>BQNB010000228.1:14869-172240 GCA_026074375.1 Tanacetum coccineum
TAAATTATGTTTTCAATACTGGGTGTATATCAACGTAACCCAAATATCGCATTTGCATTCAAATTATATTACTTAAACCTATGGATTTCACTCAACCTTTGTGTTGACTTTTTAGCATGTTTTATCTCAGGTAACTAATGGCACGGAGTGACGAGGACACGAAGATGGAAAAACCGTTATCATTCAAATGTTGTATTTTAGATTCTGGAAACCTCTCTTTTGTACAAATTCTGATGAAATAAATGAATGATAATTTTACTTTCAAAAATGACTCTTTTTGAATCGTTTTCTATGATTATGACTGTTGTACCCTTGAAGTAATACCCCAGATTAGCTTTCGCTGCTATATGTAAAAATGGGGGTGTTACAAGTAATGAGACCATTGGGTCGGATAAGTCCAAGGTGGAGTGTTATAATTTCCACAAAAGGGGACACTTTGCAAGGAAGTGTAGGGCTCTAAGGAACCAAGAAAATAGGAATTAGGAAAACACAAGAAGGGTTGTGCCAGTGGTGACAACTACTTCTAATGCTTTGATGTCTTGTGGTGGTTCTGGTTATGATTAGAGTGATCAAGCAGAAGAAGCCCCAACTAACTTTGCACTTATGGATTACCCTTCTACAAGTTCTAACTCTGAGGTATCTACTGATTCAAAGTGTTCATCATCTTGTATGGAAAATGTTAAAATTCTTAAAGAACAAAATGAACATCTATTAAAAGACTTAAGGACATCTAAGTTAAATATTATTACTTATAAAATAGATTTAGAGTCTGTAGAAGCAAGACTTCTAGTTTATAAGAAAAATAAGTCTGTTTATGAGGAAGATATCAAGGTATTAAAATGTGAGATTCATTTAAGAGAAGTAGCCATTACAGAGCATAGGAGGAAGTTAGATATGGCTCAAAAACAAAAAGATGAAATTTAGCTAACTGTAACATAATTTGAGAATTCATCTAATAGCTTAAGCAAACTAATAGACTGTCAGATAGTTGATAAGTACAAAACAGGTTTAGGGTATAATGTTGTTCCACCTCCTTATACAGGAAACTTTATGCCTCCAAAACCTGATTCTAATTTGTATTCTCTGTTCCTAGAAGAGCTTGTTGTAAATGAGCGTATAGTTTGTGTGCTACAGATACGAAGCCTGTAGTTGAGACTAGTGAAGTTAAGGCTAATGCAGACAAGCCTAAGGCAATTAGGAAGAATAATGGTGCTGCAATTATTAAGGATTGGGTGTCTGATAGTGAGTAAGAAGATGTGCCTCAGGCTATGATTCAAAAGAAAACTGTTAAACCTAGTTTTGCTAAAATAGAGTTTGTTAAATCTAAAGAGCAAGTAAAATCTCCTAGGAAAACAACTGTTAAAGAAGGTAATCAAAATAGGCTGGAAACTCACATAGTCCTAGAGGAACAATAAAAGAAATCATAAAAAAAAATGGAACAATATGAAGCTCGGAGAATAGGAAGTAATTTTGTTTTGTGAAAGAAAAGGTATTAAGAAAGAGTTTAGTGTAGCTAGAACTCCTTAACAGAATGGAGTAGCTGAGAGGAAAAATAGAACACTAATTGAGGCTGCTAGGACAATGCTAGCTGATTGTAACCTACCTACTACTTTTTGGACTGAAGCGGTTAATACTGCTTGCTATGTGCAAAATAGGGTATTAGTAACTAAGCCTCATAATAAGACCCCTTATGAACTTTTTCTTGGTAGAAAACTAGCTCTAGGCTTTTCTGAGACCATTTGGGAGTCCTGTTACAATTCTCAATACCATAGATCACTTAGGCAAGTTTGATGGTAAGGCTGATGAAGGATTCTTTATTAGGTACTCAATCAATAGTAAAGCATTTAGAGTATTCAACAGTAGAACTAGGATAGTTGAAGATAACCTGCATGTCTAGTTTAGTGAGAATACACCTAATATTACAGGAAGTGGACCAAATTGTCTTTTTGATATTGATGCACTAACAAAGTCAATGAATTATAAGCCAATTGTTACAGGAAATCAGTCTAATGGTAATGCAGGTACAAAAGCATGTGATGATGCAGGTAAAGCTAGAATGGAGACAACACCTGACATTCTGCTACCATTGTGGAATGTTGATCCACCATTCTCTTAAAGTTCAAAGAGTTCTCCTGATGTTGGATTCAAACCTTCAAGAGATAATGAAAAGAAGGTTACTGAAGAACCAGAAAAAGAAGGTGGTGATTCAAGTAAAGATAGTGAAAGTAATGATCAAGAGAAGGAGGATAATGTTAATAGCACTAACACTGTTAATGCTGCTAGCACAAATGAAATTAATGTTGTTGGTGCAAAAACAAGCATTAAACTTCCAGATGATCCAAATATGCCTGAATTGGAAGATATTATTTATTCAGATGATGATGAAGATGTTGGTGTAGAGGCTGACATGAAAAATTTGGATGCATTTATGCCTGTTAGTCCTATTACAACTATAAGAATACACAAAGATCATCCAGTTGAACAAATTATTGAAGACTTGAATTCAGCACCTTAAATAAGAAAAATGACAAAGAATTTGGAAGAACATGATTTGTTTAGTTTAGTTCAGCAAAGAACAAACCATAAAGACTTTCAAAATTGTTTGTTTGCTTGCTTTTTATCACAAGAAGAACCCAAAAAGGTAATTCATGCATTGAAGGATCCAAGCTAGATAGAAGCTATGCAGGATGAGCTTCTACAATTCAAATTACAAAAGGTTTGGACCCTGGTGGAGTTACCAAATAGAAAAAGGGCTATTGGGACTAAATGGGTTTTCAGAAATAAAAAGGATAAAAGAGGAATTACGATTAAAAATAAAGCAAGATTGGTTTCTCAAGGGTACACACAAGAAGAAGGGATTGACTATGATGAAGTCTTTGCACCTATAGCAAGAATTGAGGCAATTAGGCTATTCTTAGCCTATTCCTCATTTAAAGACTTTGTGGTGTACTAGATGGATGTCAAGAGTGCTTTTCTTAATGGTAAGTATGAAGAGGAAGTCTATGTTTGTCAACCACCATGATTTGAAGATCCAGTCTTCCTTGATAAAGTATACAAAGTAGAAAAGACACTTTATGGACTGCATCAAGCTCCTAGAGCTTGGTATAAAACTTTGTCAACTTATTTGTTGGACAATGGGTTTTAAAGAGGAAATATAGACAAGACTTTGTTTATCAAAAGGGACAAAGGTGATATTCTGTTAGTTCAAGTGTATGTAGATGATATCATTTTTGGCTCTCTAAAGAAGTCATTATGCACTGAGTTTGAGAAGATGATGCATAAGAAGTTTTAGATAAGTTCTATGGGTGAACTCACATTCTTTTTAAGACTGCAAGTAAAGCAAAAGAATGATGGGATTTTTATCAGTCAAGACAAGTATGTGACTGAGATTTTGAAGAAATTTGCTTTTACTGATATCAAGACAGCAAGCACACCTATGGAAACTTAAAAGCTTTTGCTCAAGGATAAAGATGGTGAAGAAGTATATGTTCATTTATATAGTTCAATGATTGGTTTATTGATGTATCTTACTTCTTTAAGACCTGATATTATGTTTGTAGTGTATGCCCGTGCAAGATACCAAGTCAACATAAAGATTTTACATATTCACGCTGTAAAAAGGATCTTTAGGTACTTAAAAGGTCATCCAAAATTGGGTCTTTGGTATAAAAAAGATTCACCTTTTGATTTGGTAGTATACACTGATAGTGTAATTGCTAGAGAGAGCTTGGATAGGAAGTCTACAACAAGAGGTTGTCAATTTCTTAGAAGTAGATTGATTTCATGGCAGTGCAAGAAATAGACTGTGGTTGCAAATTCTACAGCAAAAGGTAAATATATAGCTGCTTCAAGTTGTTGTGGACAAGTGCTTTAGATTCATAATTAATTATTTGATTATGGGTATAATTTCTTGCATACCAAAATCTTTATTGATAATAATAGTACTATTTGCATAATTAAAAATCTAGTTTTTCATTAAAAAACAAAGCATATAGAGATCAAACATCATTTCATTAGAGATTACAGTGAAAAGAAATTGATTCAAATGGTCAAAATCCATACTGAAAAAAATGTTGCAGATTTGCTTACAAAAGCTTTTGATGTAAGTAGATTTCAATATTTGATTTCTAGTATTGGAATGTTAAATCTCTAAAATCTTTTATCTCTTTATGTTTTTGTAGAGTTTTGTATGAATTAGTATTGTTATTCATGTCATTAAAAGTTTCTGCTGTTAAGTATAATTAGTGCTGCTAGTTATACATAATACTGCTAAGTTATTGCTGTTAGTTATACTTAATACTGCTGGTATAGTTAACATTGTGAAAATTGTGAGTAAAAGAATTAAGAGAGTTGGTGAGAATAAAAACAGAAAGAGTGATTTGGTGAGTAAAATAATTAAGAAAATTTGTGAGTTGAAAAACAGAAAGAGAGTTGTTTAAAAACAGAAAGAGAGTTGTTTAAAAACAGAAAGAGAGAATTGTGAGTAAAATGAATTGAGAGAAATCAAAAACAAACAAAGAGTTTTTGTGAGCTAAAATATTAATTTGATGATGTAAAAGCTGATTAGAATGAAATTGGAGTTAATGCTGGCGATTCAAAGTTAATGCTGCAAGGCATAAACTTACTACTGCTAGGGAAAGTTAATGCTGCTAGGCATAAACTTACTGCTGTTGGGGAAAGTTAATGCTGCTAGGCATAAACTTACCGCTGTTGGGGAAAGTTAATGCTGCTAGGCATAACCTTACTACTGCTGGTAAAAGTTAATGCTGCCAGGCATAAACTTACTACTGCTGTTGAAAGTTAATCATGCTAGGCATAACTTACAACTACTGGTGAACGTTAATGCTATTGAGGGTAGTTTCATAAATACTTCGATTAAGGATTTCATTCACTCATTATTCAATTTCATTCAATCATATACTCTTTAATCGCAAACCCTAACTAAATTTCATTATTCATCATCAAAACCCTCACGGAACACACAATTACTGAAATTACGTAATACGTTCACGAAAATTTTCAAAATTTTAAATGTCAAATTAAAACATAAAAACGTGATCACTGACGAAAGACTACGCCAAATAGCAACCCGGAACGCTTCCGGTGATGATTCTCAGATAATGACGGGACAACCTCCCGGTTAAACGTAAAAATTAAACAAAACTCAAAAAATTTAAAAATATCAAACGGAAACGGCTAAGTCACTGATCGGAAAATTACGGGTTGTGACATGATGATCCACCATTCTCTCAAAGTTCAAAGAGTTCTCCTGATGCTGGATTCAAACCTTTAGGAGATGATGAAAAGAAGGTTACTGAAGAACCAGGAAAAGTAGGTGGTGATTGAAGTAAAGATCGTAAAAGTTTTGATCAAGAGAAGGAGGATAATGTTAACAGCACTAACACTGTTAATGCTGCTAGCACAAATGAAGTTAATTTTGTTGGTGCTAAAACAAGCATTAAACTTCCAGATGATCCAAATATGCCTGAATTGGAAGATATTGTTTATTCAAATGATGATGAAGATGTTGGTGCAAAGGCTGACATGAATAATTTGGATGAATTTATATCTGTCAGTCCTATTCCAACTATAAGAGTACATAAAGATCATCCAGTTAAACAAATTATTAGAGACTTGAATTTAGAACCTCAAACAAGAAGAATGACAAAGAATTTGGGAGAACATGGTTTGTTTAGTTCAGTTCAGCAAAGAACAAACCATAAAGACTTTCAAAGTTGCTTGTTTGCTTGCTTTTTATCACAAGAAGAACCTAAAAAGGTAATCCAAGCATTGAAGGATCCAAGCTGGATAGAGCTATGCACGAAGAGCTTCTAACTGATTCAAGTTATAAGAAGTTTGGACCTTGGTGGATCTACCAAATGGCAAAAGGGCTATTGGGACTAAATATGAGGTTTTTAGTAATAAAAAGGATAAAAGAGTGCATTGTGATAAAAGAATAAAAGCAAGATTGGTTTCTCAAGGTACACACAAGAAGAAGGATTGATTATGATGTAAGTCTTTTTCCTGTTGCAAAGAATTGAAGCCAATTAGGCTATTTTTAGGCCTAGCCCTCATTTAAAGATCTTTATGGTTACCAGATGGGATGTCAAGAGTGCTTTACTTTATGGTAAGAATTGAAAAGGAAGTCTATGTTGTTGGTCACCACCAGGAATTTGAAGATCCAAACTCCCTGACAGAGTAATAAAAGTAGAAAAAGGAACTTTATGACTACATTAAGCTCCCAGAGCTATGTATGCTAAACCCATTTGTCACTATTTGCTAGACAATTAGTTTCAGAGAGGAAAAATAGACAAGACTTTATTTATCAGAAGGACAAAGGTGATATTCTTCTAGTTCAAGTGTATGTGGATGATATCATTTTTTGGCTCTACAAGAATTCATAATGCACTTAGTTTGAGAAGATGATGCAATGAAGTTTTAGGATGAGTGTCAATGGGTGAACTCACATCTTTCTTAGGAACTGCAAGTAAAGCAGAAGAATTATGGGATTTTTATCAGTCAAGACAAGTATGTGACTGAGATTTTTCAGAAATTTGGTTTTACTGATGTCAAGATAGCAAGCACTGATAGTGATTATGCTGGAGCAAGCTTGGATAGGAAATCTACAACAGGAGGTTATCAATTTCTTGGAAGTAGATTGATATCATGGCAGTGCAAGAAACAGACAGTGGTTGCAAATTCCATAACAGAAGCTGAATATGTGGCTGCTTCAAGTTGCTGTGGACAAGTGCTTTGGATTCAGAATCAATTACTTGATTATGGGTATAATTTCTTGCATACCAAAATCTTTATTGATAATAACAGTACTATTTGCATAATTAAAAATCCTGTTTTTCATTCAAAAATGAAGCATATAGAGATTAGACATCACTTTATTAGGGATTGCAATGAAAAGAAGTTGATTCAAATGGTTAAAATCCATACTGACAAGAATGTTGCAGATTTACTTACAAAAGCTTTTGATGTAAGTAGATTTCAATATTTGATTGCTAGTATTGGAATGCTAAATCCTTAAAATCTTTTATCTCTTTATGTTTTTGTATAGTTTTGTATGAATTAGTACTGTTATTCATGTCATTAAAAGTTTCTGTTGTTAAGTATAATTAGTGCTGCTAGTTATACTTAATACTGCTAAGTTAATGCTGTTAGTTATACTTAATACTGCTGGTATAATTAACATTGTGAAAATTGTGAGAAAAAGAATTAAGAGAGTTGGTGAGAATAAAAACAGAAAGAGAGATGTGTAAAAACAGAAAGAGTGATTTGGTGAGTAAAAGAATTAAGAGCGAACTTTCGAGTAAGCGTTCTGCATCAATCTCAGAAAGAGATGTCGAGTTTAACAACAACAAACGTACAATTTGATGAGTTGAAAAAACAGAAAAGAGATTGTTTAAAAAATAAAAAGAGAGAATTGTAGTAAAAAGATGAGGGAAATCAAAAACAGACAGAGAATTTTTTGTGAGCCAAAATGCTAATTTGATGATGGAAAAGCTGATTTAGAATGAATTGAGTTAATGCTGGTGATTCAAAATAATGTCTGCTATCGTCACTTTACCTACTCAGCTGGAATTGTGTAGTGCTGCTAGGCATAAAACTTACTGCTGCTAGGGAAAGTTAATGATGCTAGGCATAAACTTACTACTGATGTTGAAAGTTAATGCTGCTAGGCATAACTTACAACTGCTGGTGAATGTTAATGCTGTTGAGGGTAGTTTCATAAATACTTCGATTAAGGATTTCATTCACTCATTATTCAATTTCATTCAATCATATACTCTTTAATCGCAAACCCTAACTAAATTTCATTATTCATCATCAAAACCCAACGCAATGACGACCCTACAGTTTATTGATACTCATAATTTGGTCGCATTTTTGGCTAAACCCACTGAAAGTGAAGGGTTTAAGCAGATAGTGGATTTTCTTAATGCACACACTATCAAGTATGCACTAATGGTTAAACCTACGATCTATACTTCATGTATTGAACAATTCTGGGCTATTGTAAAGGTGAAAACTGTCAATGGGGAAGTACAGTTACAAGCCCTAGTGGACGGGAAGAAGATAATTGTTACTAAAGCATCTGTTAGACATGACCTTTAACTGGAGGATGAGGAAGGTACAGATTGCTTGCCTAATGCTACCATTTTTGAAGAACTTACATGAATGGGGTATGAAAAACTTTCACAGAAGCTAACTTTCTATAAGGCATTCTTTTCCCCATAATGGAAATTCCTTATCCATACCATTTTGTAATGCCTAAGTGCTAAGACTACTTCATGGAATAAATTTAGTAGCACTATGGCTTCTGCAATTATCTACATAGCTACAAACCAAAAGTTTAACTTTTCAAAGTACATATTTGAAAGTATTGTGAAGAACTTCGATAATGCTGGCAAATTCTTGATGTATCCAAGGTTTGTGCAAGTATTTTTGGAGAAATAACTTGAAGGGATGCAAAGTCACAAAAGGATTTATGTTACATCCTCTCACACAAAGAAGATTTTTGGAAACATGAGAAGGGTAAGGAAAGGCTTTTTTGGAAGGGACACACCCTTATTTCCTACAATGATAGTACAAGCTCAACAAGAACAAGGTGAAGGTTCAACAATGCCCACTGATCCCTAACACATACCCACCATTATTCAACCATCAACATCTCAACCTCAAAGGAAACAAAGACCTAGGAAGCCAAAGAGAAAGGACACTGAGATACCTCAGTCTAGTGGTCCTACAGACAATGTTGCAGATGAGGCTATCAATAAGGAGATGGATGATAGTTTGGAAAGGGCTACCACTACTGCTACTAGCTTAGATGCAGAGTAGGACAGTAGTAACATAGATAAGACCCAATCCAAGGCAACACCTAATGAACTAAGTTCCCTAGGAACTTGTTCAAATGGTGGTCCTAGGCGCCAAGAACCATGGGGGATATAATTGCTCAGACTAGATCTGAAAATGTATCTAAATTTTCCAATGATCCACTGCTCGCAAGAGGTAACACACTTCAAAGTGGTGAGGATAGATTGAAACTTTAGGAATTGATGGAATTATGTACCAACTTGCAAAATAGAGTTATTGACCTGCAGAACATAAAGACTGCTCAAGCTCAGGAGATTCCAAGTTTAAAAATAAGAGTCAAGAAGTTAGAGAAGAAAGGAGGGTCAAGAACTCACAAGCTCAAAAGATTATACATGGTTGGTAGATCTGCAAGAGTGATTTCCTGTGATGAAGCTAGTTTGGGTGATCAAGAGGATGCATCCAAACAAGGGAGGAAAATTGATGACATTGATAAAGATGCAGATATTACATTGGTTGATGAAACTCAGGGGAGGTATGGTGATGAAGAAATGTCTGATACAGGTGTTCTTGATGGTGATGAGGTGTTAGCAGAACCAGAAGTTACTATTAAAGATGTGAATTTAAGTGTTGATGAAGTCACTTTGGCTCAAGCACTTGCAACTTTAAAAAGTGCAAAAGTTTAGGAAAAAGCCAATGTTGTAAAAGAGCCAAGTGAATCAATAACAACAACACCAACACTTATAACAACAATTGCTGCTACAACAATTATAGTTGCTAGCACAAGACCCAAGGCTAAAGGGCTTGTTATTCATGAAGAGGAGCAAGCAACTACACCAATAGTTCTTCAAAACAACCATCACATGCAAAGATTTAGGACAAGGGTAAAGCAAAAATGATTGAATATGAACTTGTGAAGAAATTGTCAAAGAAAGATCAACTCAAGCTTGATGAGGAAGTGGCTCAAAGGTTACAAGATGAATTTGATGAACAAGAAAGGATTGAAAGAGAGAAAGCTGAAGCCAATATTGCCTTGAAAGAAATATGGGATGATATATAGGCAAAGATTGAGGCTGATCAGTTATTAGCTAAAAGATTGCAAGCAAGAGAACAAGAAGAGTTGACCATTGAAGAAAGGGCTATATTGTTTCAACAACTCTTGGAGAAGAGAAGAAAATACTTTGCAGCAAAAAGAGCAAAAGAGAAAAGGAACAGACCACCAACAAAAGCTCAACAAAGGAGTATCATATGTACTTATCTAAAAAACATGGAAGGATGGAAGCCCAAAGACTTGAAGAACAAATCTTTTGATTATATTTAGAAGTTATCTATGAAAAGGGTAAACACATTTGTAGATATGGATATAGAGTTGGTGAAAGAAAGTTCAAAGAAAGCTGATGCAAAGATAGCACAAGAGAGCAGTTCAAAGAGAGCAGGAGATGAGCTAGAACAAGAAACTATTAAGAAGCAAAAGGTAGATGAGGGTAAAGAGACATCAGAGCTTAAAAGTCTAATGGAAGTCATTCCTGATGAAGAGGAAGTAACAGTTGATGCTATTCCTTTGACTACTAAGCCTCTAACTATTGTTGACTGGAAGATCCACAAAGAAGGAAAGAAAAGCTATTACCAGATAATC
Source organism: Tanacetum coccineum (assembly GCA_026074375.1). Taxonomy (NCBI): domain Eukaryota; kingdom Viridiplantae; phylum Streptophyta; class Magnoliopsida; order Asterales; family Asteraceae; genus Tanacetum; species Tanacetum coccineum. The sequence continues at coordinate 25,326 of BQNB010000228.1, forward strand.
AGGGTTAATGGAAGTTCAAAGATGTACTTAGTGTTCAGTCATATGCTTAAAAGTTTTGACAGAGAAGACTTGGAAACTTTGTATAAGTTGGTAAAAGCTAAGTATGGATCAACAAGACCAGTGGAGGACTTGGATTTAGTTTTATATGGAGCTTTGAAGACAATGTTTAACCCACATGTTGAAGATCAAGTATGGAAAAATCAATGAGAGTACAGAGTATTAGAATGTAAGCTATATGAATCATGTGGAGTACATTCATTGAGGAAGTAAAATGTACAAATTCATATGTTGGTAGAAAAGAGATATCCTCTTACAGCACCTACAATTACTGATATGTTGAACAAGAAGCTTAAAGCTAATCATTGGAATGAAATGTGTTATCCGCTTCTTAAGCTCATTACAAAATAGCTCAAGAATCAATGAAGTGTTTGGAAGCATCCTCCTAGTGATTAATGAAGCTATCAATGAAGAAACTTGAGATTTTGAAGATAAATATCAAGTTTAGGGGAGGATTGATAGGATTAAAAGCTTCTTGATGCTGTTTGAAGTTACTGTTGCTTAGTTAATGCTGCTGGTGTATAAGTTACTATTATCGGTGTTCAGAGTTAATGCTGCTATTACAAAGTTATAACTGCTAAAAAGATTAAGACTGCTAGAAGATTTTCTACTATCAGAGAAAGGATAAAGACTGCTCAGAGAAAAGATAAAGATTGATTAGAGATCAAGATTACTTAGTTAATAAGGATTTTTATTTATTATATAAATCTTTGAAAATATTCTAAGTTTTAGGAATATATTGTAAATCGACTAGGACTACTTGGTGTATAAAAGGAGGTCATAGGGCATAGAGTTTGATATCTTTTGTTTTGATATCATTATAACTTCAAGGTTTTGTAACCCTAATACTAGTTAGAGTATTTGTATTAATATATTGAAGCTTTCTTTGTTAATCTGTGTGATCATTAGAATTACTGTTCTATTGCATATTCTTCTTATTGATCAAAGATTAGATTCTGCGTAATCTTTGATATATTTTACAAAGTTCCTATCATAGTGATGTAGGATTTATCTTGCATAACTAAACCTTACACAAGCTAAGGAATTCAAGATCCATTCAAGATCCATTCAAGTGGGATCAACAGATACCCTACTCTTGACGATATCCCTTGGCTACTAACTGTGCCTTGTTCTTTAGAACATCACCATAATCATCAAGCTTGACTTTATAAATCCATTTGAGAGCGATTATGATTACACAATCTAGTTTTGGAACTAACTCCCATACTTTAAGTTGATCAAACTCATGAATTTCTTCTTGCATAGCTTCAAACTAGCAAGCTTCAGTCACGGTTGTCTTGAAATTCTTGGGTTTAACTTTGGAAAGTACAAAATTGTAAAAGCACCACAAGGTATTAGTAGCTAACTATTTTCTGGTGGATACCGGACGAGAAGGATTACCAATTACATTATCCATTGGGTGATCCTTGGACCATTTTCTGAGATGATCATGTGGTTGAATAACTTGGTTAGATTCATCTGAACTAACATCCCCTGATGATGACGCTTCAAAACTAGGTTATGGAGCAAATACATTTACAAAGGGTTTGTCGTCAGCTTAAGCAAAAGGGTTGTCTTTGAAAGTAGGTCTAGCTGCAACACCTTGATGTGAGATAGGAGGTTGTACTTCTTAGGAAGATGGTGAATGACTTTTAGATGGTGCATCTTGATTGTTGATCCCAATAGAATATATTTTAATCCCTTAGCTTGTATAAGGTATAGTTATGCAAGATAAATCTAACACAACTATAGTAGAAACTTTGATTGTGAATATCAAAGACTATGTGGAATCTAGTCAATGATACTAAAAAGAATTTTAATGAAACAGTAATGAACAAGATCAATAACAAAATAGTTTACCAAACTTTCAGCCTTAATATAATACGAACACGCTTAATAGTGTTAGGGTTTACAAAACCATGAAGCTACGAATAATACTTTTCTAGATATCTGAATTATATAAATATTATGCCCTAGGACCTCATTTTATACACCAAGGAGTCCTATAAGGCTTACAATACTTTCCTAAGTTATCATGATCTTCTAAACAAATAACTTATACGAATCTTTTACAAAAATATCTCATACTTATCCCGTAAGTAATCTTGATAAACAATCTTCATCTTTATCCTTTCTCTTGTCTTTATCCTTCTGACAGTAGAAACTCTTCTAGCAGTTGTAATCTTTCAGCAGTTGTAACCGTTACACTAATAGTAGTAACTTTTGTACTAGCAGTATTAACTACTTAGTAGTATTTCTTCTAAGTCTCTAAGCAGTCTTAACTTCCATTAGTAGTAGTAATATATACTAGCAGTAGTAACTGGCAGTATTAAATGCTTAGCATATTTTTCACTAATATCACTAATAGCACTAAGTTATGCTTAGCAGCAGTAACTCTAACCTTAGCAGTAGAAACTTCCAAATAGCTTCAAAAAGTCTTTTAATCCCAACAATCCTCTCTTAAACTTGATGTTCATCTTCTGAATCTTCAAGTTTCTTGATTAAAAGCTTTATCTTTACTAGGAGAAGGCATTCAAATACTTCGAGGATTCTTGAGCTGTTTTGTCATGAGCTTAAGAAGTTGATAGCATATTTTATTCCAATGGTTAGCTTGAAGCTTCTTGTTGAGCATTTGTGTGATTGTTGCAAGTGTAAGTGGATATCTCTTTTCTACCAGCATAAAGATATGCAGATTTTGAAATCTCACAAAATGTACTCCACTTGAATAAAATAGCTTCCAAACTGTTACTTTGTGTCCGTGTAGATTTCTCCATACTTTACTTTCTACATCATGTTCAAACATCACTTTCAGATCACCCCATAACACTCTTTCATATGCCTCATCTGGCCTTGTTAACCCATGCTTAGCTTTAACCAACTTTTAGAGAGTTTCCAAGTCTTCTCTGTCAATACTCTGAAGCATCTTAATCATTGATGAGTACCTCTTTGAACTACCATCAGCTCTTATGATTTGAAAGTATCCCATCTTTCCTTCTTTGATGATTTTCCAGTCAACAATGATTGGAGGCTTAGTGGCTAGAGGTATAGCATCAATTGCTACCTCATCATCAGGAACTATCTCCATATGCTTTTTCATCTCTGCTTCTTCTTGATCATCATCTACTTCAGCTTCTACATTCTCATCTAACTTCTGCTTCTTTAAATTTTCAGATTCAAGTTCTTCTCCTGCTCTTTTAGAACTTCCTTCTGTTCTTGTCTCACTGCCTTTCACCAACTCTGTATCCATGTCTACAAATGTGTTTACTCTTTTCATTTCTTTGTCAAATAACATCTGAATATCCTCAAAGCTTTTGGTCTTCAATTGATTGTGCTTGTATCCAGCCATGTTTTTCAGATAAGTAGACATTGTATTTCTCTTTTGAGCCTTAGTTGGTGGTTTTCTTCTCTGCTCTTCTGCTCTAAGTCTTGCAAAATGCTTCTTCCTTTTATTCATGAGCTCCACAAACAATCTTGACTTTTCTTCAATAGTCAATTCTCCTTGCTCTTCTGCCTGTAATCTTGCAGCTAGCTCATAATCTGCATCCATCATAGCTTGAACATTATCCCATTCAGCAATGTTTGCATCTTCTTCTCTTTGTCTTGCAAGCTTCTCTTCTTCTTCCAATTCAGCATCTAATTGAGCTTGAAGTTTTTGAGCAACCTCCTTATCAAACATAATCTGATCTTTCTTCTTCAAAGGTTTTTCAGGCTCAACCATTTTTGCCTTGCCTTTGTCTTTAGCCTGTGGAAGTTGTGATGGTTGTGAAGGTGATGTTGTTGTTGTAAATTCACTTGGTTCTTGAACTATAACCCCTCTAGCCTTGGGTTTTGCAGCTTTGATCTCTATTAAAGTCTGAGCCAGGGTCAATTCATCAACAGTTGTTGTTGTAGTACTGTCAGTAGTAACTTCAGCAGTACTAACTACAACATTAGCAGTAGTAACTACTTCACCAGCAGTAGTAACTGGATCAGCAGTACTAACATCCTTTTCAGCCATATCAACCTCTTTCTCTGCCATATCTTGTTCATTATCAAGAACACCAGTATCAAACATTAAATTATCACCATACCTCCCTTGAGTCTCATCAACTAATGTAACCTCTGCATCTTGGTCAATTTCATCAATTTTCCTCCCCTGTTTGGATGCATCCTCCTGATCACCCAAACCTTCATCTTTAGAGGAAACCACTCTTGCAGATCTACCAACCTTGTAAGTTCTTGACCCTCCTTTCTTTTCCAACCTCTTAACCCTCTCTTTCAATTCAGTAATCTCTCCAGCTTGAGAGGTCTTTATTTTCTCCAAGTCAAGAACTCTTTGTGATAAGCGTGGAGGGGGGGAAGGGGTTCGTGGGTGGGGGGAGGCGGTGGGGGGGGGGGGGGGGGGGGGGTGGGGCGGGGGTGGGGGTGGGGCGGGATGGTATAAAGTTCCATTAATTCATTTAGTTTCAGTATATCCATACCACTGAGCAGTGGATCATTGAAATGTGTAGGAACACTTGTCACATTTTTAGTATCATCAGTTACAGGTTCTGTAGGACCACTAAGTTGAGGATCCGCAATGTCTTTGCTCTGTTTCCTTCTAGACTGTTTCTTCTGGGGTTTAGATGTTGATGGTTAAGTAGTAGTAGGTGTATAATGGGAATCAGTTGGTAACTCTGAACCTTCACCTACTTGTTCTTGTGCTTGAACAATCATGGTTGGAAATAAAGGTGTGTCCCTACCAGAAAAGTCTTTTCCCTGCCTCTTCATGTTAGCAAAGACCTTCTTAGTGTGAGAAGATGTAACATAAATCTCTTTATGTTTAGACAGCCTTTCAACTTGTTTAATTCATGAAACACTTGCACAAACTTGGATAAAATATCGAAATTTAACCCCACCCTCCAAGCTCTTCACCATATTATCAAAAATGTACTTGGAAAAGTGGAATTTTTGGTTTTGTGGCAGAACTAGATGACAGCTGAGGACACCAGTGCTACTTAAATTGTTCCAAGCAGTAGTCGTAGACCACTAAGACATGCAGGATTGTATGGTATAAGAATTTCATTGAGGTTAAAAACAGAATGCTTTATATAATGGTAAGCTTTTATGTACGATTTTCAGTACCCCTATGAGTGCAGTTGTTCAAAAATTATAGCCATTTGGCAGACATTCAGTACCTTCAGCATCTTCTAATTGAAGATCACTTCTTATACTTGTCTCAGTGATGATCACCTTCTTCTTATCCACTAGGGCTTGAATTTGCACTTCTCCATTAATTGGTTTTCACCTTCTTGCAGTAGTCCAGAATTGCTCAATACATGAAGTATAGATTGTAGGATTAACCGTTAACGCATATTGGATAGGATGGGGGTTCAAAAAATCCACAATTTGCTCGAATCCATCACTTTCAGTGGGTTTATCTAAGAATGCGACCATGTTAGTTAGTGTGAACTAGCGAAAAGTTAGGCGCAGCCTTGATGTTGATGTTTTGATTGATTAACAATGAAAATTGAGTTTAGGGTTTCTGATTAGAGGGTTAAACAAGATCTGAAAACGATTATTTAAGTGATTGGAAGAACACCTCAATCATAAGTATTTTTGAATCACCCTCAAACAGCTTTGAAACTTCGACTTAGCAGTATAAGTTAAAGCTTAACAGGATTACTGAAAAAAACCCTACGCTAAGTAGTAATTTGACTTGCAAGCATTTACATTTTACATGCAAATAGTAAGTTTATGCTAACCAGCTATTAATCTAACATGGCATGAAAGTGTCAGTGTATTGCCTAGCCAAGCCATAATCTTTGTAGGTCACCAGATTAACTATATTTCTTTCCAAAAAAGCATTTCCAATCATCATTTTTGATTCTCACAAGATTCTTTGCTGTTTTTATTTCACTATATCTCTTAATTCTTTTCTCAACAATGTACTATATATTATTTTTATACTCACTACAAGCTTCTCTTTCTGTTTTTAATTATCAATTTATCTCTCACATTTTTTTCTCACTGAATCACTCTGTTTGTTTTTATGTCACACATCTCTCTTTTGTTTTTTCAGCTCCCCAAATTTTCCCCCCATCATTTCTTTTAGCTCACAATTTCACTATTTCTATATTTTTAGTTCCAATCTCTCTTTATTGTTATTGTTGTCTTACTTAATTTTCTCAATATACATATTAATTATACAAACAGTAGTAATGTATAACTAACAGCATTAACATAGAACTGATAATTATAACTAGCAGCACTAAATTATACTTACTTATAGAAAACAAGTTAGCCTTTAGCAGCACGAACTTGATTTCCATATTTAGCAGCTTTTTCATCCCATTCAAATAATCATTTGTTGTATAATCTGCTGCATATAAACACAATTAACCTCCCCTCAATCAATACTTCAGAGGTTAAGCATTCCAATACTTGCAATCAGATATTGAAATCTGCTAACATCAAATGTTTTTATGAGCAAATATGCAACATTCTGATCTGTGTGAATCTTTATCATCCGAATAAGCTTCTTCTCATTGGAATCTCTGATAAAGTGATGCCTAATCTCAATGTGCTTTGTCTTTGAGTGAAAAACAGGGTTCTCCACTATGCAGATAGTACTTTCATTATCAATATGAATCTTAGTCTGCATAAAGTTATATCCATAATCCATCAATTGATTTTGAATCCAAATCACTTGTCTATAGCAATTTGAAGCAGCTATATACTCATCTTCAATTATGGAATTAGTAGCCACAGTCTGCTTCTTGCATTGCCATAAAATCAATCTACACCCTAGAAATTGACAACCTTCTGTTGTGGACTTCCTATCTTTTAAGCTTTTGCTACCTGCATAGTCACTTTCGTATATGCCACAATCAAAGTGACTTCCTTGGGATACCAAAGGCCCAATTTAGGTTGACCTTTTAAGTATTCAAAGATCCTTTTCACAGCTTGAGAAATGAACTATGGATTGACTTTGGAATATTGTTACAAGACAGTTCTGACTCAAACATAATATCAGGCCTTGAAGAAGTTAGATACATCAATGATCCAATCATGGATCTATACAAGTGTTCATTTACTTCTTCACCAATCTGCATCTTTAGCAAAGGCTTATGGGTTTACATAGGTGGTGCTTGCCTGTCTTGACATCACTCAAAGCCAAATTCTTCAAAATCTTTCAGTCAATACTGTCTTGGCTTGATAAAAATCCCATCTTACTCTCAGCTTCAACTTGCAGTCCTAGGAAGAATGTGAGTTTACCCATAGAACTCATTTGAAACTTCTTATGCATCATTTTCTCAAAATCAGTGCATAATGACTTCTTTGTAGAGCCAAAAATGATATCATATACATATAGTTGAACTAACAAAATATCACATTTGTCTCTTCTGATAAATAAAGTATTGTCTATATTTCCTCTCTGAAACCTATTGTCCAACAAATAAGTTGACAAGGTTTCATACCAAGCTCTGGGAGCTTGATGCAAACCATAGAGATCCTTTTCTACCTTGTAAACTCTGCCAGGAAAGTCTGGATCTTCAAATCCTAGTGGTTGACAAACATAGACTTCCTCTTCAATCTTTTCATACAGAAAAGCACTCTTGACATCCTCGATAACCACAAAGTTCTTTAAATAAAGGCATAGCGAATAGAATAGCCTAAAGCCTTCCAATTCTAGCAACAGGAGCAAAAACCTCATCATAATCAATTCCTTCCTCTTGTGCGTATCCTTGTGCAACCAATCTTGCTTTATTCTTATTCACAATGCCTCTTTCATCTGTCTTGTTTCTGTAAATACTATTTGTACAATGGGCCCTTTTGCCATTTAGGTAAGTCCACCAAGTCCAAAACTGTTTGTAACTTGAAATGCAGAAAGCTCCTTTTGCATAGCTTTATCAAGCGTTGGATCTTTTAATGTTGAGTACCCTCTTGGGATTTCTTGTGATAAGAAACATGCAAACCGATCAATTCTGAAAAGGCTCTTTATGTTGTCCTCTCGTACATGAACTAAAACCTAGTTGTTTAGTCAACACTCTTTGTCATCCTTCTGGTTTGAGGTGTGAATATATGTCTCAATGATTTTGTCATCAACTGGATGATCCTTGTGATTCTGGTAGTTTGGGAATAGGACTGGACATGGAATATGTGTATCCCAAAATTGTTTATTGTCAGCTCTGCAACCAACATCTTCATCAATCATATGAATAGACAATTTATTCCAATTTAGCAGTATATTTGGGATCATCATCACATCATATACTATATTTTCAATCTACAACATTATCCTCTATGCCAGCAGTATTAACAGTTGGACTAACATTATTAATAGTGTTAGTGTTGTTAACACTAGCATCCTTTTCTTGATTAACTCTTGGCTCCTTTGTACTTGGAACCTCACTATCTTTATTCCCTAGATCTTCAGCATCCTTCTTTTCGTCCTCCCCTGATGGTTTGAATCTAGCATCAGGAGAATCCTTTGAACTAGAAGAGAATGGTGGATCTTGAATGGATAATGGTAGCAGTATGTAATCTTTTCTAGGTATTGTCTCCATTCTAGCTTTTACCTGCCTTTATAACAGCTTTTGCTAACCTGTAACTACCATTTAGATCTGTTCCCATGCTACAAACTGGGCCTTTAATTTCTTAGATTTTTTTAGGGATTCTATATCAGAAAGCCAATTGGTACACTTCTGCAATATTAGGTGTATTTCTTAATAAATTGAACATGCAGGTTATTCTTCGACTATACTACGTTTTCACTATTGAATACTTTGAATGCTTTGCTATTGGTAGAGTATCATACAAACAACCCTTCATCAGCCTTTCCATCAAATTTACCTAGGTGATCTATGGTATTAAGGATTGTAACAGGACATCCCAAATGGTTTCTCACTGAAGCTTTTAAGGCGTGGTTCTTCTACAATAGGAAATATGTTCATAACCGGGGTCTTATGTTTTGAGGCTGGATAAAAACACCTATTTTGGACATAACAAACAGTATTAACTGCTTCAGCCCAGAAAGTTGTTAGCAATTTTGAATCAGCTAGCATAGTTCTAGCAGCCTCTATTAGTGTCCTATTTTTCCTTTCTGTAACTCCATTTTGTTGTGGAGTCCTAGCAACACTAAATTCCCTCTTAATACCCTTCATTTCACATAACTGATTCATGATCCTATTCTTGAATTCAGTCACATTGTCACATCTAATCACTTTTACCTTAAGGTCGATTAGATTTTTATATGACTGTTATGAATGTTTTAAGGATTTCACCAGTTTCATGCTTAGTGGCTAAAAATAAAACCCAACTAAACCTACTAAAGTCATCTGTGACAACTAGGCAGTACATCTTTTTCATTAAACTCTTTACAAATGTTGGGCCAAATAAATCCATGTGTAAAATTTGTAATGGTTTGCTAATTGAACTGATAGTTTTAGACTTACAAGAAGCTCTGTGTTGCTTTCCCTTCTGACAAGCAACGCAAGTTTGATTAATTTTAAAAAGTTTTGAAAGCAAACCTGTTGAAACTTATTGAAAACGACTAAGTGTCGTTTCTGCTGTCAGAGATGTTCGCTTCTGCTGATAGCATTATCTCGTTCCTGCTGGCAGTTCAAGTAGCATTCCTGCTGGTTATGTTTCTGCTGGTCATGTTCTCGTTTCTGCTGACAGAGATAGAATCTGCTGATTCTTATTTATAGACGTAATTAATGTAATTAAGGATTTATAGTTATATTCTAGAATTATCTCATTAATATAGGAATGAGATAAATTAGGAAGAGATTGATGTATATCTCTTACGTGATTTTAATTTTCTTGTTGACCAATTTAGGGTTTCTTCTCTATAAAAGAAACCTTTAGCATTAGGGTTTGACACCGATCACAAATCACAAAAACAATTGAGTATCAATAGAAAAGATCCATAGAGGATCATTATTCATATTTGTTCTTCTTTATATTATATTGTTTAGTTTCCGCTTAAACATTTGATAGAGTCTCTCACGTATATACTTGTGATTACATAAGTACTATACAACCACAAAGGCTAGAAGATCTATCTAGTTCTAGATCTACAAGGTGGTATTCAGAAGCCTGGAGAGAGCCTCTGATAAAGAAGAATTACTTGTTACCACAACAAAACCTTGTTTCTATAACCGTGAACAATGTCAGAACCCATGCCGTCTATACCTACTCAGTCACCATTTACTTATCCTAACCCTAATCCATCTGCTTCACCTTCATTCACTCAAGATGATACATTCATGCCTAATCCATCTGCTTCACCTTCATTCACTCAAGATGATACTTTCATGCCTGAACCCATACAACCAATGCCTACATTCACTCAAACTGCTTTCTCACAACCTGCTGTTAACATCAAAACATACTATCTGCACAAACAACATGAAAAATTGGTCAGCTGAGTACCCTTCATCTAATGTCTGTCACATCATGTTTAACAAGTTTCCCAAACAGCCACTATCTCTGCCAACAATGCAAAATTTCCTTATCTAGAGAAGGAAAAATATAAGATATGGGCTATGAAGATGGAGTACTGGATACAGAATGCTGATCATAATCTTTGGAGGATTGTTCAGCAAGGGAACAGCCCAAAGAGGTTGGGAAAAGATGCAAAAGTGTTAGGATCTGGTACTAGATAGATCTTCTAGCCTTTGTGGTTGTATAGTACTTATGTAATCACAAGCACATACGTGAGAGACTCTAGCAAATGTTTAGGCGGAAAACTTAAACATTCAATAACGAAGAAACAACTATAATGAACAACGATCCTCTAGGATCTTTTATTGATAATAATTGGTTTTCTAATTTGCAATCGGTGCCAATCCTAATGCTAAAGGACAAAATATGCAACCACCAAATATACACATACTACCCTTTTTATGTTTATAGAGAAGAAACTATATTGGTCAACAGAAAACTAAAATCTCGCATAGAGATATAATCAATAATCAATCTCTTCCTAATTTATACTATTCCCTATATTAATGAGATTAATACTAGAATATACACTATAATTCCTTAATTATCATTAATTACGTCTATTAAATAACAAAATCAGCAGATTCTATCTCTCGTCATAGCAGGAACGAGAACTGACCCGGCAGAAACATAATCAGCAGGAAGTCTTACTTGAACTTGCAAGCAGGAACGTACTTCATTGCTATCAGCAGATGCGAACATCTCTTACACAGCAGAAACGACCTTGTCGTTTTCAAATATGTTCAACAATCATACCCTAAACTTGTTTTGACTCACGTTAATTCAAAGTTATTAGATAGATCTTCTCGAAGTAAGACCGTTAATTCCAAGTTTCTAGATAGATCTTCTCGAAGCAAGAGGATTGAGTAACAGCAGAAACAAATACCAGCAGATACACTACAAGCAGCAAAAACCGTAGAAGCAGCATCTAAATCAGCAGCATCAATTGAAACAGTAGAATTAAATGAGGCAGCAACATCAACGAACAACAGCTTCCAGTCTTTGCAGCAACATAAGTAGATTTGATAAGCCTTTACCAAGTAGCTACTCACTCTTGGGCTAGTTGATACTTTGGTGAGAACAAACACCCTGGTGTAACAAAAACCAGTCCAATTTCTCAGAACATGAATCAAGGGTGAATTGGAATACCCTAACAGTTTTTGGCAAACCGTCACAGCCATACAACGGATTTGACACGTCTTTACCTGTAGCCGTTTGCTCAGGACTAGCCAACTCTTCATACACAGAGTAATATGGTGAGTCGATAACCATACAATTTTTAGTAAATTGTCAACTATCAACGGATTTGAGAAAGTCTTTACCATGAGCCGTTTGCTATGGACTAGCCACTTTTCATCCAAAGAATATGGAAAGTGATAACCATCCAGTTTTGGGTAACCTGGCAACCATCAACGGATTTGATAAAGTCTTTACCAAGAGCCGTACCCTCTTGGACTAGCCACTCTTTGTTACAAGAACATGGTGAGTGAAGGCCATAGGATTTTTAGCAAACCCTTACAGCTATCAACGGATTTGAGTTACACACCAAAGCCGTTTGCAATGGTGAGCCAGACTCTTTCTTGGCTGTTAGCCATGGTGAGCTGAAAACCATTTGTCGTGCAGTGCAAGCACTAACACCAAAGTTATACAACACTATACTATCAATAAAACTAACTAAGAGTACATTTTTTTTATTTTTTTTTTTTTTTAAATAACAACGAAACTATGGAAAACAAACACTAACTAAGACACAAACTTACAGAGGAGCAGATGCAAGACACTCATAGGATTCTCGTAAGCCAGCTTGAACTGTCTGAATAACATTCCCAGCAACAACAACATCCCGACAGTATGAGGGTGGAACTGTGAGCCTGTGGCGTAACATCCGTTCAAGCAGTGTAGCCCGGATAGGATAGACATTGTCCACAAACATATACACAGTTTTCCCATTTGTTAAGTCCAAGACATGAACAGAGTATACAGAGGCAAAAGATATTGGTGTATGTGTGTGTGAGAAGATGAAAAATTGATTTGGGAGTAATTAGGTTAATTGTGTCCAATGTGTGAAAAGTTAACCTTTTAATTTGATTGGTACAATTTTAACCTTGGAAGTTGAGGTATTTGAGTGAAAATCAACTTGTACGCCGCCTAGTCAGACAAGTGGTGACCGCCAAACATCATATAGTAGAAATTTAAAACGAAAAACTATTCAACTACTATTTTTAAGACCAGCAGGTATAAAGTCATCCAGCAGTAACCAGTCTTAAAAAAAACAGCAGAAACAAGTCAAACAGCAGAATTGATATGTGACCAGCACAAACTATTCAGGCAGCAGATACATTGTTCCACCAGCATGATTGGATACTACCAGCAGAAACCAAGTGACTAGTGGCAGAGACCAACCTACCAGCAATATCAAACTGAGCACAGCAGAAACGAAGTTGAGACAGCAGAAACAAGTTACTACCAGCAGAAATAAGTTAGCCAGCAGGAACTTGATACTACCAGCACAAACCAGTTCAGCAGCATAAATAGATGTATTGGCAGCATAAACAGCTCCAGCATCATGAATATATTCAGCCAGCAGAAAGAGTCATCCAACAGCAGAAACCATGTAGACAGCAGGAACATACACCCTATCAGCAGAAATGAATCCACCAGCAGAAGTATGCGCATCAGCATGTACACGGAACCAGCAGCATAATCCATAGCTACCAGCAGAAACAAAGCATCCAGCAGGAACAATAACTACCAGCAGAACCATAGTACAACCAGCAGAAACCATTCGTCCAGCAGGAAGGATAACTACCAGCAGAACCATAGTACAACCAGCAGAAACCAACCTGTCAGCAGGAATAATGTACAACTAGCAGCAGTATTGACTACATGCAATCACAAGAAAAATAATATCCCACAAAACACCATATCCACCTGCAAGAAAGTTAGAATAAACAATTATACAACAACAAGCCTCCCCTTAGGCTCTATATCCTCAATTCACGAAGAGGAATTTACCATCCATATGGACCACCAGATACTCAAATCTTGGTCCATCAAATGCCTTGGTCAGTAAATCAGCCACATTGTCATCGGTGTGAATCTTCAGTACTTGAATCAAGTTTTATCATTGGCATATCTTATAAAGTGTATGTCGAATTTCAATTTGCTTTGCCCTCTTGACTGAAAGACTGGTCTTCTGAATGCATATGGTGCTCTGGTTGTCGATGAAGATTTTGGTATTCATGAAGTTGAAACCATAATCCAGCAACTGGTTCTGAATCCAAAGAACGTGCACATGCCGCTGCAGCACAACATACTCGGCCTCAGGGGAGAAGTTAGCAATATAGTCTGCATTTTTGCCTTGCCATGAAATTAACTTCTGCCCAGAATATTGAAAATCACCTGTAGTGATTTTTCCTATCCCCATGAGAACCAGCATAATCACTGTCACTGTAAGCTTCCAACTGAAAGGGAGAATCTTTAGGGTACCACAAGCCTAATTTTGGTTGCCCTTTTAGATACTTAAAAATTTTCTTGACTGCATTCAGATGAGAAGTCAGTGGAGTAACTTGATGTCTTGAACAAGCACTAACTGCAAACATTATGTCAGGTCTTGAAGCTGTGAGATACATAAGTGAACCAATCATGGATCGGTACAAATGTACATTAATGGAGGTCCTAGTTTTCATCTTTCAATTTGGTTCTTTGCAGCTTATTAGGGTTGTTGCATGTTCTACAGATTCCATGTCAAAACTTTGTACAGCATGTCCTTTACATACTTGTCTTGGCTGAGGGAATTTACCATCAGGTAAACTGTTTCCCACTGTAGACATAGAAGAAGATCCATCTCTCACCATAGCACTCATTTCAAATTCACCTTTCATCAACACCTCAAAGTCGTCACACCAGGCTTTATTGGTTGACCCAAATATGATGTCATCCACATAAACCTGTACCAAAAGTATATCCCTGGAATCTTTCTTGATGAACAGTGTCTTGTCAATAGTCCCTCTTCTGTAATTGTGTTGTAACAGAAAAGCCGACAATCTTGCATACCAGGCTCGAGGTGCTTGATGAAGTCCATACAAAGCTTTAACCACTCTGTATACATGCTTTGGGAAGTAGGGATCTTCAAAGCCTTTAGGCTGAGTGACATACACTTCTTCTTCAATTTCTCCATAAGAGCAAGGCACTCTTAACCATCCAGCTGATATACCAGAAAGCCCATATGACGAAGCAAAGCCTAAAACAACAGTCTGCTTGACTCAATTCTGGGCCATGGTGCAAATACACATCATAATCAATGGCCCTGCTCTTGTCGTGTCCTGTGCAACCAAACCTTGCTATGTTCCTTATCACGATTCATCTGGCATCCCTCTTGTTTTTCAAAATCCATTTTGTCCCTATTGCATGTTTTACCAATCAGGTAGAGGATACAGGTTCCATATTGTGGTTGATGAACTGTTGCATCTCGTTCTTGCATAGCATCACCCAATCAGGATCATCAAGTGCATTTAGCTATACTAGTTGGTTCTAATCTGAGATAGGAGCAAGCAGACTGACAATGAAAGTTGGTCTGTATGATGGTCCTTGTTGATCTTGAAAACATATCAATGAAGGGCCACTTTCAACCAAACTTGGATTTGTGAGCTCTGCTTCTTGTCAGAACTGGAGAAGCAAGATCACCAAGAATCTGAGACTGAGGATGAATTGTGTTCACCCTTTTTGTAGGAACGGGATTCACTTCCACAGCAGGTGCTAAATTTGTAAGAGTAGCACGAAAATCATCATCATAAGAGGAAGATGTGAAGATGCCAGATGAGAGTTGATCCATGCACACATCAGAAGGGACGGGAAATCGTGTAGTGTTTTCACTTGAGCCCAATTGTTGACCAGGAGGAAGTGTAGACTCATCAGCATATACAGGGTTGAAGTCAGCAGAAACAGATGAACTGACAGCAGGATTGCTCTCATCAGCAGGTTCAAAACTACCAGCAGGTTGAAAACTATCAGCAGGATTACCACCAGCAGGATCACTACCAGCAGAAGGACTTCCAGCAGATACACCATCAGCAGAATCAATGCCAGCAGGATCCCTAACAGCAGAATCAATGCCAGCAGGTTCCCTAACAGCAGAATCAATGCCAGCAGGATCCCTAACAGCAGAAACACCTTGGTTTCGAATTTCAGCTTCAGCTTGACATAGTATTTCTGCTGTTGCCTGTGAGAACAAATAACCATATCGTGCAGCTGCGTCCTTAGCTTCATATTCTTGTCTTTGAAGCTTAGCAAGCTCTTCTGCATAATCTGCATTGCTTTCCGATAACACTAGGGACCATTGTCTTGATGAAGGACCTGCAAAACTGTTAGAAGAAATGGAAGGAAACCACTATCACATGCTCTTCTACTCGAATCTGAGTCATGATCTTGTGTACTTGCATGTATGTTAGTTTCTTGTGTACACTGCATGTGTGTCAGTTGTTAACGAGTATAACATAGGGGTATCCGTTAAATAGTCAAGGTCCAAAGTACCACTCAAGACAAATTCATGAACACTTAGGTTTATTTATAAAAATCTCAGATTCAGGTTTCTCTACCCTCTTGTTAGTTAGATTTAAACCCTATGGCCTTGCTATTTGGAAGCAATACCCAAACAAGATATCCTTCTCAGCTTTACCACTAAAAATTTTCCCAAAATAAGTCACTTGTATTAAGGATTAGTTACTTGGTTACCAAAAAAATAAACGGTTTAGATGACCTATCTGAGGAACTTCCCAGATATCAATTCATATGAGTGTTTTATTATGGGATTAGTATAGACCACCTGTTTAAGACATAACAAGCCGTGCTACAGCTCCGTACAAAACATGGTAGGTAATTTAGAGTTCGCCAACATGTTCTAGCAGCTTTATAGGAGCTATTTTTTCTCAGCAACCCCATTTTGTAGTGGGTTTCTTGGATTGCTATAGTCCTCTTAAATTCCCTTTTCCTCACAGAGTTCAATTAAGTTTTTGCATTTTTTTGAATTCTGTCCCATTATCACACTTATTCCTTTAACTTTTTATTCAGTGGTATTCTATTAAAAGCAATGAATTCTATAAGACATAAAAATGTTTCATCCTTATTACCAAAAAGAAAGTCAAGAAAACCTGCTATAGTCATAGTAACACTAAGGAGTAGTACTTCTGGTCAATACTCCTTATATTGGTAGGACCAAAAAGGTCCATATGCAGCAATTGCAGAGTTTCAGTAATAAGTCTCACAGCAGAAATATGCTTGTAAGAAGCCTTATGTTGCTTTCCTTTGTTGCAGGCAACACAGTTGTGTTCATTGGTGAACACCTTGAGAGGTAACCCATCAACCAGACCTTCCTTAGCTAACTTGTTGATTGTTTTGAAGTTCACATGAGCCATCCTTCTGTGCCATCTGGTGGATTCATCCAAGGATGCTTTTGCTACTAAACAAGTAACATTTTGTTCTGGTTGTAGTTCTGAGATGCTGAAGGTGTAGAGATCACGTTCCCTAGGAATTCTGAGTACCACCTGACTTTCATCAGGTAATTGGAAGTCTTCTGTAAGCACCAAACAGTCAGTGTCTGTGAAGAGAACTTTGTTCTTTTTATCACAAATTTGTGATACAGAGAACAAGTTAAAGTGCTGCAGCTCTTCAACATAGTAGACATTTTCAAAGTCAAGCTTTGATGTCCTTATGGTGCCTTTTCCTGATATTCTACCATCTCCACCTCCAAATTTGACAATGCCTCCCTTGACCTGCACAAAATCATCAAGCTTCTCCTTGTTTCCTGTCATACTTCTTGAGCAACCACTGTCAACTATACCTATGTCATTATCTGTACTAGGATCACCCTACAAATCATACAACAACAACATTAGTACACTTGAGAGACCCAAGCCAGTTCTGACTTGAGCCTGCCTTGTGGATCATTAAGTGTGAAACCATGTGGATTGATGAGATCCACCATTACTCTTGGACCCCCAAAATTGTGGTCTTTTATTCCTCCAAGAGTAACCTGCTGAGGTCTTAACAGCAGTACCCCATCGTCCCTTATTCATATACATAGGGTCATATAAGTTAGGCCAATACATATTATTAAAATATACAGAAGATGGTCTGAAATATGGTCTAGCAGCAGGATTAAGCCAACCAGCAGAAACAGGTGCTGGTCGTTTAGACCAACCAGCAGGATGTCCAACCCTTTCAGTAGGTTTTGGTCTACCAGCAGAATTGACTGCTGGTCTGTTTCTACTAGCAGCAGGATCAGATCCATCAGCAGTAACAGATGCTGACGAATTACTACTACCAGCAGGAACAGATGCTGCTTGAGATTTACAAGGGACAGAGTCTACACAATTATAGAAGTCACAATCTTTAATTAAATGCAATTTACTACCACAAACAAAACATTTCTTAACACGCACATAATTGTTTTTACACATATTCCTATTGTTCATTCCACTTTTATTACAAATAATCCTAGGAGATTTTACATTCTCCGAACAAGAAAAACTAGGACTGCCAGTAGTGGAATTTGGGTCTTCAACATCAGACTCTGGCAAAGTCTGGATATCAACAGCAGGTGGGATGTCTTTGGTCTGGGTCTTGAGGCTTGAATCACAGGATGCATGGGTCTCAGAGTCTGAAGACTTGTCACTGTTATCACAAGAGACAAAGTCATTAGATTCTGAAATAGTATCAGAAATGTTGTTATCAGACTTTGAACCATAACTTACCTGTGTTTCCTCAATGTCAGACTGGTATGGGCTGGGCATATAAGTTCCAGTTATAGGAGGAGGAACAGCATGCATTTCCCCAGCCTTGACAAACGTTGAGTAAAGAGGTTTAACCTCCTTCTCAACTGGGTCTGAGTAAAAGACACTAGGTGTGGACAAGTCAAACACTTCATCTACTCCAAAGTACTCTTGAAATCCTAGACCAACCTTAGTTCTTGTAGACATAGAGCTATCGATCAAATTTTTTAAGTTCTTGGAAGATTCCTTCCATTTTTCAAATCTAGCTAATGTCGCTTCAAACTTAACTTCCCATTCTTTCTTTTCTTTTTGTGCCTGATCATGTAATTTTTCAGTATAACTCAGTGTGTTAGTGGTGTTTTCTAGATTAGCAGATAAAACCCTAATCTTTTCTTCTAATGCAATCTGAGTTTTATGATACCACTCTTTTTGTGATTCTAATGTTTTAACCGCATGCTGATATGCCTGAACTTTAATGTAACAATCATTATATAATCTATCAAGATTATTATACATATGATTAAGATCATTAATCTTAGAATCACAACCAAGGGGACAATTTTGTACCTTAGGAGAAATCCCCATCATAGCAAACTCAGCAGCAGCATCAGAAGCATCAGCACTATCAGCATGAAATCCAGCCATCATCCCATATACCTTCTCAACTGCACCAGTCGTGTTTTCTGCTGCATGATCTGACCAATTCACCATGGAATCAACGGAGACCAAAGCTTTTGGTTCGTCTGTCTTAACTTCTGTGACCTTAAAAGCAGAGTACCTAGCCTTATCATCAACTGTCTTCACATTACACTCCCTAGCAAAATGTCCCAATTGAAGACATTTGTAACATCTAACTTTTCTTCTGTCAAATCTGGCAGGCTGCTGATTGTTGTAGTTCATCTTTCGTCCTGCCTTCTTCTCAAACCTGTTAATCCTTAAGGAGAGCATAGCCATTTGCCACTTTAAGTCCATTTCTTCCATCTCCAACTGATCAACCTGGTCAAAGTCTTCATAGATCATATCTTGATCTTGTTCATTCTCAGCAACAAAAGAATGCAGAACACATTCCATTACGTTATCAGAACGACCAGGAAGTCTGAGAACTGATGGAACAATACGCTACCCCCTGATCAGAAAAAGTAGGCTTTGAGCCAGAACAAGCAGTTCCAATGAAAGCAGAATGAGTGGGAGCAGCAGCAACTTTCACACCATAACTATGACCAATTCTGACATCAAGTTCAAGTGACCTTAGTTTGTTATACAGGTCATCAAAACTCATTGACTCAAGGCCACCTCTTGTTTTTAATGCCAAAGCAACTTGCGACCACGAAGAAGGAAGGGCTCTTAGAAACTTCAGGTTGATGTCATCATTGTCTGGCCTTGCCTGCACTTGATTCAACTGACTCAGAATCTTCTGAAATCTGTCATAACCTTTATGTAGGCCTTCTTCTTCTGTCACAGAGAATCAGGCAAACTGCTGTTTAAGCATAGTCTTCTTCATCTTCTTCGATTCTTCATTCCCACCAAACCTAGCCTTGACTGCCATCCAAATATCCCTTGCATCATCATAATGATGAAAATCAGGCATATGGTCTTCAGGTAGAGCCTGAAGCAACAAGGTTCTCACCTTATTTTCCCTTTGTACAGCAACATGTTCATCAAGAGAAACAGGAGGATGAACAATTTTTTATTTTCCTTTTGTCAGCTTTTCCCAACCTCTTTGGACTGTTCCCTTGCTGAACAATCCTCAAAGATTATGATCACATTTCTGTATCCAGTACTCCATCTTCATACCTATAACTCATATTTTTTCCTTTCTAGATAAGAAATTTGACATTGTTTGGCAGAGATAGTGGCTGTTTGGAAACTGTTTGAAACTGTTGTGACTGGACATTAAATAGGGTATGCTGACCAGTCGGGGTTGGTTGTGCAGATGAGTATGTTGAGTGTGAACAACAGGTGTGAGAAAGCAGTCTGATGATGTAGGTGCATGGATGTAATGGGTTCAGCATGAAGGTATCATCTTGATGAATGAAGGTGAAGCAGATTGGATTAGCATCAGAATCAACTTGAGTGAAATGAAGAGTGGAAAAGCAGAGATTAGGGATAGGATACGTAACGTTGACTGAGTTAGGTTATAGTATTGCATGGGTTCTGACATAATAAAAGATTAGAGAAAACAAGGTTTGATGTGGTGACTACGTAATTCTTCTTTATCAGAGGCTCTCTCCAGGCTCTGATACCACTTGTTAGGATCTTAAACTAGATAGATCTTCTAGCCTTTGAGAATGTATAGTACTTATGTAATCACAAGCACATACGTGAGAGACTCCAGCAAATGTTTAGGCGGAAACTAAATAATTCAATAAAGAAGAACACAATGAACAACGATCCTCTATGGATCTTTCTATCGATAATAAATTGATTTTGTGCTTTTACAATCGGTGCCCAACCCTAATGCTAAAGGTTTCTTTTATAGAGAAGAAACCCTAAATTAGTCAACAAGAAAACTAAAATCTCGTAAGAGATATACATCAATATCAATCACTTCCTAATTTATCTCATTCCTATATTAATGAGATAATACTAGAATATAACTATAATTCCTTAATTACATTAATTACGTCTATCAATAACAATCAGCAGATTCTATCACTGTCAGCAGGAACGAGAACATGACCAGCAGAAACATAATCAGCAGGAATGCTATTTAAACTGTCAGCAGGAATGCTATTTAAACTGTCAGCAGGAACGACTTAGTGCTATCAGCAGAAACGAATATGTCTAACAGCAGAAACGACACTTAGTCGTTTGTAATTTGTCCCAACAAAGACCATCATAGAATTTCTAGTATTTTTAAGAAAACAAAGTCCGTAACTGCGTGTAATGACAGAAAAAGGAGTATGACACGGGGTACTATTATCAAGAAAACATAGGCAGACGACTAGGTTGCACAAGGTATCTGAAAGAGAAGGTGTGGGATTATGATGAGTATTTGCACAAGTTGCCCGAATTGAAGAATAAGACTCTTTTCTGGGCATTTGCTATCTTTCAGGCTTTACTGTCTATCAGCATGGATGTCAAAAGTGCATTCTTATATGGCAAATCACCAGAAGAGGTTTATGTCAAACAGTACTCCAGGTTTCGAAGATCCTGCTCATCAGAATTAAGGTTTACAGAGTTGTCAAGGCACTTTTATGGCCTGCATCAAGCCCCAAGGAGCTGGGTATGAAAGACTATCAACTTTTCTTTTGAAGCAGGATATAGGAGATGGTCTATTGATAAAACCTTGTTTATTACGAAGGATAGAAGAGATATCCTTGTTGGTACAGGTAATATGTGATTGAATTGGTATCATCTTTGGATCTACAAGTCTTTCTATGGGGAAGGATTTTTGAGATTTATGCAAAAGGAATTCAAGATGAGTTCCATGGGTGAACTCACTTTCTTTTTGGGACTTCAAGTCAAGCAATCTAATGGTGGTATTTTCCTAAGTCAACGAACAATATGTGAAAGACATTCTTATCAAGTTTGATTTAGAAAAAAACCCATTAAGCCAGATCTACTCCCATTGAAGCTCATAAATCTTTAGGAAGAAAAGATGAAAGAAGGTGAAGATGTTGATGGTTTCATCTTTTACAGGTCTCTGATTGGATGTTTCATGTACTTAAACTGCTTCAGACTAGACTTAATGTTTGCTGTTTGTCTGTGTGCAAACGATTTACAGTTCACTCAAAGGTTTCCATTCTAATGTGTCAAAAGGATCTTTAGTTTCTCAACCATGCAACTAATTTTGGGGTTTTATGGTATCCATAAAGACTCTCCTTTTTCATTTGGAAGCTTTTTCGGATAGTGACTATGTGGAGACAACCATGAAGAAGTCAACTTCAGTGAGGATGTCATTATTCTGGAGAGTGATAGTTCTTGGCAATGCAAGAAGAACAAAACAATTTGTGGCTATCGCCTCTACAGAAGGCAGAATATGTAGCAGCTGCAAGTTGATGTTGCTCAGGTATCTTTGGATGCAAAATCAAATACTTGATTACGGATATTATTTCATGAACCATGAGATCCTATAGACAATGAGAGCAGCATTTGCATTGTGAAGATCTGTTTTTTCACTCTAAGTACCAAGCATATTCAGATTCGACATCACTGCATTCGAGATTGTTATGAGCAAAGGCTCCATTAATGATGGTCAAGGTTCATAATGATGACAAGTAGCGACTTACTCACCAAAGGCTTTGACTTGGCAAGGTTTAACTTTTTGGTGGTAACCATTGGGATGATGAACCTATAGCTATCTTTGAGGGGAGGATCACATATAAAGTACTGGTGATCAAGTAAAGTACTGGTTTGGGCAGAATGGATATTTGAAAGCACTCTAGCTATATTTGAGGGGAGGATATGAATGATTTTTCAAAGGTTTGATGATTTGAAGAGATAGTTTGCAAAGTTGAAGGGTTGTTGTTGTACATATTTGAGTTGAGCATCTTTTTGTGTTGAAAGTACTGCTAATCCAACTCAAAGTACTGGTTGCCTTAGAAGAAATATGTTAGCTGAACAAACAGTACTGTTCTATCGTTCGTGTCAACGGTCAAAAGTACGTTTTTGCGCTAAAAAAGTATCTTACAACAGGTAACTTCTTAGTTAGATGTCGGCAACTATAAATAATCAACTGAATTGCATTTACTCTCACTTTACTTTTTCATCATAAATTCTTTTAATTTCAAACATAGAGCACATCCACATTCTCTTTCAAATGGCAAAAATTCGCTCTTGTAACAAGCCAAAACATGATTGCTGTGTGTGAGAAAGACGGCTCAGAATGCTGATTTTTATCAAGTCATCGATTTTCTCACTGGCTGCTCCATTAATTACTCTCTGTTGGTTGATCCTGATCTTATTGGTCCATGGCTTCAACAATTTTGGGCTACAGCTACTCTACAAGTGATCAATGATGTCCCTCATATTCGCGCCAAAGTAGCTGGCAAGAAGATTCTGATTTCTGAAGCAACCATTCGCGCTGACCGCCTTTTGACGATTGAAAATGGCGTTGATTGCGTTCCCTAGCAAGTGATTTGGGATTCGCTTCCTGCGATATTGGCTAGAGGGTAATTAGGCACATCCTCACCTTTCTAAACCTTTATTTAGCCCACAGTGGGAAGTATTGATCCATGTTATTACTTCATGCCTAAGTCCTAAGAGTACCTCATGGGAGCATTTGTACAAACATCGCCTCTGACGCTTTAGGTCTAGCAACAAATCAAAGGTTCAATTTTTCTTTGTTGATACTGAATGGAATGCTAGGACATATTTCAATGTAACTCCTTTTCTTTATGTATCTAGAGTGGGTTCAATTGTTTTTGAACAAGCTGTTAGAGGGGTTAGACAGACCCTCAAGTTTTTATGCCATCAGTTTCACTTCACTTCTAAAGTGTTTACCTTCATGAGGATGCATTAGCACTTAAGTTCTCATGTAAGATTACTCCCTCCCTTGACTCCATCTATGTTAGAAGTAGTCACAGCATTGGCCGCAGAGGAAGAACAGAGTACTAGTCCTCATTCTAGGGCTGCAAGTTCAGCAAGGGATGCTCAAGGCACTCCAACTCAAAGTGCTGCTCATTCTCAAAGTGCTGCTCTTTCTCAAGGTACTGCTTCAGTACAAGGTACTGCTTCCTTCCATGATACTGTTAACTCTCAAGGGACTGCTGAACTACAAAGGACTGCTGACTTCCAAGGTACGGCTGAATCTCATGATGCTGCTTCTATTCCTAAATCTCCCAATGATTTTACTCCCACAGATGCGTCTCAGACATCTGGAGGAGATGAGGGACTTTTAGATATATATGCTTTGAACAGGGAAGTTAAGAGACTCAAGAAGCAAACCCTTTCTCAAGCTAAACAAATACTCAAGCTCAAAGCCAAGCTCAAGAAATTGTCCAAATTTGTCCAGCCTGTGGTCAAACATCATGCTCTTTGGGTAGAGAATCAAAACCTTAAGAAGCAAAAGAGACGAAGAAAGAGGAATAAGAAGAAAGTGTCTTCAGTCAAATTGGGGAGGAATAAGGGTGAAGAAATTTTGTCTGAAGAGCACAATGTTCAAGAAGAAGATACAACACATCATTTTGCTGATGATACTGCTGATCAAGATGCTGCTGTTACTCCTGATGTGGAAAGGAAAAGTGATGGGACTGAAGAAGTTAATATTGAGGAGAAAGAAGCTTCTAATGTAAAGAGTGGAGAAACAGAAGAATTGGATTTGGAGACAACTCAAAGTACTGCTAGACAGGGTACTATTACTCCAAGGACCCTCAACTTTGAAGATGAAGCAGGTCCTTCAAGCCCACTCCGTCCAATTCAAGTTATGGACTCTGAAGAACAACATAATGCTGCTGAAGTTCTTGTCTCAATTTCTAGACCAAGAGGTTTGAGCATTCCTGGTCCCATACAATCTCAACCTCAACAGCCAACTCAAGGTACTGATACTCAAGGTACTGACCCTAAAGATAAAGGCAAAGGGATACTGGTTGAAGAACCTAAAAAGAAGAAATTAACTCTTCAACAAATCAGAGCCTTGGAAACGACAAATGATGAGGAGGTTGCTAGAAAAATTCAAGCTGAATGGGATGCAGAAGAACGAAAAGAAACGAGGTTTGAAGAATTGAGGAAAACAAAAGCAAAGACCACTTTGAGGAAACCTACTTCTCTTGCTCAAGAAAGAAATCAAATGATGAATTTCTTTTAAGGTCAAGGATTCATAATTGCAAAAATTAAGTATCCAAAGATGAAGGGAATTGTATGACCATGTTCAAGCATCTATTAAAGACTCTTTCAAAGACTTTATTCCAATGGATTTCAGAGGAAATATGATTGAAAGGGAGAGGGTGATGGATAAGAGTAGCATTAAGCCATCTTAAGAAAAGGAAAGATACTATTGTGAAGAAACAGCATCAAAGAAGCCTAAGTTGAGATCAGAAACAATTGATGAGCTTAGAAACTATCTTCGGGTTGTAGATTTTGAAAAGAATGCACAAGATAAAGAGTCACTAGAAGGAATCTCCATGATTACAGAGCTCCAAGTTATTGATTCACCTGATGGAGAGTATTACATATTACAGAGCAAATAATCACTTCAGGGCTTTTGATACTTTATGGGAGATACTGCATGTCTTAGATAGACAGGATTTATATCACCTATATCGAGTTGTTGATGACTATTATGAGCACATTCCTCCAACCGGCTTAGGTTTGATGCTTCTAGGTGATCTAACCATTATTTGGGAGACGGCTGAATCAAGTGATGATGACTTCTGGAAGGATCAAGAAGAATGGGAAATCATAAGATGGAGGTTTCATGAATCTTCAGGAGTGCATACACTAGAGATAGAAGATGGCACTATGATTCACATGCTGGCTGAAAGAAGATATCCTCTATCAAGAGAGTTGATGATAAGGATGCTAGATCATGGCATGGAAGTTGAAGATGAGACTGAGACAACCATTACTTTGATACATCTGTTAATCTTGTGGACAACATGAAGGATGGTGACAATTTCTTAAACAATGGTTGATTTATCAAATTTTTTCCATTTATATATTCTTACTTTGATAACAGGGGACTTAACTTGTGACCAATAGAGTACTTTGTTTAAGTACTGCTAGTTTAAAACATACTGTACCTTGTTGGAAAGTACTTTTAGTTAAAAAGTTGTTATTGATTTACTGTGAGATTTGAGTGTTCAAAAAGTTTAAGGCACAATATTTGAACATCAAACTGTTTTAAGGGATTGAGTGTTGGTTAACCACCTCACAGAAAAATGTAATCAATTGACATGTCTTACAAACATAAGTATTGACTAGTCCAAATAAAACAGTTTTGGTAAAGACATCTCAATCTGTTGATGGTTGTACAATTTACAAAAATTGTTAGGTGATCAATACAACCCAGGTATTACATGATTATTGGCTACTCCAAAGCAAACGGCTTTTTGGTAAGAGAACTCAAAATCGTTGATAGCTTTAATAGTTTGCTCAAAACTATATGGTCTCAACTAACAATGTTTTATTACTGAGAGTTGGCTAGTCTGAGCATACGGCACATGTAAAGGACTAATCAAATTCCGTATTTTGGTTATAATGACTTACAAATATCGCATATAGTATTAAACACACTATGATTCATGTTTGAGTGTTGATGTGGTTTTCAGGTTCACCTGGTTTATTACCTTTTCTGGGTACCAAAGAACTGACTAGCCCAAGAGTAAATGGCTGCTTGGTAAAGGCTCATAAAAACCATTTGCGTTGCTGCGAAGACATGTTGCTGAGAAGAACAATCTGTTTGATGCTAAGACAAAGAGAAGTGTCTATGTTCATAACAAGGGGTTTCATTTCAAGATACTCAAACAGATTGTGTACAAGATACTGCTCAAAGGATGGGGGGGGGGGGGGAAAAAGTTAAAAGACTGAAGGCAAGTATGCTTAAAAGTCAAAACTGACTGATGCTGTACAAGAAGACAACTATCAATAAGAAACTTGAAGTCAGCAAGAGAATTAAGTTAGGGGATGTTTGTTGGGAAAAAAAGTCAATCGGGTAAACGTAGGTAAGCAAATGAGTCAACGTATGCTACTGCCAAAAGGTCAAAGTACTGCTATAGTTGAAAAGTCTAAGTTACTGGCCAGTCAAGATAGAAGTTACTGCCGTGGATAAAGGAATCTTAAAGGATTATCACTTAAATGGTTATGTTAGTAATTATATTGTAATTAGTTAGTTTAATGAGTTAGTATTGATTAGTGTTTGATGTCATAACAAGGACTGTTACATTACTAGAGGTTATCCTTATGTTATAAAAGGGATCTTTAGGAAGATATTAAGAGTTATAGAAAACACGACGTTAAGAATTATTAGTATTGTATTAGGGATCTGCAATTTAGGCAGATTCAAAAGGTTTATAATAGAAATCATTTGAGAAACTATTGTGTGTTCTTCTTAAGTACTGCCAACTAGATTCCGCATAGTTGACAGTATATCAGTGTTTCATAAAGGAATATCGATCCTACATTATACCCTTGTGCCACGTGTCCTACTCAAGTTGGTGAACGTATACGGCAACCCGACTGGATCTAGGACCCGAACCGACACGGACTGACACGATCCTAGAAACCGGACGTTTGACTGTCGTTGATCCATGTTTAACGGTGGTCCGGTGATGTCTGACGGTGGGTCAACGGTGGTGATGGTGGTCTGGAGGCTGACTACGGTGGTCCGGTGTGGTTGACCGGTGGTATGGATGCTGACGCTACGGTGGTCCGGCGGTGGCCAAC
This sequence comes from Tanacetum coccineum, assembly GCA_026074375.1. Lineage (NCBI taxonomy): Eukaryota > Viridiplantae > Streptophyta > Magnoliopsida > Asterales > Asteraceae > Tanacetum > Tanacetum coccineum. The sequence continues at coordinate 52,946 of BQNB010000228.1, forward strand.
GTGTGGTTGACCGCTGGTGGCATATTCCTTCTTAATAGGTTCCGAAAAACTTGGAGATCCGAAATGGTTTCTCATTCCTTGTTTTCTACAAGATCTTAAGGTTTGCAATCTCTTTAGCGTTTTCTAGGAGCAAGCATAAAACCTTATGCCTCTTTCGATCTTTAAGAAACTTGGGAAATAGGATCTCTTGAATCCTCTTCAGTATGACTCTTGAGCTGGCTGACCGATATGTGCACTTTATGTTGAAAGGGAATAGCTCCAAGTTGTTTTGTTAGAGTGTGATAAATTTAATTTTCTTGTCGACTTTGTCGTTGCGATTTGAGGCTGATCCAAGAGTACCTTATCATTTTAGGGAGGGCTTTCTTGCGCATTGTAAAAGCCTTTTTTTTTCTTGTGGATTTGTACGATAGAAAAATTTAACTTTAAGAGTAAGTACATATGACAAGTTGTGTTTCTATACATCAATAAATCTTCAAGAAATAATTCGAGAGATATTCAATCTGTTCATTGTATCAATGTTATCGATTTTTTGAAAGATAAGCCGATAAGTGGCAATACCACTTCCCCTTCTGATTCTTTTCCTAGTTCTCCACTTGATGAGACTAGTGATTATTCTCTTGAGTAGTGAGCCATGGACTCGCTTTTTTGTATACCTTCTCCAACGTTGTAATGAGGACGATAATTTTGATCTTGAAGCTGATCTTAGAGAAATTGAATATTTGCTGAACCGAGATCCGTCAACAGATTTTTCGCCTAAGACTGATATTGATATTATTGATCCCATTCTCGAGAGGTTCACCGATGAACCTACTCTCGTTTACTCATTTCCTCCGGGAGATAACGATGATGATCTTTTTAACTTTAAGTCCAATAATGAAGAATGGAAAAAAACTTTTGTATGGTGACCTTTTTGATAACACTCACTCAGAAGATGAAAAAGACAAAGATTTAAAAATGGAGTGCTTAATTGATGTTATGGATGATGATTTTTTTCCCTCTTTTACCCACAAGTGACACGACTCTTCCTAAGGAGTCATATGAGATTGCTACTTTTCTATCATCTCCCTTTGGAAATTAGGACAAGTTGTTCAAACCCAGCTATACTCTTTTTGGTGTGGAAACTCAGTGTTATTAATCTTTTCTATGATTAATGCTAAAGATAAGGATGTAAAAAGTGAATTCCTCGACTGACGCACTTCTAACTCTTGTGGGAAATAAACTTTCTATCTCACACTTCTGATCGTGAACTCCTGTTCTTCTTGGAGTCAACTGTGATTGAGACTTTATTATCATTTTCATCCGAAAATGAAGACAAAGTTTTTAATCCTAGTATACTCATCTCTAATAGAGTTCATTCTATTACTCTGTATTTATCTCATCGGAGTGGAAATCTCATATGTATTAATGTTTATCTTAACATTCTAAATGAAAGTCCGATGGAGATTTTTCTCTCCACCTATTTCAGCCCTAATATTACTATGATATGGGGTGAGTCAAGCTAGAGACTCGCATAAAAACAAGCGCTTCTCGAGAGGCAACCCGTGTTATCTATCTATTAGTAGTAATAATATATTAGTTTAGTAGTAATAATGAATAAGTGTGGGGGAGTGCTTCTCTCCATGTTGTGTTTTGTGGTTCCCGTTTTTGCTTGACCACCGTGCTTGTTTTTAATCCTCCAATCACTCGGTCTCCGATCATCTTCATGTTTATATCTAGGGAAATCTTCTATCCTGATCATATATATATATATATATATATATATATATATATATATATATGTGTGTGTGTGTGTGTGTGTGTGTGTGTGTGTGTATGTATATCTGATTTTGTTTCCCCTTTCACACTTGGAATTTTAAGCATTTACCTTTTTCGTCCTTAAGTGTGGGGGTGGCACTCGACATTTTTGAAACATGATTCAATGTTCAGTTCTCTCTATAAGTGTTTTTGGTACCACCCATGTGGGTGGGGGGGGGGGGGGGTTCTGTCAAAATGATCATACTTGTGATTGTCTAGGACCTACGCAACCCCGTTTTCACCAATATATTGTTTTATTTTATTTATATATAAAAAAATAAAATGAAAAAAATGATGATAAAAAGTTAAAAATGATGATAAAAAAATGATAAAAATGTTTAATAAATAAGTAGGCCCAACTAGGGAGATTTTTGACTTGACCGAGTGTTGCACTCTAGCTTTTCCCTTAGCTTTTGAGACTAAGCGTTTGCTAAACTTAAATTTTTTGCAAATAATGAAAAATGATAGAGTTGGATATAAGTTGGATGCTAAGCGTGGAGTAGTTGGATCTCTTTAGAGCTCATAGAGGTTAATTGTGGCTTTTTTCTCCCATCAGCTTAAAAACTATAAAATTAATAATTTTCAATAAATAGAGTCGATTTGGTTTTTTACGATTCTTAGTTTTGATCCCTTCTTAGAGATTCCTTCTGATGAAATGTAAGGTACACATCGAGGTTCTGTCAGTGTTATGGGGAAATAGTGTTATCCCAGTTGTAGGATACCTCTTGTTGGATCCCACTTTAATAGATCGAATTCCTTAAGCTTGTTTAAGGTTTAGTTATATTAGATAAATCTAACACAACTATAGCAAAAACTTTGTTAAGTATATTAAAGATTATGCGGAATCTAATCTTTAATATTAGAAGAATTCTTAATGAAACAGTAACACAAGATCACAATTCAACAAACAATAAAAGCTCCAATATTATTAAGAATAATACGAATACTCTCCTAGTATTAGGGTTACAAAACCTTGAAGCTATGAATAACACTTATCAAATCGTAAAAACATATATTAAACTCTATACCCTAGGACCTCCTTTTATACACCAAGGAGTCCTAGTCGATTTACAATATATTCCTAAGACTTAGAATATTCTCTATGATCTATTCTATAAATAACTAATACTTATCACGTAAGTAATCTTGATCTCCAAACAATCTTTATCCTTTCTTCTGTCTTTATCCTTTCTCTAACAGTAGAACTCTTTCAGCAGTCTTAATCTTTGAGCAGTACTAACTTATACACCAGGAGCATTAACTAAGCACAAGCTGTAGTAACTGTTGATCCCAATGAATAGATCTTTAACTCCTTAGCTTGTAAGGTTTAGTACCCTTGGATAAATCAAAAAATACTAAGAATGAAACTTTGATTGAATGATATAAACTATGCGGAAACTAGTTTATATCACTAAGAAGTATTATCAATGAAACAGTAAAGTATGTTTTGACACAATGATATAATCAATACACAACGAGCTTCAATTATATATTAATACAATCCACTCTGGAATTCGTGATTAGGTTTACAACCTTGAAGCTATGAACTCTATGAAAAACTGAGATGGAAAACCTATGTCTTTCTATACCCTAGGATCCCCTTTTATACACCAAGGAGTCCTACACGGTTTACAATACATCCCTAACTTATCATGATCTTTTCTATAAATAAACGTAATCTCTTAATCAAATAAGTTATACATATCTTTTACAAAAAAAAACTTAAAACTTATCTTCATCTCTTTAATCCGTCTTTTCTCTTGACAGCAGTAAGTCCTATCTTGTAGTTGTAAATTCAGCGTTAGATTTTATATCAGCACTAAAAACTGAGCATAAGCAGTAGTAAGTACTAGCAGTACTAACTTTACGCTAACAGTTGTAACTTTACTCTAGCAGTACTAAGTTAGACTAACAGTACTAAGTTCCTAGCGTAGTAACCTTTTTTTACTATACGAGTATTTAACCACTTTTGCATTACTTTTTAGTCTTCAACTCTGAGCAGTCTTAACTTCTACTGACGGTAGAAACTTAATACTAACAGTACTAAATTATACTAACAGAAGTAACTAGAAGTGGTAACATTATACTACTAGTACTAACTACTTAGCATAATTTCCATTATGTACCTGAGCGGTAGGAAGAATCCTTGAACTCTTTTAAGTCCCAACAGTAACTACTTAGAATATTTTCTTCAATCTTCACCAGCAGTACTAACTTTACACTAACAGTACTAATATATACTAACAGTAGTAACTGTGAACTAGCAATACTAACTTTATACTAGCAGCACTAACTACTTAGCATATTTTTTATTAAAGTTAATGAACAACACTAACTTTAGCTTAGCAGCAGTAACACAAACCTGAGCAGCAGTAACTCTAAGATCATCAAGAAGTCTTTTAATCCTAACAATCCTCCCCTAAACTTGATATTTATCTCCAAAATCATCAAGTTTCTCAATTAAAAGCTTCATTAATCACCAGGAGGATGCTTCCAAACACTTCATTGATTCTTAAGCTAAGAAGCTGATATGCCATTTCATTTAAATAATCAACCTGAAGCTTCTTGTTCAGCATATCTGTAATTGTAGATGGTTTAAGGGGATATCTCTTCTCTACCAACATATGAATGTACACATGTTGCATTCTCAATGAATGAACTCTACAAGAATCATTTCATTTTTTTTTTAATACAAAAACTTCCAATCCATCCACTTTGTAATCACTTGATTCTTCCATTACTTGCTCTTCAACTTGTGGTGTCAAAATTGTCTTCAAATCCGCCATATAAAATCAATCTAAGTCTTCCAATGGTTCTTGGTGATCTATATTTTGCGTTTACTAGTTCTGTACAAATCTTCTAAGTCTTCCCCGCTAAAACTTTTAAGCATTTGACTAAAGACTCTGTACATTTGTGACTTTCCATCAGCTCTTATTATTTGATAATAGCTTTTCTTTCCTTCTTTGTGGATCTTCCAGTCAACAATAGTTGGAGGCTTAGTAGCTAAAGGTACAACATCAATTGCTACCTCTTCTTCATCTGGAATGACTTCTATTAGACTTTGAAGCTCTGTTGTTTCTTTATCCTCATCCACCTTCTGCTTCTTAATACTTTCTTGTTCCAACTCTTCTCCTGCTCTTTTAGAACTACCTTCCATCACTTCTGCTTCAGCTTTCTTTAAATTCTCTTCCAGCTCTGTTTCTGCCTTCTTGGAACTCTCTTCCACCAACTCAGTTCTGTAGTCAACAAAGGTATTCACCCTTTTCATTGCTTTTTCAAACAATTCTTGAATATTGGCAAAGGACTTGTTCTTTAAACTTTTGGGCTTCCATCCTTCCATGTTTTTCAGATAAGTACACATGATATTCCTTTGTTGAGCTCTTGTTGGTGGTCTGTTCCTCTTCTCTTCTGCTCTCTTAGCTGCAAAATGTTTTCTTCTTTGCTCTAAGAATTGTACAAATAATCTTGCCTTTTCTTCATCAGTCAATTCTTCTTGCTCTTGAGCTTGCAGTCTTTGAGCCAACTGATAATCAGCTTCAACTTTAGCCTGAACATCATCCCAAGCTATGTTGGCTTTTTCAATTTGTTGAGATTTTTCTCTGATAAGCCTTTCCTCTTCATCAATCTCTGCTTGTAATTTAAGTGCAATCTCTTCATGAAGCTTGAGTTGATCTTTCTTTAACAATTTCTTCATAGGTTCAGGTTCTACCATTTTTCCTTTGCCTTTGTCCTGAATCTTTGAAGGTATTGGTGTTGTTGTTGTCGTAGATTCACTAGGTTCTCTGAAAACAATCCCTTTAGCTTTGGGGTTTGTGCTTTTTAGGTCAGCCAAAGTAATTTCTTCAGTAGTAATAGTTTGAGCAGCATCAACTACTTTTTCAACAACATTGTCACTTTGCTCGGCAACAAATACTTCCTAATCAGCTAAAGCATCCGCATCAAATATCTCATTATCATCATTAACTAGGGTAATGTGTTCATCAACATCAATATCATGAATTCTCATCCCCTATTTGGATGCATCCTCACGCAAATCTTCTTCATCTCCAGAGGATTCTACCCTAGCACTCAAACCAACTTTATAAAGTCTTTTCAGCTTATGAGTTCTTGATCTATCCTTCTTTTCAAGCTTCTTGACCCTCCTTTTCAAACTTACAATCTCATTAGCTTGAGTGGTATTTGTAATCTCCAAATCAAGAACCCTTTGTTGTAAATTTATACATAGTTCCATCAATTTATTAAGTTTTAGACTATCCTCACCACTTCTAAGTGTGTTACCTCTTGCGAGCAGTAGATCATTGGAAAGTTTAGATACATTCTCAAACCTAGTTTGAGCAATTGTATCCCTTATGGTTTTTTGGCACCTAGGACCACCACCTGAAGTAGTTCCTTGGGAACTAGCTTCATTAGGTGTTGCCTTGGATCGGGTCTTAATGATGTTACCACTGTCCTGCTTTGCTTCTAAGCTAGAAGCAGTAGTGGCAGCCCTCACCAAACTATCATCCAACTGCTTATAGACAGCCTCATCTACAATATTATCACTAGGAACACTAAACCGAGGTACCTGAGTGTCCTTCTTCTTAGGCCTCCTAGGTTTTTGAGTCTTTTGAGGTTGAGGAGATGATGATATAAAGTGGGGTGTGTGATGGGGATCAGTGGGAATTGCTGAACCTGCACCCATTTCTTCTTGATTGTGTACCATCATTGTTGGAAATAAGGGTGTTTCCCTTCCAGAAAAATCTTTCCCTACCATTCTCATGTTTCTAAAAATCTTCTTAGTGTGAGAGGGTGTAACATAAATCCTATTATGATTTGACATCCCTTCCAGTTGCTTATCCAAATGGATCTTGTAAAAAACTAGGATACACAAAAATATGTACAACATTATCCAAGTTCTACACCATACTTTCAAAAATAAACTTTGAAAAGTTAAACTTCTAGTTTGTAGCTAAGAAGATAATTGCAAAAGCCATAGTTCTACTAAATTCATTCCATGCAGTTATTTTTGGACTTAAGCATTGTAAAACAGTATGAATAAGGAATTTCCATTATGGGGAGAAGAATGCTTTATTGAAAGTGAGTTTTTGTGAAACCTGATCATACCTCATTAATGCAAGTTGTTCAAAGATGGTAGCATTGGGTAGAAAATTAACACCTTCAGCATCTTCCAGTTGAAGATCTCTTCTCACAGTTGATTCAGTTATGACTATCTTCTTCCTATCCACTAGAGCTTGTAACTATACTTCCCTATTGACAGTTTTTTCCTTGACAATAGCCCAGAATTGTTCAATACACGAAGCATAGATTGTAAGATTAACCGTTAATGCATGCTTAATAGGGTGTGCATTCAAGAAATCCACAATTTGTTCAAAGCCTTCACTTTTTGCGGGTTTAGACAAGAACGCGACCATGTTATGAGTATCAACAAACTTTAGGGTCGTCATTGTGTTGGGTTTTAATGATGGATGATAAAATTGAGTTAGGGTTTATGATTAAAGAGTATATGAAAGAGTGAAATCGATTAAATGAGTGACTGAAACCCTTAATCGAAGTGTTTATGAAAATACTCTCAACAGCATTAACCATCACCAGCAGTAGTAAGTTTATGCCTAGGAAAGCATTCAACTTTCACCTGCAGTACGTAAATTTATGCCTAGCAGCATTAACTTTCACCAGCAGTAGTAAGTTTATGCCTAACAGCATTAACTTTGAATCACCAGTATTAACTCCAATTCCATTCTAAACACTTTGTTTTTTTTAATATATTCAACTCTTTTTTTAACTCACCACTTCTCTCAATTCTTTTTCTCACCAAATCACTTCTATCTGTTTTTTACCAAGCTCTCTTTTCTGTTTTTTTTTTTATTCTCACCATCTTCTCAATTTCTTTTTCTCACCAAATCACTCTGTCTGTTTTATACAAAAGCTTTCCATCATTAATCTTAACACTTTCTTTGCTTTGCCTACAAAAGGTTTTCCAAAAACTAAGAAAAAAATGCATAGCAATTTTCACAATCATCTACAGTATTATTATACCTAACTGTATTAAGTATAACTAACTAATTAGGGTCTCGTATTAAATTGATCAAAACATAACGATCCATGAAAGCATTGAGAGATTAGTAGAGGATAAAAAGTATTCAAATTTTCAAATGATATTAAAATGGAGTGGGAAAATGGAGGTTAGTTACAAGCCATTCACCCTCTTATGAAGTTAGAGGGGTATTTATGGTGGGGAAGGGGCTTCCCATTCCTTTATTTTCCACCGTATCACTTCTAGTCCTGACTTTGGTATTTATGCTATTTAGTCTTTTAGCATAATACACCTTATTACAACAATACTTTGAATTAACAAAAGAAAGACTAATGATCAAATAACACAAAATTCTACATAATCGGGAAATTTTAATTATACCTAAAATCTCTCCCTAAGGGTCGATTATTCAGGGCGTTCTCTTCGTGGTCCAAGTGGTCTTCCATTCACGAACATCTCCCATCTTCTCATCTGTCTATGATGCTTCAATCTTTCTTCAATCTCTTCTTCAAACAACTTCAAGTACTCTGCTTCATCTTTAGTGAGATCTTTTTGTACATACCCATTAATGATTATCCATTACTCTATAACTCTTCAGACCATTCTAACACTTTATTTAATGTTGCATCACTAAACTTATGTCTACTGAATGTCTCCATCTCCCATTTTTCTTTCGTGCTATCTTGTAAATAATTCCATGCACAGGCTCATAGATGATAAAGAACATTTCATGACTTCAAATTCCTGGGAAAGTCATTGTTGGTGCAGTAAGATTAACCTTCTGTTGATAGCTTTTAATTCCAAGTTGGAAGTCATGCACTCTTTCCCATATCATTGTACTTCTAATGAATACTAATAAAGACCATAGCAATCCTGTATCTGCATAATCCTGTACCTTGCCATTCATAATCAACAAGTATATGTCCTCAATAGCATCTTATTGAGATTACTTGTAGTCTGGCTCAGTCTATTGACACTAGGTAGCTTAATTACGCTCTTCTTGCGAAATCTCTGTGATAAACTTGTGTTCATGACCCAATTCCTAGTATGTCTTGGAAACTTGAATAATCTTTGAGTTCGAATAAACCTCTTCCTTTGGTTTTCCGGCTCTTTTGTTCCTTATGGTAGAAATATCTTTGCATGCGGATTACTTCCAATGTTCAACACCCATAGGAGACATAAGATTAAAACTTTCGAACACATTTATTCACCCATCTGGAAGTTCATTCTTCAATATCATCATCATTAAAAATAACCGCAGGAAACTTATGAAGTGACAAGACTATCTTCTCGGGTCCAGAATTTCCTTTCTTCAAATACAAAAGGTCTTGATTAATCAGATATGACGCTGGAGCTTTAGGATATTTTTGACAGCTATGAACTAATGGTGTGGTATTTCATAGATGTGGAGAGACAATAATTTCTTTTCTACTCTCCCAGACAATGTCACTCTTCAAGAAATTCTTCATTTGATCAATGTGATACTGATGCTCATCTCTTGAAGTACATCTCTGTCTCAACATCTCATCAGCATCATTCTCAGCTTTAGCTATTCAATGGTCAGGATAACTTCTTCCATAATGTCTTGTGATACTTGCTTCGTTGGTATTTCATCATCATCTGAAGCATAAGAGTCAGTCCAAAAATCAAAATCATCATCTTGCTCTTGATTACCTGAAGTTGATGGAGCTTGTTCCTCTTGAAAAACTTATCCAGACGATGACTCTCCAGACACATAAGCTTCATACTCCGATGTCTTCTGCCGCTTTGCACTATTCTCCCCCTCAGGATGAGCATCATCATGAGGATCGTCCTGATCTCTTGGGCAAACGACAGGAGTTCTACATGCAGTTTATGGTACCATATTTCTTTCAAACTTCATCTGGAGAGCCAACCATATTGCTATATCTTGTTGTTGTAATTGAGGATCAGCTTTCATAGCAAGGCACATTTGATATTGTTGATCTGGAACAAAGGATGTTTATGATTGAGCCGGATGAACATGAAGAATATGTCCAGACATATAACTTCGTACGGATGCATCAACTTAAGAAGGAATGACATTGGCAATTGCATTCTCAATTTGTGTCGAAATTTGAGCCTGAATATTTCCACGTTCCTGCAGAATAGCTTTAGCAATCAATCTTTCCGTCTCTTCTTTAGCCTTTTGCCTCTCCAGAATCAACCCTTCCGCAACATACACTGGAACTTGATTCCGAACTTGTTCAGGAACTTGCTTCATAACTTGCTCCTTAATGTGTTTATCTACCATAGTGGGTAATGTCTCAACCATTACATCATGAAGATTATCAGCAAGTGTATCGAATGACTTCCTTGGCATGAACCTCGCCCGTAGATGTGCAAACAAGTAACCATAACGTCCCTGTAACTCCTGAAAGAAGCTCTTGTAGCGTTTGAAGCGAGTAGGTTTTGTCTTGAACAATGATAGAAGTCGATTCGTTTTAGATAAATTTTTGTAAGGTAAACTCGATGATGATGTAGTATGAGTATCCGTCAATTCCTGGAGTTTCTCGGTATCCGAAGATACGAGATTAGTATGAATCCTAGGAGATCTAATTGGTGTAGGGATTGGTGAATTCCTAGTCTCCTCTATAATCTTCCCTTTCTCCCTTCTCTTTAATTCATACACCTCATCAGTTATTTCTTCATCTTTATTATTTACATTCACTGGTATAACAATGTTAGTAATATCCACCACTGGAGTCTCCTTAGTAATCTCTACCTCCTTATCTTTAGTAATCTCCACCTCCTTATCTTTAGTAATCTCCATCTCTGAACTTTCCTTATTACTCCTGGGCTCTATCCTAGTGCCGAGAATATTTGATTCATCATTCCTAGGGATTGAACTATCATCAACAACATTCTCTTGTCCATCCACCATCTTTTCAATTTCTTCAGATGCCAAGTGCTCATCAACCAGTGCCACATTTTCTCTTGCTTCCTGCTCCTCACGACTTTTATGCTCAGCAAGACTAACTTGTAATGTATCTTGTAAAATCATCTCATCTGCTTTGTCAATAGTTGGCACTGGAGCTGGTGGTGTAAGACGTGTGGATCTCCTTTCAGGAATACGAAGACGAATCATAGTTGATCGTCTTGGAGCACTTGACTCTGCGGCTTCCTTATCAGGGTTAGGTGACCTAGGGGCGCTAGTTGTCCTATGCGTTCTGTGGGTAGACTCAGTCGGCTATGACTGAGTCAGAGGAACATCTATCCCAAACACCTCCGCATACATCCGATAATGCTCCGTTTGCTTCATTTCATCAGTGATCATCCAAGCTGGTATCTGCATTCCAACTTTGTTTTTGTGTCTTCCTGAGTTAAAAATATTCTTCATGATATCATCATCTTGCAAGTTGTGATACATGTCTCGAGCACGTCTTGAGATGTCAGGAAAGATAGTCATGTAGTGACTGACAATGATCTTTGTAAATCTTGGATATGGAATCGAAGATGTTGGATGATGAAGCGAATAGTAAAGTCCTTCCCATAGTAACTCCGCATAATCCACATGAATGTTGTTGACAAAGCAATACAACATTTGCATTATCTGCAACGGCGGTTGGTCCCATCCAGTGACACGTGTTGTTAAGCATTTGGAGAATATTTTGCATAACGTTTGCCATGGCTGCAGAAGACCAGTAGTCTTGAAATTCGATTGTGTCTTTAACTCCATTGTAAATCCCAATACTTGCTTGTAGAATGGAACCATGTCAGAAAATGATGGTGGTGGCACGAATGAATTATGATTGTTGGCAGTTGCTTGTGGAAGATGAAAGATTTGTCTGAAGTCATCCAGTGTAAGAGTGAGTTCTTTCTTGTCCAGCATAAACCTGAGCCGATACTTTGATCCGTCTTCCTTCAAAGTATGCCAGAACTGTGCCATATAAATCCATGGAACGGATGAAGAAGCTGCAATGCTGAATCGTAATGGATGATTCTTGATGATATTCGTCAGAATTTTGCTTTCTGGCGGACATTGCACATGCTCGAGATCAACTTTCTTGTTAGCATCCATAAGATCATATCTCTTGTTCGGAGGGCACAGTTCATCTGGATGAACATCAGCTGCATGTTGTTGTTGTGCCATGATGATTACTGAATGAATACAATTGAGATGTTAGATAACAAACAATTCATTTGACATTTTTGTCTTTTTCCACTCTGTCTGTTTTATATGTTCTGGCAATTCTTTTTGAACATATTTTTGATCAGTTTCTTTCCCATGTGCTCGTTCTTGCTTTTTCTAGCACATGCCATACGCTTTATTCTTTTGATTTACCAATTTTTGTGTGTTCTGGCAATTCTTTTTCGAACACACTTTTGATTTGCTTTTTCGCGTATGGATTTAGCTCTCTCTTTCTGTTTTTAGAATATCCTCACCAGAAATTCTTTGTGACATGATACTCTTTCAAGAATGATGAAAATTTCTCTTTTGATTTAAATCAAGACTCTTTTATGAAAAATTAAAGAGAAATCATTCAACTTCTTAAAATTGTTTTGTGAAAGAGTATCATTTTGACACAATAATAGATTTTGAGAACTTTTTCCAGAAACTTTTGACAAAAACTTTCTTTATACGGATAACATAGAAGCATGTAATCACAAACCCATAACTGAATGGACACTAAGTCACTCACTCCTCATTCTGTTCATTGCAGAAAAAGGCCAAAGCCGGACATGACTTAGTCCACTTAAACAAATGAGATTTGGATTAACAACTTCAAGTTATATAAAAAAACACTTTTGCTTTCACTTTTTGTCATGAATCCTAAACAACGAAGACAAACACATCTAATTCAATAATTGAATGGACACTAAGTCACTCACTCCTCATTCTGTTCATTGCAGAAAACGGCCTAAACCGGACATGACTTAGTCCACTTAAACAATTACGAATAGATATTTCTGACTCAAAGCTTAGAATTCATAAAAACTTGATTTCTTTGCCAAAATTATTTAACGTTTTCACCACACATGAGAAACTGATCTTTTTGTACCACATACATTCAAACATTAAACATCATAAACATTAATCATAAAAGTTATTTCTATCTGAACACAACTTCACATATGCACAAATTAAATTTTCACTGAATTTTGACTTTTGACCATTACCGAGTTTGACCTTTTGACTCTTCCGAGTTTGATTGCTTGACCCTTCCGAGTTTCTCAAACAAGATAAACACTTATTCCTTTTACTTTATGAAAAACTAAACTCGATTTTTATGTTCATTTTTCCATTTTTCATACTCCAAACAATCAAACTAGATATTTTGTCAAACTCGATAAACACCATACATTTTCGAGTTTCAATTTCAGTTACTAATTAACGATCCCTAAGCTATTTATCACTTATTTACACATACCCATTGCTTATTATCGTCCTTGATTACAATTATTTTCACAAACTCCATAAAAACATAAAAAACACAAACTCGATAAACATCAATATTACCGAGTTTAAACTCGATAGTGCAAAACAATCAATTATCAATCTGATAATGCTTAATCCACTTACGTTTGAGAAAGAAAAATAATCAAAATCGTTGTAATGAACTCAAAAAGATTGGAATGAATTTCTTCTCAAACTCGGTAAATGGATTCGGTAAAAAAAATGAAACTCGAAAATGACATCCCTTTTTATAACCTCCGAAAATATTTTTGAAAATTAACACTTTTAGCCCCTGTACTTCTATTTTCCAATTATGACCAGTTTTCTTTGAAATTTGTTTATGAATTTTCACAAACTCCCCCTTGAATAATGAATCTTTTCAAAAACTCCCCATTGAAATGAAATCATGTAAAGTACTTAGTTCGAAAATGAAGATGCTTAAATAAACCCCCCCTTGAAACTATAACATTTTCTAAATGTAGTATTTGTGAGAGATCATTATTTTTATTTTATTTCCAAAAAGATGTATGTGAATGGAAAATTTTTAATAACTCCCCTTTAGATCATGATTCCGTATTTTCAATTTAAAAGCTTTTTATAAAAACTTGGATTCATGAAACTAAGCATGTGATCTTTTTAAATTATGTTGTTGTTGTTGTTTTTTTGTTTTTTTTATAAAAAAATATGTCAAATCTTTTTGGTATTTTGAATTTTTTTTTAATTTTTTCTTTTGTTTTTGAAAAATTTATTTACATGTTTTTGATGTATGAACTTTTCAAGAAGATAACTTTGTCAGGCTTTCCAACTGAGTTGGAGTCATACATCTCATACCAATGCGATGAACTAGATACTCAAAGCGTTCTTTTGGAAGCGCCTTAGTAAATAGATCCGCAAGTTGGTATTCTGTCCCGACAAAGTAAATTTCCACAGTACCCTTCTCAACATGTTCTTTAATAAAATGATACCGGATGTCAATGTGCTTAGTCTTAGAATGTTGGACCGGATTGCATGAAATAGCAATGGCACTCTTGGAATCACAGTACATCGGAATCCGATTGTACTTATATCCATAGTCAAGCAGTTGAGTACGCATCCAAATTACTTGTGCACAACATGCAGACAAGGAAACATATTCAGCCTCAGCAGTAGACATCGCAGCACAATCTTGTTTCTTTGAACTCCAACTCACGAGCTTTCCACCTAGAAATTGCAATCCTCTTGATGTGCTTTCACAATCATCTTTACATCTTGCATGGTCCGCATCTGAATAGGCAATTAGTTTAAATCCGGAATCCTTCGGATACCATAGGCCCATGTTATAGGACTGTCTCAGGTACCGAAAGATCCGTTTAACCTCTTTGAGGTGTTTGACCGTAGGACGTGCTTGATATCGAGCACATACAAAAGTAGCAAAAGCAATGTCTGGTCGACTGGCTGTTAGGTACATAAGCCCTCCTATCATACGACGATAAGTCGTTTGATCAGTAGGAGTGCCTTGTAAATCAGCATCCAGCCTCTCAGTTGCCATAGGTGTACTCATGGAAACACATTCATCTAGACCATGTTTCTTTAGCAACTCTATTGCATATTGTGACTGACTTATGAATATGCCACGGGGAGATTGATGAACTTGAAGTCCAAGAAAGAACTTTAGTTCACCCATCATTGACATTTCAAAATTATTTTTCATTAAGTTTGCAAAACGTTTTGAAAAATCTGGATTTGTTGAACCAAAAATAATGTCATCAACATATACTTGTACAAGTAATATGTCTTTCCCATGACGTCGTGTAAACAAAGTTGGGTCAATTATACCTTTTAGGAAAGAAGACAATTTGTCATACCATGCACGAGGTGCTTGCTTAAGACCGTATAGAGCTTTTTTCAACCTATAGACATGATCTGGAAATTCTGGATCAATAAACCCTTTAGGTTGGCTGACATAGACTTCTTCTTTCAAAGGACCATTGAGAAAAGCCGTTTTGACATCCATTTGAAAGATAGTGATATTCTTATAAGCAGCCTAAGCAATAAACATCCGAACAGCCTCAAGACGAGCAACAGGAGCAAATGACGAGACTAGTTTTGTTCCGAACCACAAGACGAGTTTTGTTCCGAACCACAATATTTTTAGCATCACATTTATTCTTCCAAAGCCATTTGAGAGCAATAATATTCTTTCCTTTTAGGCATGGAACGAGTTCCCAAACTTGAAGTCTCTCAAATTGATTCAACTCATCTTGCATAGACTCAATCCAACTATGATTTGCCATAGCTTCTTTAATATTCTTTGGTTCAATTGTACTAACAGTTAAAGCATACATGCATACCTCAGAATCTACGTGTAACCGTTGGCGAGTCATGACAGGTTTGGATGGGTCACCAATAACTTGGTCTAAAGGATGATCTTTTATCCAAATGTTAGGTGAGGGTTGTACTTGGTGGAAATTTTGCACATTTGATGGTTCTAGAGCCGTTGTAGATGACTCAATTTCCTCATGACTTGGAGGATTATATGGAACAAACTATGCATTACCAGCAAAATCAGCAGTGTCTTCTTGATCGAATTCATCAGCCTCAGTCAAAGAGATTAGAGAAGTTTGTTCGTCAGATGTAGTGACAACAGGAGGAGCCTCATGTGTATCAATAATGATTGAAAATGTGGAAGGTGAGTCTTCATGAACTTGAGTCGGTTGTACAGCGGAATAGATGGGTGTATCAGAAGACTTCTGCTCATAATATTCTTTAAACATTGGACCGAACAAATTATCCAAATCTTCTTTAGATGGAGTATTCATTTGTTCTGCTGATGAATTATGATTGTTGAATCATTGAAGTTCGGGTTCTAAACAGTCGAGTTCAGAAGCTATTGCTGTGAGCTCGTCAAACTTGACATGAATGGTCTCCATTATCATTTTGGTATGTCGGTTATAAATTCGAAAACCTGTTGATGTTTCCGAATAACCAATAAACACCCCAATGTCTGCTTTTGGTTTCATTTTTCCAAGACCATCTTGGTCAATTATTGGATAACACAATGAGCCAAACACATGAAAATAAGCAATGTTCAGTTTTTGACCGCGTAATAGCTCATAAGGTGTTTTGTTGTATCGTGTATGGATGATTGACCGATTTTGAGTAAAACAAGCTGTAGCCACTGTGTCAGCCCAAAGAAATTCAGGTAACTTAGAAAAGATAAGCATTGTGCGTGTAACATTCCGTATTTTCAGGTCATTTACGACGTCATATATTTTACTAATTATTTTTTTCGTACGCGTTTACTTTTAATTCTTATTATACTTTTCATAATGAGCTTTAAGAAGAGTTTTGCGTTTTTAAATTCAGTACCATTGCAGTAACGATCTACAAACTTGGCTTCGTAATTCAATTGAGCTTGAGTAATGAATTTCTTGATGATCTTTGGAGTTTCATCTTTCGAGCGAAGAAAATAAACCCACGTATATCTAGAAAAATCATCCACTATCACAAGAATATACTTTTTTCCATTGATCGAAGCTACCCTCATTAGACTGCACATATCCATATGAAGTAATTCCAATTTGGAGTGATCGCTTAGAACCAATTTAGGTGGATGAGAAGCTTTCTTGCTTTTTCCCTCGGTCACAAGCTACCTAAGTATCCGTTTCCCATAGTTGAACTTTGGTAGACCGTCAACCAAGTCAAGTCTGGTAAGATCGTTTATGGTACCAAAAGTAAATTGTGACAATCCTTCTTCGGTGCCATAAAAAAAAATAATTCCATGACTTTGTGAAGTTGCTTTGGAATGGAGACAAAACAGTGAAAAGCAGTCCCCCAATGTCAAAATGGAGATTAGTATAGCAAATTTGAATCACGTCCACAATCCTGTGACAAATTATCTCCGGGCAGATTTAACGTCACTAACAGTATGGACAAAAAGCCAAACTCTAAATCTCCATCACAAAATTGTCCAACGCTAAAGAGGTTATCCAAGACCATCAACGTTAATAATATACATGATAAATAGTGATATTGCCATTAAATAATCGCCATAGCCAGTGAGTGCGTAAATTATCATTTCCCCAAAGCGAACGGTCCCATGAATTTCACAAATGAAATTTCTCAATATAACCGATCACCCGTATATGCTTTGAACAAACCGCTGTCAAATCCACAGACTATCCACTACCTGCATCACAAGAAGGAACAACACCATGGACTACTTGCAATTTGACTACCCATTTCATAACTATAACCGTGTTTTTTCGATGAACGAGTATTATGAAGAAAGTCATTTTTATGCTGACAGGATCCCTTATAACATTTGGTTTGTGATTCAAACCAAATTTTGCCAAATTCTACTATGTTTGAATCTTGTTCTTTATCAAATGTGTTTAACGGTTATCTCGCACTTTCTTTGCTTTTCCCTAGAGCACTAGAGAACTTATTCTTAGCTTTTTGATCACTTTTCTCATCAATCTTAGATTTAGAAACTTCAAAAGTAGTATCTAGAGTCTTAGATTGTGTCTTTTTCTCAGAAAACCTAGTCTTAGGAGCTACAAAAGTTGTTTCTGAAGATTTTGGTAGTCTAGAATTAGTTGAGAAGGTTCTACTAACATTCAAACGCACATTCAATTTATGCTTTGCAACACATTTATCATGACAAGAAGTAAGCACATTTTCATATCAGAAACACAAACAAAGTATTTTCGCTTTAGAATCGTTTTGCAACAGCAACATCAATTAATTTTTTTCTGTTTCCTTGTTCAGAATAACATTTGCAATGTATGTCTGTGTGCGTATTATGCCTAACCTAAACTGCTGACATATCTTTGTTGTTTCTTAGAGTTATCTAAGACACTATGCGCAACATGTGAATCTCTACTCATTGGTCTTCTAACTCTAGATGTAGCATTCATTCTTGTAGAAGATAAAGCACTCTTAGTTTTGTTTGTTATCATCTGTGTTGTGACGAACACGTACATTCCAGTCTAGGATGACATGTGTGTTTTGATTTTCCCCTGTTTGTTTGGTAGGTGAAGTTTGTAAAGTGACTGGTTTTGACACAACATGGTTTTCTTCTATTTTGTGAACATCTATTTTCTTTTGAAAAGCGTGTTTGTTTAGTGGTGTGACATAAAGAAGAGATTGATAACCATTTGTTTTGTCAAACTTAGTATTTACAGACTTACCTTTTTCAACTTTTTCCAATTTTATCTTTAACTCAGATATGGTAGATAAAAGATTCTGATTCTCAGCACGAATAGCACCATATGCATATGTTTTCTCAGAATCATGAACAATTAATTCATCCATTTCCTTTTGAGTTTGAGACCGTGTCTTTTTAATTGAATCGAAAAGCTTTTTATATTCCATTTTGGTATTATCACGTTCTTTTATCAAAGATTGGACTTTAAAATCCAAATATACGTTCTCATCCTCAAGTTTCTCCATCTTTGAAATCCAAGAGTAATTAAGAGGAATTGTGATTTTATTCTTTGAAGTTGAATCCCATTTTTGTTTTTCTTTTTCATGTTGTAATTTTAATTGAAAATCAACACTTTGCTTTGAATATCTTTTTCAAGAATTTTTATTCTTGCCTGCAAACCCTCTTGAATCTCAAAAGATTTCTTTTTGTCTTTTTTCAAGTTCAACATTTAAGATCTTATCTACACATTAATATTAATCAATCACACACATCTCAACATCTTGTTGATGATGCTCCAAAAGTTGAATCTTTCAACAAACCATTTTGGCTTCTTCTCTAGTTCATCAAGCTCACTTCTGTCGATCCAAAAACATCTTTCATTTCTTTTAATATCCCTTTGAAATAGGATTCCAAAAGAATCAAGATAAACCTTCAACCGTTAAGAATTGGTTTCAACTTGATCTTGACAAAAATCATTGATTTGATATCTCTCTGCCATGATGTTTAAAAAATGCTTGCCTTTTACATTTCTAATTTGTATTAGCTAAGACACTTTGCAAAAAAAACTTTTATCTGTCGAATTCATTGATCAAAGTGACTCTCTTGTCAATATTTTTTGATACTGAAATCTAACCGAGGAAATAAAAGATGATGGTAAATATTATTTGCTTGACAGAAAGCTCTTTTTGAGGAATCAAAATCTTTCTAAAGCCATTTATTTTTTTGTATGGTAATTGTCCAGCAAATTTGTTTATTGCAATCCATCAATTGGATCAGTCAGTTTTTCTTCATTTTTTTGACTTTGAAAGCCATCCTCAAGAGTGTCCTCAGAATCTCTAACATTCAAAAGGATTTCAAATTACCTAACGAGATGCAATAATAAAACTTTGGACACTTTGAAATTGCTTGCTTGAGTGTATAAGGATTCGGATACCCCAAACCATGTTTTAATTGTTGGTCATATACTGACAATGGTTTTGGTCTAAGCATAAACATTCCTTTTAAAGAATTGCCAAGTTTCAAAATCATATCAACATTCTTTTTTGTAACACCCCCAAATTGGGTCGCAGCGGAATATGGGTCTGGGGCGTGTTACTTCTCAGATCAACAACACAAGATATATATAGAACGACCAAAAAGTCGTTTGAAAACGATACATTGGATTTAACAAAGTAATTGTTACATAAGCCCGAAGCTTAAATTGTTCACTTATCAAAAAATACAAAATTTTTAGGCCCATTAACAGATAACAAAATGAAATGCGACCGAAATCTTTTAAAATGCATGACATCCAATTCAAAACCACCAATGTATCCATCGCGACCTTTGCTATTGATTCCCTGAAAAGAAAAACATTGCGTTAAAACGTCAACAATAATTTGATGAATACATAGGTTTGATAAATCATATATAGGTAGGACCACAAGACTCCCAATGTATGAAAAAGCAAAACAGATGCAGATATCATATAAATGGTAATTTACTTGCTCTAAGCTCAACACTGATGCTTGACATGTTAGGGGATGCCAAAATTAATGCCGTTTTGCCCGTGGTGATGTTTCTAAACCGCAACATCCTATATATTCGACAGGGTATACGTTTTGTTTCGCTAGTGATGAGCTAATCACTCCAACCGGGTTGTCCAAACCCAATTGATCTATATTCAAAACATTCGCGCTCGTAATTAACATTTTTCATGATAATGGGCTCAGATGGTTGATCGCTACTTAGCAACATGTATCATAAGAATGAAACTTAACCACTTGTGTCCAGTTGTAAAACATTGCATGTTTTTCACCCCAAAAACTTTGTAAAACAAAAGCATGTAAAACGTGGGGCTATGAACTCACCTTGAGTTCTGATAATCCAAATATCGCAGATAATGCGTCACGTAAAAGATCGAATGCAACCTAAATTATCATAGGTCGTATAATTACCGATACTATTAATTATAACATTGAATGTAATCTAATAGATGTTATATCGACTATCGTTCGGATTAGGCTATCATAATTAAAGAGTCAGGACATGACGTTTTGAGAGTTAGGACACTTTAAAATCGTAAATCCAACAACTCGTTCGAAACTGCCATCCGAAAAGCCTCATTATGAACTCCCCGAGTATATAGTATACTTTTGATAACCACATAACATTCTATATAGCTCAATCACCAACTAATGGTTTTGGTAAAATTGTGTTTAACAAGTTAAAACGTTTATAATTACCGTTTAGTAAAACTGGCGTAACTTACCGCGTTTAAAACCCATTCTCGGCGGTTTCTTATGTCCATACTTTTCGTATTAGGACAGTTACATAATTAGAACCCATTATCATATTTTTACTCTCTGGTGAACAGGAACTTTTATTGCACATCAGACGTGAGTTTTATAAAAAAACGAATTCGTACGTCGAAAAACCCGTAAATGTCGATATTATTTCGTTATAACTCCGTTTTTAAACGATTGCTTTCGAGGACTTCTCAGGTATTTGCAAGTTCTATATAATATAGCGTTTACAAAAAATAACTTTTCCTGTCATGATAGTAACTTATAAAAAATATTTTATAAAAGTAGTAATTGGCGTAACTCGCGAATTCATAACTCGTTCGTTATTAAATGAAGATTTATGATTCTTATCATTTAGAATACTAAAAATATGTAATTATTTGGTCTAAAAAATACCACACTTGCTGTTTAGAATTTTTATAAAAATGTTTTTATAAAAATTCACTTACGACTTCGTTTATTAACGTATAACTCGTTTTTAACATAACGTTTTCGTTATTAATCCGTTTGACAAGTTTCTTACCTTTTCGGAATTGTCTTGAAATGTATTATGTTATAAAAATATAAAATGAGTATGTCAAAATTGAATTTTAAGACAGAATGTTTGGCTTGAGGTTGTTGAAATCCATTTTTAACTTTTCTTTATACTTTAACCACTTTGTATTTTACCACTTAAGTCTCATATTCATGATATATTATAAATTCATACATTTATTAAGTGTCCATTGTCCATAGTAGTCCTCATATTCAATTACCGCATGTTTTAACAAAACCATTAATTAACACAAGAACTACATAAAACCATACTTTACTTAAGTAACCTTAATTTACTAGTTTTGTAAGTAATCATTTTTATACATAACCAAAAGTGTAAATCACTTGTGTGACCATTTTAACATGATGTCAACAACATCATAGGATATATAAATGTGTACATTATGATGGCAATAAATAAAAACTTCTCTTTACATGTTAATGATCCTAAATGTGATTAAGCTAAAAACTAATCATATCATAAAAATAATATTGTCGAACTAAAGAGTTCAAATGGACCTTATGAGGTATGATGATGATGAGAAACAAATGCTAAACCCTTGTTTAGCCTTAAAAACCAAGCTTGCACATAAGAAAACCCTTATTTTCTTAACAAAAACCCTAGCTTCCTTTTCTTGATTAACACTTGGAAAAGGTTAGCCAATGCTTGGGATCACCTTAGAATACCTTAGAATGGATGTGTATAGGAGTGTATGGGTTGTATAAAAATTGATATGGGTTTGTGTGGTTGGGGTTTTGATGCCGTAGCATGTATAGAGCCAAAAGGAGGTTATGTTTGATTTTTACAATAGTAAAGTGTGTATGAGTTATCTTAGCTAGCAATGCATGTATATAGGAAGTAATTCTAGTCAAAGAGACCAAGCATGGTTCAAAGGATGGTCACTTGGTCTTAGGTATGGGCTTGGTCTTGGTCTAAGTCAAAAGACATAGCATGGTGTTGCATTTATGAAGTATGGTGTAGCACTTTGACCAAGTGAAGAGTTTTCTATATAATACTTGTATATTTGGCCAAAATTTCGGCATATACAAGATATACATGATATATTTTGCAACTTTTATGTATTGGGTATAAAAGTGGGTATTTGTTGAAGCGTAGAAAAGTTTTGGTGGTTCCGGGAGTGCCTAAACGCAATTTATCGCGAAACGTATACACTTAACGTATCCGATAAAAATAAAATGAACAAAGTTAATAATTATTCCAAAATGAATATAATAACCCTTATTGATGTAAACATTTAATTGTTTTGATGCCCATTACAAATTGAACGCTAATTTTTGGCGTACGCGATTTAACCTATCGCTTATGATTTAAAGTGAACACGTACATTACAAAAAGTACATTGCGGATTTGTTGACGTCGTCAATGACTTGAAAACACAGGGTGTTATATTTTTCAGTTTGGCCTCAAGATCTAGAATAGTATCATGATAAGTATTCTCTTTTTCACTCATTTGCCTTTTTAAAATTGAATGAGTCTTTTGTAATTCCCCCAATTTTTCCTTCCGTTTTGTAATTTTTGACATCTAAATTTAATTTATCTCGTTGTTTCTCGAGATCTCGAATGATATCTCGATCACAAACTAATTGAGACTGAGCTTGTTTATTATAACGTTTTGCCCGTTCATCAGCTTCAAGAAATTCGTTGAGATAATTATTATCGCTTGTTATTTTCTCCAATATCTGAACCCGTTCCTTATACATCTAAGCTGACCATCAAAATGCGTGTTTTGTGTTTGACTTGTTAGCACATATTCGTTTGTTTTTTCACTGCCTATATGCATTCTAGCAAGTTTTTCTACTGCACATAGATCAGGAACAAGTGTATATTTTTCAACACTGCCACTATTAACATTTCCCTTGAATGAATCAAATTTAATATTGCTATTAATTTGATCATCACCAATGGTACTGTAAATAATTTTAGTATGAGCTGGATACATTGGTTCATTATTCTCATTGATAGATGAAGATTGTACCTCACTTATAAATGCAGACTCATAGCTTGGCCCATCATCAGAAGTATGATCAGTTGGTTGAATTCGTGGACTTAAAGCTAGTTGCACTAGTTCTTCAATTTCTTCGTCTTTGAGCATCCCGCAAAGAGAAAACATTCTGGTCATCAGTAAGAATTACGCCAGCTTCATCCTGGTTTGCCAGCAACATTTGTTCCATGAAATACTTCGAGTCACAAACCCTTGGCTTTGGACAATTTCTAGCATAATGTCCTTTTTCCCCCACTGCAGTTGAGCATCGAACATTGAAGATTGCTTGAAGATTGGGAGTACGAAAGTCCCTTATGAACATTTCCAGTCTCTTTTGGAGATTCATTTTCCCTCAACAACTTTCCTCTTAACAAAGCTCGTCTACTATTTCTTCTAGTAAATTGCCAGAATTCCTGCTTTGAATTTCACCCTGTCTCATGAATGAATTGCTTGATTCTGTGTTGATGAAGCACGAAACGATTATTTGTTAGATAGAGAAAATTTTGAGTAATGGATTTTGCAAGTAGAAACATCACAGAGACAGAGATCTTATAATGTTGTGAACATCATCCTCTGGTACTCATCATCATAATCAAGCCACAGACGTTAGGAGTGTCACAAAATAATATGATGTTTGTCTGGATGATGAACCCTTGTGCTACTAGAGGGCAAAGGTCGAGAGACTTATCTAACTTCTTTGCTCTTTAATGCCATTAAACCAGTTCTCAAATTGCTGAAAAAATAAAAAAATCACAAAACGAATCCACTGTCAATCGCTTATCAAGACTAATTAATCACATATTTCAACCTTCCGTTGCAAAACTATCAGAAACAAACATTGCGTTTAAATGTAAAAGTTGGAAATTTCATGTTATTTCGTTCCAAATCATTCATTAACTGAGCAAAATGGTTGTAGACAGAAACAAGTGCTATCCCCTGGTTTAGCAACAAATTGAAGCCCCAAAGAATCGTATCGTAAAAATATGGTTCTCGTTAACTTTGTTTTTGTATAGTTCCCCTCATCAATCGTCAACTCGTTCACATATCCTTGGTCGAAGTGCAAAGCATCCACAGAATTGTAAATCCATTAGGAAAGACGTAGAATCATATTCATGACTCCATTTTAGCATCATGATCAATATGTCAACACCGTCAAGATCCTTTGCATTTGCGAATCGTAGATAGTGTCGACCTTCAGGAACGAACTTTCTTTAACTCATTAAGGGCCTTCATCATGTGCTTTGAGAAGCCACTTTCGGTTGTCCTCTCTTCCTATTAGATATCGTCTGATCTACTTGCCCATGGTAATAAACTACCCCCGTTCAAGCATAGAGACCTATCTCAGAACCGCAACAGAAGAGGGATTGTTTGGTATGTAATGAATACGACATGTCTTATGATCAAAGAATGGGATCTTTGTAGTCGAAATGAGTATAATTGTGAGATTAGCATCAAATTCGTAACGAGTGGTCAAACTTCGGACAACACGTTCATGGATAAACAGTAGTCTAAGATCGATATCCTGGTACACAAACTCGGTAATCTACAAACTTATTAAACTCGGAAATTCAAACTCGGTAAAACCTAAAACTCGATTTAGCTACAAACTAGGTAGGTCCAAATTTTTAAAAATTCAACAATTATGGATTATTAATAACACAAAATTCTATGAATCCAAAATTTAGGAAACTAGATAATCCAAAAGTCCTTAAAATTCAAATTCGATAAAACCTAATTTGATGTCTGAATTTTTAAATTTTGAGAAATTTTGTTTTTCAACACTTCAATTCACGATAAAACTGTGAAATGGATGTATGTTATGACTGTGAAAACTTATTTCCGAGATAAAACGTAGCAAAACCTTATTTCACAAATTCGATAAAACCAAAAATGTGAACTCATAAAACTCGATAAAACCGAGTTTGAAACTAAGCTCCTAATATACGATTTTTGATAGAACCGAAAGGTTGTATATATCTATTACAAGATATTTCTTATCGAAATTACACAACTATTACTACTGAATCTGCTAAAAAACAAGAATAACACTTCTGAGACTGCTAAACTTCTTCCGAGAACACTAATACCACTTCCGAGAACTGCTAACGAAGTAAAACTACACTTGATAATCCCAAATACTCAAAGGTGCAAGGGATACATTGGTGGTTTTGATTTGGATATCATGCATTAAAGATTTTGTCGCATTACATTTTGTATATCTGTTATGGGCTAGAAATCTTTGTATTTTGAACAAGTGAACAAGTGAAGCTTCGGGCTTATGTAACAAATACTTTGTTAAATCAAATGTATCAGTTTTAAACGACTTTTTGGTCGTTCTATATATATATTGTGTTATTGATCTATAAAGTAACACGCCCTAGACCCTTATTCCGCTGCGACCCAATTTGGGGGTGTTACAGTTTGTTACAACTACATAACCCTCTAATGAAGATTAGAGGGGTATTTATAGGTGATGGAAGGAGGCTTCCCTTCCTTATTTTCCTAACTTGTCACATCTAGTCCCTAGACTTTGGTAATTATGCTATTTCATTCTTTTAGCATAATATACCTTATTACAAACTACTTTGACATTATCAAAAGAAACACTAATGACTTAAATAATACAAAATCACATAATCGACACTTTTAATGATCCTAACAAGATGTGAAACCTTTGGATTGACTTGGTATCTAGCACAGGCACACACTGCAAACATGATGTCATGTCTTGAAGATGTAAGATACATCAATGAACCAATCATTGACCTATACATATGAACATCTAATTCTTCACCATCTTCATCCTTGAGCAATGGCTTTTGGGTTTCTATTAGTATGCTAGCAGTCTTGACTTTTGTAAACCCAATTTTCTTTAGAATTTCACCAACATATTTATCTTGACTAATAAATATGCCATCTTTTTCTGCTGCACTTGTAATCCCAAAAAGAATGTAAGTTCTCCTATAGAACTCATCTGAAATTTCTCATGCATCAACTTTTCAAATGCATTGCATAGCTCCTTCTTTGTTGAACCAAAGATGATATCATCCACATAAACTTGGACCAGAAAAATATCACCTTTATACCTTTTGATGAATAAGGTTTTGTCAATTTTCCCTCTTTAAAACTCATTGTCTAACAGATATGTTGACAAGGTTTCATACCAAGCTCTATGAGCTTGATGTAGTCCATATAGTGCTTTTTCAACCTTATCTACTCTATCAGGAAAGTTTGGATCTTCAAATCTTGGTGGTTGACATACATACACCTCTTCTTTAATCTTCCCATAGAGAAACGCATCTTTTACATCCATTTGATACACCACAAAATCTATAAATGAAGCAT
Organism: Tanacetum coccineum; assembly: GCA_026074375.1. NCBI lineage: Eukaryota > Viridiplantae > Streptophyta > Magnoliopsida > Asterales > Asteraceae > Tanacetum > Tanacetum coccineum. Next base: position 79,764 of record BQNB010000228.1, read on the forward strand.
AAGCTAAAAATAGCCTAATTGCTTCAATTCTTGCAATAGGAGCAAAGACTTCATCATAGTTAATCCCTTCTTCTTGGTACTGCATACTTAATAAACGTTTCTACTCCATCAATATATTGTTTCTTGGTCCTACTAGTTCTCATCTAAGACTTGTCCATGCTATTAGTTTGGAGTCAAATGTAACGTAAATAAACCGATAAAGTCACAAATAAAACCAATAAAGATCAAAGCATTTGTGTATAATTACAATGGACAGTGGGCAGTCTAGGGTTACTCAAAATTCCCCATTAACACAAAGACTATGTCAAAACAACCCCATTAAACCCAAACATGCCTTATTCCAGTTTTTCAACCTCCACAAAAAATGATACCCATCTTCCATGGTGGAAGCTTATATGGTATTTACTACTTCTAAGTGTTTCCTACTATGAGATTATTAGAACTACTACCTGATATACAACACAGATGCTTTTCTATTATGTTGTTTATCTCATTCTTCTAAAAAGTCCAAATAATAGCACAACCAAACAAATACCACTAAGTATAACAAAATAAAATTGACAATGAATAGTAAGCATAAGTAAACATTACACATATTAGATCTAAATGAACCTCCATCATTGTTGATGGCCCAGACCAGAGAACAGCGACTGTAGGATGTGACTGGTGGCTGTGATTGGTGACTGGAAAATGGTGGATGGTGACATGGATTGCTATGATTGGTGAGAACTGTGATAAACTATGGGTGGAGATGGAGATGGGTGTGATGGGAGAATTTGAATTCGTTAAAAAAATATAGGGGGTTTTTTAAAATTTTTAGGGAAAGGAAATGTTTTAAATTAATGGGGGGCTTTTTAAAAATTTTGGGGAGGGAAATAACCAAAATATTTTTGGAGGAAATACCAAAAAGAAGCCACATGTATCGAACATGTGACCTCCCCTTCACACCAAGACCTCAACCATCTCTGCCCAAGACTTTTCATTATACCTTGTTATGTATTCCTCTTATAACAATCTGTTTTTGAGCATAATTTGCTAATTTTATTTTTACAGACTGATTTGAACCTTATTTCTTCCACTATTAATTTCTAAACCATCAAAAATAGATTTTAAAACACTTTCATAAATTTTTCCTTGGAATTTTTATTTCAATTTGCTATAATAATTAGTTTTACAAAAATAAGTTTTAAGATTTTGTATTTTTAGTTTTAAAAGTTTTTAAATAATTTTCAAATTAGTTTTTAAATTACTAATTAAGTTAAAATTTTCAAATTAGCTTTATTGGTTTTAATACTTTTTTAGTTATTAATGGCCTTGATTTTCTTGATTTACGGGAAGGCAGTCAGTGAAGCAAATCATGCATGATGTCATCATTTTTATTGTTCTTCTTATAGTATTAACATTAAAAAAACAATCGAAAATACTAAAGATGTTATGAAATCTGAACTTGTATATTGTGTTCTAGGTTCCACACTACGGGGTTTGTAGGTGACTTTTCATTAACCCATACATGCTCTAGCTATATATCACATCTATCTCGACTGAGGCTAACCCTCTTTCCACATTTAACGATTATGGCTTTACAAGTGTCAATCTTTCCACAAATTGCTATGCATAGAATTTATTGAGGACACAAATGATTCTAGATGGAATGTCGTTATTCATGGTAAACGACGTATAGTTTGTTGAGAAGTTGTCTACAAGGATGGATACAACTAGTTTGACGACTAACCATCCGTTTTCTATTATGATATAAATTCACTTATGATAGTTTGTTTTATATCTATTATAAGTGTTTATATTAACTTATTGTGTTTTTAAACACTTATGATAGTTGTTATAATCTATACACAAACTCGTCGGAAATACCCAAAACAAGCAATTCGCGATTCGTGACTTTTGTACCTTGGTTATTATCTAATACGTGAACAAAGTCATATCAGTGAAAGTACATTTAAAACACAATCTTGACAAGGTATTCTCTTTATACACATTTGTTACTGAGATGATAATGATCGTAAGTTATCAAGGCACGAAATAACATTAAGCCTACAAGTAAACAAAAATCCATAAACAACTAAAAATAAACTATTAAACATTAAATTATTACACACATGATTTACGATAAACTATACCACGAAACCAAACTAATTGTGAACTTCCATAATCGGGCAAGACATACAAGGTGATTTGCATGACTTCTCAGTAAGCATTGTAAAACACTATTACCAACAATGAAGAAAAATAATGATGTTATGGTCAGGTGGTATTTTCATCATCTTCTTCTTACGGGAAGGCGGTCAGTGAAGCAAATCATGCATGATGTCATCATTGTTATTGTTTTTCTTATAGTATTAACATTCAAAAAACAATCGAAAATACTAAAGATGTTATGAAATGTGAACTTGGATATTGTGTTCTAGGTGACTATTCATGCTATAGCTATCACATCTATCTCGACTAAGGCTAACACTCTTTCCGCATTTAACAATTATGGCTTTACAAGTGTCAATCTTTCCACAAATAGCTATGCATAGAATTTATTGAGGACACAAATGATTCTAGATGGAATGTCGTTATTCATGGTAAACGAAGTATAGTTTGTTGAGAATGTTCGAGGACGGATTCAACCAGTTTGATGAGCTACCTCCGTTTTCTATTGGTGCTTAATTCATCTTCAAATAATGTTATCGATGATACTACTAACTTAAGCTCCAACCACGATAAGATATTCTTTGTTGAAGACCCGCACTTAATAAAACGTTTCGATATCAAGCATGATTATAACACGATATCTTTAAATTTTATCACTAATTTTGTTTTAAAATACGATTTTAATTAAAATTGATAATTATAAACTTAATTTTAACTTAATTTTTCCATAAAAACAGAAACTATGAAACTTTTAATTTAATTAATCACCATTTTATTATAAAAACTTTTTAATATTTATTTATTTTTTTAATAATATGTTTAAGTCATAGTAATCTACTTACAACCCACCCAAAAATCAAACACAACCCAAATTGAAACACAATTTTTCCTCTAATCAACCCAATAATCAAACACAACTCAATTCTAAACCACCTAAGCAACCATAATCGTCATCATCCTTGAATGAGTAAAGGTTTGACATTATTGTTGTTCTTATTTTTGGTTTAGCTTATAACTCTTTTTATTTGGGTTATTTAGTAGTTTGGTGGTTTACTTATTAGCAGCTTAGGGTTTCTTGATTAGTTAAATTTGCTTATTAGTATAAATAGGCTGCTTGGTTTAGCTTAGTTTACCGAGATTTAGGGCTGTTGGTTAAGCATATTAGCAAAGTTAGTGGTTTATGAGTTTAAGCTTATTAGAAAACTTAGGGTTACTGGGTTTACTTATTGGCAGACATGTGGTAATTGGGTTTAGCTCATTAGTAGAGTAAGGGTTTCTAAATTAGGTTATTTGCTTATTTTCAATCATATGTCTTTTAGTATTAGCATATTTATAGAGTTAGGCTGAGATGGTTTAGCTTATTAACACAGTTAGTGGTTATTGGGTTCGGGCACATGTAAGGTGCAACTGTAATGAGGGTCAAATGATGGCTTGCATCTATAATGAGTAACAGACTTACTATGTATTCCTAAAGAGGGCCAATCAATTGCAAGGCACTCAGATGAACAAGCAAAATAATTATGCTTACTTCAGACAGCCCAGATGACAACAAATGTGTTTTTAGTGAGGGGCCATCAATAACAAGTATTCCTAAGGAGGGGCCATCAACTGCAAGGCGGTCTAAGGAGCCCATTCCAAAAGGATTGCTTGAATGGTATGGATATGACATTGTTGAGGATTATCTACCAGTTGCAAAGAAAGACCCATGCCAAAGCCCATCTTCAAAAGCCCTATTCCAATCAAGGGATGTGTGCTTGGACTAGCTAATGTTGAAACATGGGATAATATTGTGAAGAAATTTTGAATGAGGACACCTGAAAGATGTGCAGACAAGTCAAAGGGGAAAAGAAAGGTTTGATGTTGAAGGTGATGAAAGGATTTCATCATTTTGTTTAATTTCATGTAGGTAATCATCTTGAAACAGTATTCTAGTAACATGTTAAGCTAATTTTTGGGCAATCTAACTTGTATTAGCTGATCAAACAATATTTAATGTGTTAATGACTTGTATCTGTTGATAAATGCTAATTAATCAACATTTTTAGTTAATGTTGTTTTAGATTTTTTTTTTTGTATGTTTAGATACGGGTCATACAGGAAAAATTATATGGGTCACATACAAGATTACATATTTTGTGATAAAAAAGCTTTTGGGTGTAAATGGGTTCTATTCTCAATAATAAAGAAAGCTGTAATCTTCTCAACAGCTTAACAATCCAGCAGCATTAACTTTTCCACTAGCAGTCTTAACTTGAACTAGCAGTAGTAACTTTCACTAGCAGCATTAACTCCTACTGGCAGCATTAAATGTATTACTAGCTGTAGTTTGGAGAAAAAAATGCAGTTTTGGAGCCAAATTGTAGATTTTTCAAAAATGAATATTTTTTAAATAATTCAATTGTAATTTAAAGAATTTGTGAGCAAAAATTTTATACAAAAATTTTTAAAAGTCCGCCTAATCAGATTGCATAGCAGTTTCCAAAAAAGGCTCTTTCATATTCATCCATCAACCTTGATATTCACTCCTAAAAAAATACTCAACCAAAACAGAAAAAATCAAATCTTCTATCACCATTACTCTCCAAGCCATAATCATTTTCTTTTACATATTTTTTCTCAAGAGTCATGGAAAATCAATCCGATATTCAGAATCATTTGGTGGATATTCAAGCCGATGATCATGATCTTTTGGTTAATTCTGATAATGAAAATGGATGATTGTTTAGAGATACGAATCCAGAAGTATTCTGATGATGAAGACGCGGATGAACCAACATGCAGAAGATTCGGATGGTACCAACCATTCCGAATCTGAAACTAGTTAAGAGGGGCATTAACCAGGCTATATACTTTCACAGTGAATATGGCAAACCTGGTGGAATAAAGATCAAGGTAACCTTTGATGCGTTGAATAAGGTATCAGGGTTACACAGAGCATTATTTTCGAGTTTTTTAGGAGATCTGGTTTGTGAGCACATAGGTTTGAAGATTCTATCCTGGAAGAAGGTGGATAAAGAATCCAGAGATAAACTATGGGATGAAATCACGGTAAGCTATATCCTGATTTTTTAACACCAGTACTACATAAGTTTATCTATGCATTTACATTATGTGCAACTAATTAACAACATTAGGTGGTATAATCTTTGCAAAAAGCGAATTTGATTTTGGACTTGACAGTCAAAACGTTAGTAATGCAAATCGCTTGGAACTGCTAAGGAATTTCAGAATGAAACTGAGAGAAAAATACATATTGCCCAACCTAAATACACCTTCGAAACTGAATGAACTCCTGGCCAAGTATAGTGCAATTATGAAAGCAGAAGAATGGGTCGAGTTTGTAAACTATACGACCACCGATGCATTCAAGGTTTTAATTAGTCATCTTTATTTAAGTCTATATGTCATTTCATAATAAGCAGTTGTAATCATCTCAGCAGCTTTAACAATCCAGCAACATTAACTTTTCCACTGGCAGTCTTAACTTGAACTAGCAGTAGTAACTTTCACTGGCAGCATTAACTCCCACTGGTAGCATTAACTGTATTGCCAGCAGTAGTAAACACTTAGCATATATTTCATGTAAGTTCTCAGGCAGTACAAACGTTCATACTAGCAGTACTAAGTTATATACACGTATTAATAGTATTAAACTAGCAGTAACTAACCTATGTACTAGCATAGTAACATATTTACTCTATCAGTACTAACCAACATATATCTTTTTCCATGAAGATCATCACAACACTATCTTTACTAAAGCAGCATTAATCTTTAACAACATCAAGAAGGCTTTTAATCCCAACACTTATGAATTTATATGTTTTTTAGGAGAATTAGCTAAGAAGGTAAAACGACGCTTCCACAATGTGTTTATCATTATAAAATGGGACCCCAGGTGAGATATGTTTTGTTGGTGAAAGATAAAATGTAAGATTACATAAGGTGTTTTACAAATTAAAGACGATTTGAGAAATAATCTGTTTACATTGCACAATTGGCACATTTTGCAGTTTAATACCCTCATATTTTAAATATACTTGTTTAACTTACATGTGTATGCATTTGATGTTATTAGATCGAAAATAAAGAAATTGAAGCAGATGACATAACCCGCGTGGTAGAATGTGTTGAAAGGAAGGTAAACAAAGACTGAGATTTTACAGATGATGAGAAGAGATCAGTGGAGATAAACTTGTAAGTTGACTGCAATTCTATTCTTATGCTTATTTACAATTCATAACCTATTTTCCTAATTTTTTGTTCAGAAAGAAGACTGATGGACTAAGATCAAGGAAGGAACCTTGAATCTTGATGATGGCACTCAAAGGAATTCCATGACCGTTGTGTTTTAGTAAGGAAAAAAGGGAGGTTATACAAAGAGTGGGAAGTGGAGTTAACATACAAGAGGTATTATCAATCGTTCCTCAAGCAGACAAGCAACAACTGATTGAAGAATTGAGTTACTTCAAACTCAACTTGATAATGAGAGACGCGAGCGTCAACAAAAAGATGTATTGGTCAAGAAATTGTCCACCGAGATGACAGAAAAAGATGTATTGGTCAAGAAATTGTCCAATGAGATGACAAAAATAAAAGGAATGCTTAGTCAACTGATGAATCAATTGGCTGTCATAGGGTGGTAGTTGAATATGTCATCTCAATTGCATGTAAGCCTCAAATGTAAGCCATTTTTTTGTTGTTAAAAATTCCCCCCCCTCAATTTTCTAATGCTACATCAACACCACAGATCAAATGATAGGCAATGGAACTGAACATAAACTGATGGGTCAATGTATTTCTTAATTTACATTGCAGTGACTCAAAGGGTGGAGCTGTATGAGGTGACGAAACTATCAATTGTTGTTGTACATGATAAAGATCAAAATTTCGAAGAAGTCTAATGGGCTTGTACTACGGAAAAGGTAATGGAAATAAATGGTTTTGATTTTTTGAATTTTTCATACATGACTAATACCATGTTTTATATATAAATAATAGGAAACCTGTTAAAAATGTTAACGAAGAAACGGGTCATCCTTAGTAATTTCACTATCATGTTTAGAGAAAGTTACTCTATACTTATTATCACATATTTGTCCTATACTTAACAAGTTAAATCTTAAGTTATCTACGTGCTCTACATTATCTATTTTGAGAGAGTCGTTTGAAATCATACCTTTGCCAATGATGTTACCACAAAGATTGCTACCAAAAATAACATTACCTCCGTTGTATGCCTTGTAGCTTAAGAAGAGCTTTCGGTTACCGGTCATGTGTTTGGAGCATTCGCTATCCTTTATCCACTCTTCAGGTTCCAAGTCGACTCCAAGGCATATCTATTTATATAAGGTAACACCTCAAACATTTGGTCCCCAATATCTTATGGGTCCAAAGTTGTTAGTGCTAAACATCCCTTGCATTTGATGCAATTGGTTGGGATGTGGAAATGGAACACACATTTCCCATGGCATGTAACTTTGTTATGGGAAGTTGTTCCAAGTTATAGGAAAACCACGAGGTTGATTTTGTTGACTAGTGTTTCTTTTTGGTTGCGGTGTTTTAGGATTATGATAATTATTTATGACTCTTCTAGGTGGTGGAGTTTTTGATCTAAAATTTGGTTTTGAAAATCCAACTCTGGGTTTTGACAATGGCTTATAGAATTGCTTAACCTCATTATCACTAGCAACGGGAACTCTCACATTATTTACTATTATGTGTTTTGGTCTAGGACTCAAAATAGATTTTAAAAAAGACATACTTTTCTCAGATCCAGGTGTGGTTCCTGGTGGTGGTCCCATATTTGCTTTGGGGGCCGCCTGCACATTAAGGGGGTCGCCCATATTTATGGGACCTCCATCAAAGGACGCCTTTTTCTGAGCTTTCACATTTATTTCCTTAGTTCCACTAGATGATGCTTCAAATGAATTAAACCCTGTTAGGATCATTAAAAGTGTCGATTATGTGATTTTGTATTACTTAAGTCATTAGTGTTTCTTTCGATAATGTCAAAGTAGTTTGTAATAAGGCATATTATGCTAAAGAATGAAATAGCATAATTACCAAAGTCCAGGGACTAGATGTGACAAGTTAGGAAAATAAGGAAGGGAAGCCTCCTTCCCTCACCTATAAATACCCCTCTAATCTTCATTAGAGGGTGATGCACTTGTAACAAACTCTTCCAATTTTCCCTCTCTTTTATATCATTTGAATTTCAAATACTTGTCTCTCTCTACTATTCTATCTATGCATACATGTTCGATATGATTGATTCAAGATTAATATGACCTAACAAGTGGTATCAATCGCCAATAGAGAAGTAGAGTGTTTAATTTGTGAGTTTTTTTTCACGTCCGAGAAGCGTACAAAGATGTTCGGAGAATTCGGTTGAAGATTTTGAGCTTTTGAGATTGATTTTGACAGTAAATTTGAGTATTTAGGATTATCGAGTGTAGTTTTATCTCGTTAGTAGTTCTCGGAAGTGGTATTCGTGTTCTTGGAAGAAGTTTATCATTCTCGGAAGTGTTATTCTTGGTTTTTAGCAGATTCAGTAGTAATAGTTGTGTAATTTCAATAAGAAATATCTTGTAATAGATATATACGATATTTCGGTTCTATCGAAAATCGTATATTAGGAGCTTAGTTTCAAACTCGGTTTTATCGAGTTTTATCGAGTTTTATGAGTTTCGCATTTTTGATTTTATCGAATTTGTGAAATAAGGTTTTGCTACGATTTATCTTAGAAATAAGCTTTCAAAGTCTTAACATACATCCAATTCACGATTTTATCATGAATTAAAGTGTTGAAAAACAAAATTTCTCAAACTTTAAAAATTCGGACGTCAAATTCAGTTTTATCGAATTTGACTTTTAAGGACTTTTGGATTATCTAGTCATCATAAATTTTGGTTTCATCGAATTTGTGGTTATTAATAATCCATAATTGTTGAATTTTTCAAAATTTGGACCTATCGAGTTTGTAGTTAAATTGAGTTTTAGGTTTTACCGAGTTTAATAAGTTTGTAGATTACCGAGTTTGTGTACTGTTCGAGAAGTATATCGATCTTCAGATCCGTAAACAGTGTTCTCCGAGTTTGACTATTGTTACCGAATTTGATACTATTCTCACAAATATCACTCATTTTTGTCTACAAAGATCCAATCTTTGAACCATAAGACATGTCGACATCCAAAACATACCAACAATCCCTTGCTGATGCCGGTTCTGAAAATAGGCCTCATATGCTGGAATGAGGTAGTTATATACCATGGGCAAGTAAATTCAAACGATATCTAAACTGGAAGAGAGACAATCGGAAGTGGCTTCTCAAAGCACTTGATGAAGGCCCATATGAGTTTAAGGGATTCGTTCCTGAAGGCTAGACAATACCACGATTGCAAACTGCATAGGATCTTGAAGGTGATGACTTATTGCTCCATGATCCTGAAATGGAAGTCATGAATATGACTCTACTTTCTATTCCTAATGAGATTTACAATTCTATAGATGCTTGCACTTCGGCCAAGGATATGTGGAAACAAGTTGAACGTTTGATGAGGGGAACTATACAAAACAAAGTTGACAGAGAAACACGTTTCACGAACAAATTTGATCAATTTGTTGCTGAACCAGGAGAATCGATTGTTTCTGTTTACAACCGTTTTGCTCAATTAATGAATGACTTGGAAAGAAACAATATGAATTTTCCAACTGTGACAATTAACACAAAGTTTCTGAATAGTTTGCAAACGGAATGGTTGAAATATGTGACTCAAGTTCGTCTTGCTAAACAATTGACTGTGGATTCGTTCGATGATCTTTTTGACTATCTTCAGCAAATTTTGGAGAATCTGGTTAATGCTTCAAGGCAAAGAAGCTATATAAGTCTCATGGACCTTTTTGGCTCTAGTAGCCTCACGGGGCATATCCAGACAAACTCATCTCTATTATGTAACACATCCTACGTCTGTGGTTGATTATGATGATGAGTACCAGCAGGATGATGTTCACAACAATTCTAAAGATCCTCTAGTCTCTGCGATGTTGCTACTTGCAAAAGCCATTACTTAAAATTTCCCTAATCCAACAAATAATCGTCTTCGTGCTTCATCCAACACCAGAAATCAAGCAATCATTCAAGGAGACAGGGTGAATATTTAAAGCAGGAATTTTGGCAATACTAGAAGAAATGGCAAACGAGCTTATGTTCAAGAGGAAGTTGTTGAGGGAATGAATGCTCCAAAAGAGACTAGAAATGTTCAAAGGACTCTTCGAATTCCATCTCCAGGCAATACTTCAACTGTTCAATGCTACAACTGTAGTGAAAAAGGACATTATGCTAGGGAATTGTCCCAAAGCCAAGGTTCGTGACTCGAAGTTATTTCCTTGGAACAAATGTTGCTGGCAAAACAGGATGAAGTTGGCATAATTCTTACTGATGAGCAGAATAATTTTCTCTTTGCTGACACATCAAGGATGGAAGAAATTAAAGAACTCAGTGCAAACATATGCTTAATGGCCAGAATTCAACCAGCTGATCATACTTCTGATGATGGGCCAAGCTATGAGTCTGCATTTATAAGTGAGGTACAATCTTCATCCATCGATGAAAATAATGAACCAATGTATCCAACTCATACTAAAATTATTAACAGTACCATTGGTGATGATCAAATTAATAGCAATATTAAATTTGATTCATTCAAGGGAAATGTTAATAGTGGCAGTGTTGACAAAGATACACATGTTCCTGATCTATGTGCAGTAGAAAAACTTGCTAGAAATGCATATCAGGAAGCTGAAAAACAACGAATATTTGCTAAACAAGTCCAAACACAAAACACGCATTTGACTAGTCAGATTGAGATGTATAAGGAAAGGGTTCGGATTTTGGAGGGTATTAACAAGGATAATAATTATCTCAACGAATTTCTTGAAGCTGATGAACGGGCAAAACGTTATAATAAACAAGCTCAGTCTCAATTAGTTCGTGATCGAGATATCATTCGAGATCTCGAAAAACAACGAGATAAATTAGATTTAGATGTCAAAAATTACAAACGGAAAAATGAGGAATTACAAAAGACTCATTCAATTTTAAAAAGGCAAATGAGTGAAAAAGAGGATACTTATCATGATACTATTCTAGATCTTGAGGCCAAACTGAAAAAGAATGTTGATCTGATTTTGAAACTTGGTAATTCTTTACAAGGAATGTTTATGCTTGGACCAAAACCATTGTCTGTGTATGACCAACAATTAAAACATGGTTTGGGGTATCCGAATCCTTATACACTCAAGCAAGCAATTTCAAAGTGTCCAAAGTTATATGTTGCATCTAGTTTAGGTAATTTAGAAATTCCTTTGAATGTTAGAGATTCTGAGGACACTCTTGAGGATGCTTTCAAAAGTCAACAAAAAATGACAGAAAAAATGAATGATCCAATTGCTGTTGCAAACAAACAAAGTTGTTGGACAATTAACTACAAAAAATTAAATGCGCTTTATGAAGATTTTGTTCCTCAAAAAGAGCTTTCTGTTGAGCAAAAATATTTTCCATCTTCTTCTATTCCCTCGGTTAAGATTCCGGTATCAAAAAATATGCCAAGTGAGTCACCTTTGATCAAAGAATTAGACAAGATAAAAGGTTGTTTTGAAAAGCTGTCTTTGCTAATACAACAGAACTGTAAAAGAGCAAGCATTTTTTACACATCACCGGCAGAAATAGAAATCAATGATTTTTGTCAAGATCAAGTTAAACCAATTCTTAACGAGTTGAAGGTTTATCTTGAATGCTTTCAGAATCTATTTCAAAGGGATATAAAAGAAATGAAAGATGTTTTTGAGTCGACAGAAAGTGAGCTTGATGAACTACAGAAGCAAAATGATTTGTTGAAAGATCAACTTTTGGAAGCATCACTCAAACAAGATGTTGAGTTGTGTGTGTTGATTAATCTTGAATGTGTAGATAAGATCTTAAATGTTGAACTTCAAAAAGTCAAGAAGAAATCTTTTGAGATTCAAGAGGGTTTGCAGGCAAGAATAAAAATTCTTGAAAAAGATGCTCAAAAATGTGAAAAGCAAAGTGTTGATTTTCAATTAAAATTACAACATGAAAAAGAAAAACAAAAATGGGATTCAAATTCGAAGAATAAAACCACAATTCCTCTTGATTACTCTTGGATTTCAAAGATGAAGAAACTTGAGGATGAGAACGTGTCTTTGGATTTTAATGTCCAATCTTTGATAAAAGAACGTGATAATGCTAAAATGGAATATAAAAATCTTTTCGATTTAATCAAAAAGACACGGTCTCAAACTCAAAAGGAAATGGATGAATTAATTGTTCATGTTTCTGAGAAAACATATGCATATGGTGCTATTCGTGCTAAGAATCGGGATCTTTTGTCTGCCATATCTGAGTTAAAGACAAGATTTTAAAAAGTTAAAAAAGGTAAGTCTGTAAATACTAAGTTTGACAAAACAAATGGTTCTTAATCTCTTCTTTGTGTCACACCACTAAACATACACGCTTTTCAAAAGAAAACGGATGTTTCCAAAACAGAAAAAAACCATGTTGTGTCAAAACCAGTCACTTTACAGACTTCATCTAACAAACAAACAGGGGCAAATCAGAACAAAAATGTCATTAAACCAGGAATGTACAAAGTTGTCGCAACACAAGACTCATAAACAAACAAGACTAAGAGTGCTTTATCTTCTACAGGAATGAATGCTACATCTAGAGTTAGAAGACCAATGAGTAGAGATTCACATGTTACACACAGTGTCTTAGATAACTCTAAGAAAGAAGCAAAGAATGTAGCATTTATGTTAGGAAGAATAAGCAAACAGACAATACATCTGCAGATGTTATTCCGAACAAGGAAAATGTAATTGATGTTGATGTTGCAAACGCTTCTAAAGCGAAAACTTTGTTATGTGTTTCTTGTATGAAAAATGTGCTTATTCCTTGTCATGATAAATGTGTTGCAAAGCATAAATTGAATGTGCGTTCGAATGTTCGTAGAACCTTCTCAATTAATTCTAGACCACCAAAATCTTCAGAAACTACTTTTGTAGCTCTTAAGACTAGGTTTTCTGAGAAAAAGACACAATCTAAAACTCTAGATACTACTTTTGTAGTTTCTAAATCTAAGATTGGTGTAGAAAGTGCATCAAAAGCTAAGGATAAGGTTTCTAATGCGTCTAGGATAAAGCAAAGAAAGTTGCGAGATAAACCGTTAAACACATTCATAAAGAACAAGATTCGAACAAGTAGAATTTGGCAAAAGTTGTTTGAATCACAACCAAATGTTATTTGGACTCCTGTCAGCATAAAACTGAATGTTCATAATATTCGTTCATCTGAGAAACCATCGGTTTCAGTTAAGAAATGGGTAGTCAAATTGCCCAGTTGTCCATGTGTTGTTTCTTCTTGTGTTGCAGGTAGTTCAGATCGTTCTGTGGGTTGTTGACAACGGTTGTTTAAAGCGGTTGTTTAAAGCATATGACGGGTGATCGGTCACTATTGAGAAATTTCATTAAGAAATTCATGGGCATCGTTCGCTTTGGAAATGATAATTTTGCAGCAATCATAAGCTATGGTGATTATATACATGGAAATATCACTATTTGTCATGAATATTATAGTTGAAGGATCTTGGAATAACCACTTAAGCGTTGGATCATTTTTGGTGAATGGAGATTTAGAAGTGGCTTTTCGTTCCAATACATGTTATGTATGAAATCTGCAAGGAGATGATTTGCTCATGGATCTAATTTTTGTATATATCTCCCATTTCTGACATTTCGCTTTCTTCACTCGTTTGTCTCATGTCCAAAGCAACTTCAACAAAGTCATGGTTATGGCACCGAAGACTGTCACACATCTTAATTTTGGTACCATAAACGATCTTACCAGATTTGACTTGGTTTACGGTCTACCAAAGTTCAAATATGGAAAGGATCACCTTTGTTCTTCTTATGAAAGGGGAAAAAGTAAGAAAGCTTCTCATCCACCTAAAATGGTTCCAAGCGATCACTCCAAATTAGAATTACTTCATATGGATTTATGCGATCCAATGAGGATAGCTTTGATCAATGGAAAGAAGTATATTCTTGTGATACTGGACGATTTTTTATATATACGTGGGTTCATTTTCTTCGCTCGAAAGATGAAACTCTAGAGATTATCAAGAAATTCATTACTCAAGCTCAATTGAACTACAAAGCCAAAGTTTGTAAGATTCGTACTGACAATGGTACTGAATTCAAAAACGCAACTCTTAAAGCTCATTATGAAAAGTTAGGCATCATGCAACAATTTTCAATTGCTCGAACACCTTAGCAAAATGGAGTAGTTGAAAGACGTAATCGTACTCTTGTTGAGGCTGCTCGCACAATGCTTATCTTTTCTAAGTTACCTGAATTTCTTTGGGCTGAAGTAGTGGCTACAGCTTGTTTTACTCAAAACTGATTCATATCAGTCCATACACGATACAACAAAACACCTTATGAGCTATTACGCGGTCGAAAACTGAACATTGCTTATTTTCATGTGTTTGGCTCATTGTGTTATCCAACAAATGACCGTGATGATCTTGGAAAAATGAAACTAAAAGCAGACATTGGGGTGTTTATTGGTTATTCAGAAACATCAACAGGTTTTCGAATTTATAACCGACGGACCAAAATGATAATGGAGACCATTCATGTCAAGTTTGACGAGCTCACAGTAATGGCTTCTGAACATGACTGTTTAGAACCCGAACTTCAACGATTTAACTATCATAATTCATCAGAAAATTCAATGAATACTCTATCCAAAGAAGATTTGGATAATTTGTTCAGTCTGATGTTTGAAGACTATTTTGAGAAGGCATCTTCTAATACAACCATCAATTCTGCTGCACAACCGACTCAAGTTCATGAAGAATCATCTTCTACATCTTCAATCTTTGTTGACACACATGAGGCTCCTCCTGTTGTCACTACATCTGGCTAACAAACCTCTCCAATCTCTTTGACAGAGTCGGATGAATTCAATCAAGAAGATTCTGCTGCATTTGATGGTAATACACAGTTTGTTCCATATAATCCTCCAAGTAATAGGGAAATTGAGTCATCTTCAATGGCTCTAGAACCATCAAATGTGCAGAATTTCCATCAAGTACAACCCTCAACTCATATTTGGACAAAAGATCATCCTCTAGACCAAGTTATTGGTGACCCATCCAAACCGGTCATGACTCATCAGCAGTTACAAACAGATTCTGAAGTATGCATGTATGCATTAACCGTTAGTACTATTGAACCAAAGAATATCAAAGAAGCAATGGTAGACCACAGTTGGATTGAGTCGATGCAAGATGAGTTGAATCAATTAGAGAGACTTTAAGTTTGGGAACTCGTTCCACTACTAGAAGTAAAGAATATTATTGTTCTCAAATGGCTTTGGAAGAATAAGTGTGATGCTAAAAATATTGTGGTTCAGAATAAAACTCGTCTTATGGCTAAAGGATATAAGCAAGAAGAAGGCATTGATTTTGAAGAGTCATTTGCTCATGTTGCTCGTCTTGAGGCTGTTCGGATGTTTATTGCTTATGCTGCTCATAAGAATATCACTATCTTTCAAATGGATGTCAAAACGGATTTTCTCAATGGTCCTTTGAAAGAAGAAGTCTATGTCAGCCAACCTGAAGGGTTTATTGATCCAAAATTTCTAGATCATGTTGTCTTCTTTCCTAATTGAACATGGGTTCACTAAAGGTATAATTGACCCAACTTTGTTTATATGACGTCACGGGGAAGACATATTACTTGTACAAGTATATGTTGACGACATTATTTTTGGTTCAACAAACCCAGATTTTTCAAAACGTTTTGCAAACTTAATGAAAAATAATTTTGAAATGTCAATAATGGGCGAACTAAAGTTCTTTCTTGTACTTCAAGTTCATCAATCTCACCGTGGCATATTCATAAGTCAGTCACAATATGCAATAAAGTTGCTAAAGAAACATGGTCTAGATGAATGTGTTTCCATGAGTACACCTATGGCAACTGAGAGGCTGGATACTGATTTAAAAGGCACTCCTACTGATCAAACGACTTATCGTCGTATGATAGGAGGGCTTATGTACCTAACAACCAGTCGACCAGACATTGCTTTTGCTACTTTTGAATGTGCTCGATATCAAGCGCGTCCTACGGTCAAACACCTCAAAGAGGTTAAAAAGATCTTTTGGTACCTGAGACAGTCCTATAACATGGGCCTATGGTATCCGAAGGATTCTGGATTTGAACTAATTTCCTATTCAAATGCGGACCATAAGATGATTGTAAGAGTACATCAGGAGGATTGCAATTTTTTGGTGGAAAGCTCATGAGTTAGAGTTCAAAGAAACAAGATTGTACTACGATGTCAACTGCTGAAGCTGAATATGTTTCCTTGTCTGCATACCGTGCACAAGTTATTTGGATGCGTACTCAACTGCTTGACTATGGATATAAGTACAATCGGATTCCGATGTACTGTGACTCCAAGAGTGCCATTGCTATTTCATACAATCCAGTCCAACATTCTAAGACGAAGCACATTGCCTTCAGTAGCAATTTATTAAGAACATGTGAGAAGGGTACTGTTGAAATTGTACTTTGTCGTGGATAAAAATACCAACTTGCGGATCTAATTACTAAGGGCTTCCAAAAGAACGCTTTGATTATTTAGTTCATCGAATTGTATAGATGTATGACTCCAACTCAGTTGGAAAGCCTGACAAAGTTATCTTCTTGAAAAGCTCATACATCAAAAACATGTAAATAAATTTTTTCAAAAACAAAAGAAAAAATTTCAAAATTTCAAAATACCAAAAAGATTTGACATATTTTTCATATTAAAAAAAACAACAACATAATTTAAAAAGATCACATGCTTAGTTTCATGAATCCAAGTTTTTATAAAAAGCTTTCAAATTGAAAATACGGAATCATGATCTAAGGGGGAGTTCTTAAAATTTTCCATTCACATAACTATTGAAATAAAATAAAACACAATATCTCTCACAAATACTACAATTGGAAAATGTTATAGTTTCCATAGAAGGATATTTTTATTTAAGCATCTTCATTTTCGGACTAAGTACTTTACATGATTTCATTTCAAGGGGGAGTTTTTGAAAAGATTCATTATTCAAGGGGGAGTTTGTGAAAATTCATAAACAAATTTCAAAGAAACATGGTCAGAATCGAAAAATAGAAGTACAGGGGCTAAAAGTGTCAATTTTCAAAAATATTTTCAGAGGTTATAAAAAGGGATGTCATTTTCGAGTTTCATTTTTTCTATTACCGAATCCATTTACCGAGTTTGAGAAGAAATTCATTCCAATCTTTTTGAGTTCATTACAACGATTTCGATTATTTTTCTTTCTCAAACGTAAGTGGATTAAGCATTATCAGATTGATAATTGATTGTTTTGCACTATCGAGTTTAAACTCGGTAATATTGATGTTTACCGAGTTTGTGTTTTTTATGTTTTTATGGAGTTTGTGAAAATAATTGTAATCAAGGACGATAATAAGCAATGGGTATGTGTAAATAAGTGATAAATAGCTTAGGGATCGTTAATTAGTAACTGAAATTGAAACTCGGAAATGTATGGTGTTTATCGAGTTTGACAAAATATCCAGTTTGATTGTTTGGAGTATGAAAAATGGAAAAATAAACATAAAAATCGAGTTTAGTTTTTCATATGTCAAAAAGAATGAGTGTTTGTGAAACTCAGTAATAGTCAAAAAATAAAACTCGGAAAGGTCAAAAAGTCAAAATTCAGTAATACTAAAAAGTCAAAATTCAGTGAAAGTACGTTTGTGAAAACGTGAAGGTGTTTTGAGAAAGAAATAATGTTGATGATTCATGCTTAAGATGTTTAAATGCTTAAATGTCTATGGAATAACAAGATCAGTTTCTCAAGCATGGTGACTAATTTTGAAAAAGAAATCAAGTTTTTATGAATTCTGAGCTATGGGTCCTATATATCTATTCGTAATTGTTTAAGTGGACTAAGTCATGTCCGGTTTAGGCTGTTTTCTACAATGAACAGAATAAGGAGTGAGTGACTTAGTGTCCATTCAATTATTGAATTAGATATTTTTGTCTTCATTGTTTAGGATTCATGACAAAAAGTGAAAACAAAAGTTTTTATAACTTGAATTTGTTAATCTAAAACTCAATTGTTTAAGTGGACTAAGTTATGTTCGGCTTCGGCCGTTTTCTGCAATGAGCAGAATAAGGAGTGAGTGACTTAGTGTCCATTCAGTTGTGAGTTTGAGATTACCTGATTCTATGTTATCATTATAAAGAAAGTTTTTGACAAAAAGATTTCTGGAAAAAGTTCTCAAAATCTGTTATTGTGTCAAAATGATACTCTTTCACAAAACAATTTTAAGAAGTTGAATGATTTCTCTTTAATTTTTCATGAAAGAGTCTTGATTAAAATAAAAAGAGAAATCTTCATCATTCTTGAAAGAGTAACATGTCACAAAGAATTTCAGGTGAGGATATTCTAAAAACAGAAAGAGAGAGCTAAATCCATACGCGAAAAAGCAAATCAAAAATGTGTTCGAAAAACAATTGCCAGAACATACAAAAATGGTAAATCAAAAGAATAAAGCGTATGGCATGTGCTAGAAAAAGCAAGAACGAGCACATGGGAAATAAACTTATCAAAAATATGTTCAAAAAGAATTGCCAGAACATATAAAACAGATAGAGTGGAAAAAGACAAAAATGTTAAGTGAATTGTTTGTTACCTAACATCTCAATTATATTCATTCAGTAATCATCATGGCACAACAACAACATGCAGCTGATGTTCATCCAGATGAATTGTGCCCTCCAAACATAAGATATGATCTTCTGGACGCTAACAAGAAAGTTGATCTTGAGCATGTGCAATGCCCACCGGAAAGCAAAATTCTGACGAATATCATCAAGAATCATCCATTATGATTCAGCGTTGCAGCTTCTTCATCTGTATCATGGATTTATATGGCACAGTTCTGGCATACTTTGAAGGAAGACGGATCAAAGTATAGGCTCAAGTTTATGCTGGACAAGAAAGAACTTACTCTCACACTGGATGACTTCAGAACAATATTTCATCTTCCACAAGCAACTGACAACAATCATAATTCATTCGTGCCACCACCATCAGTTTCTGTCATGGTTCTATTCTACAAACAAGTATTGGGATTTACAATGAAGCTGCAGACATCATCAAGTTTCAAGACAACTAGTCTTCTGCAGCCATTGCAAACGTTATGTAAGATATTCTCCAAATGCTTGACAACACGTGTCACTGGATGGGATTAACCGCCGTTGCAGATAATGCAAATGATGTATTGCTTTGTCAATAACATTCATGTGGATTATTGTAACGACCCGAGTTTTACGACGCGTATGACGATCGCGTACCTGATGTCGTAAATTATTATTTTACAAATTTCTGTGAACAAGCGTCGACATTAATCGTTTTGAGCATCGTAAAAATTTACGACGTGTCTCGTTATTATTTTATGATCATAAAATATTATTTTAAGAACCGTGTCGTCTTTGTTTCCCGACCTTGGCCAAAGCTCTCGTTTTATTTAAAAGTGTACAAGATACACCTTATTTAAATGTAACACAAGAAATTAACATGAAATAAAAAGAAAAATAATAATAATAATAAAAAAATTTGCATGACTTTTCTCCCTAGCTTTGTAGCTGCCGAGTATGGCAAGCATTACACACAAAACAATTTTGAGTTTCCAATTAATAATCATTACACTTCTTTTTGGTTACTTCCAAGATTTTAAAAAGAGTCTTACACACCTACATATAAACCTTTTATTATAAGACACTAGTACAAAAGTTTTGTTTCTTTTTCTCTTTTGCTTCCCTTGGTCGGCTGAGCACACAAACCCCACTCCACAATATCATATTTGAAAAGTAGTCCATGAAACAAGAGTGTCATCTCTTTAAAGTTAAAAGCTTTCAAGCCCATAGTCATCTTCAATTCAACACAGCTGTTCATCAACTTTTCCCAACTTCCATAAAATCATAATTAAACACACTCGTGTTTCTTCAAAAACTTAAAACGCCAAACAAAACACATTCACACAATCATCTCCATAGTTCAAAAAAGGAAGTAGAGATTTCTAAAGAGAAGGAGGTGGAGCTAACTAAATGATGAAGATGAAGAAATAACTGAGACGGTTGTATGAATAAAGAGAAGGAGAAAAGGGAAAGATTGTAGAGGAGTCTAGGAATTCACCAATCCCCACACCAATTAGATCTCTTAGGATTCATACTAATCTCGTATCTTCGGATACCGAGAAACTCTAGGAATTGGCGGATACTCCTCATACTACATCATCATCAAGTTCACCTCACAAAAAGTTAGCTTAACCGAATCGACTCACTATCACTGTTCAAGAAAATACCTACTCGCTTCAAATCTACAGAGATTCTTCACGAGTACAATGGACGTTATGGTTACTCTGTTTGCACATCTACGGCGAGGTTCATGCCAAGAAAGTCATTTCGTATACACTTGTCTGATACTCTTCATGATGTATTGGTTGAGATATTTTCCTGCTATGGTGTTAAACACAGTAAGGAGCATGGTGGTGAAGTAAGTTCCTGAACAAAGTTCGGATCATGTTCCTAGTGTATGTTGCGGAAGGGTGATTCTGGAGAGGCAAAAGGGCTAAAGAGAGACGGAAAGATGATTGCTAAGTAAAATTATTCAGGAACGTGGAAATATTCAGGCTCAAATCTCTACACAAATTGAGAATGCAATTGCCAATGTCATTCCTTCTCAAGTTGATGCATCCGTACGAAGTTATATGTCTGGACATATTCTTCATGTTCATCCAGATCAATCACAAACATCCTCAGTTCCAGAACAACAATATCAACTGTATCTTGCTATGAAAGCTGGTCCTCAATTGCAACAACAAGACATAGCAATATGGTTGGCTCTCCAGATGAAGTTTGAAAGAAATACAGTACTACAAACTACATGTAGAACTCATGCCGTTCGCCCAAGAGATCAGGACGATCCTCATGATGATGCTCATCCTGAGGGGGAGAATAGTGCAAAGCGGCAGAAGACATCGGAGTATGAAGCTTATGTGTCTGGAGAGTCGTCATCTGGATAAGTATTTCAAGAGGAACAAGCTCCATCAACTTTAGGAAATCAAGAGCAAAATGATGATTTTGATTTTTGGACTAACTCTTATGCTTCAGATGATGATGAAATACCATCGAAGCAAGTATCACAAGAAATTATGGAAGAAGTATCCCTGACTATTGATGAAGCTAAGCTGAGAAAGATGGCTAATGAGATGTTGAGACAGAGATGTACTTCAGGAGACGAGCATCAGTATCACATTGATCAGATGGAGAATTTCTTAAAGAATGACATTGTCTAGGGAAATTGAAAGAATTCTTGCACCTCTTCACATTCTACGAAAGACCCACACATTAGTTTCTAAAGTCTGTCAACGAGATCCTGAAGGCTCCAGCATTATCTTGATTAATCAGACCTTTTTGTATTTGAGAAAGGAATATTCTGGGACCGAGAAGATTGTCTTGCTACTTCACAAGTTTCCAGCAATAATCTTCAACGATGATGATATTGAAGAACGAACTTCCATATGGGTGAATAAGGTGTGTAAGAAACTTCATCCTTATGCTGATATGGTGTTGATCTTGGAAGAATCCTCATGCGATATTTCACATAAGGAAACAAGAAGAGCACTGGAAAAACCAAATAAAGAGATTTATTCAAACTCAAAAATCATTCAAGTCATCAAGACATATTGGGAATTGGGTCATGAACACAAGTTTATCACATAGATTGTTGCAAGGAGAGCTAATGATTGCATCGTATCAATTACCGAGCCTGATTACAAGAATGGATATTGAGGACATATACTTGTTGATGATTTAGTGGTTCGTTTTTAATACGTCAGCTTATAAATAACATAGATCTTTTTCGTTTTCAAGTCGAATAAGTTAAAAATAAATTTTATAAACGACAAACATGTAATAATAAATATGATTTATTATTTAAATATGTTTCGAAAATTGACGGTTGTTACATAAGTCTTTTGAGGCCTTATCAAATTTCTCAATTTTAAATTCAATTCCATTCTAAATTCAATTCCATTCTTTTCTTGCTTAACATTTTCAAACTCACTCTTAAGCATATTTATTTCATAGTCTTTACAAGCTACTTCTCTTTTAAGAACTCCTATTTCTTCACTAAAAAGAACCTCATTCTTTTTATATGTGATAATTTGATCTTCTAGAGTTGCTAAACCTCTTTTATAAGTAATTGCTTTAAATTCATATTCATTAAGCTTAACAAGCAAATCATCACACTGTTTCTTAAGAGTTTCATAGTTTTTCAAACAAGTTTTAGAACAAGTTTTATCAGTGTATACCTCAGAGTCTAAGAATGCCATTAAAGCTATGTTTGTCTGAACATGTTCTTCTACCATGTCACTCTAATCAAATCCTACACCATCTATAGCCAACATTGCCTTTGAAGATGTGTCTTCATTGTTCCATTGCTTCTTGGTGTTGTCTTGATTCCTGAACTGACTTTCCTTGCTTCTTGGTGCTCTACACTCTCTGGCAAAGTGTCCCAACTTATGACAGTTATAACACTCAACCTTGGATTTATCATACCCAGCAATATCATTAGCATTAATGAAAATATTCTTGCATGTCCTCTGATAATACTTCTTTACCCCCACACTTAGCAGAGAGAGCTGCCACTTCAAATCTATTGCTTCCAAATCATCTTCATGAATTTTCTCTAAGTCATGGTGTAGAACATTAGAACCATTAGAATTTTCAACCATGAAAGCATACACAGTATTATCACTAACGCTAGCAATACTAACTTATGGGCTAGAAGCATTAACATTAGGGCTAGCAGTACTAACTTGTGGACTAACAGTGTTAGCATCATTAGTACTGTTAGTGCTTGGAGCAGTCATGAAGGCCAAGTTCTGAGCACCACTACTTCCACCAACAGATTTCTTTACCTTTTGTTCAACAATTTTGAAGTTGTTTTACAAATCATCTATGCTCATAGTGTCTACCTCAGGCTTATTCATCCACACAACTACATGTGTGTTCCACTCAGGAGGTAAGCTACTCAAAAATTTTGAGTTTAAATCTTCTTGGGCGATAACCACACCCAGAATAGCAAGCCTACTGACTATCTTCTAAAGCCTATTGAAGATAGAGTCAAGAGACTCTGCACTTGTTGCACTAGAATTCTCATACTGCTACTTCAAAAGTGTCTTTTGAGTTTTCTTGGTAGCTGCATTACCTCCAAATCTTGTTTCAATGGCATCAAACATTGATTTTGCATCAGGGTACTGGCTGAATGTTAGTTGATGTTCATTGGGAAGACCCATCAGAAGCAAGCTCCTAGCCTTAACATCAGTATTTTTATTTGTCTTTTCTTCAGCAGTTGCTGGTATAGACATCTTTGTCACTGAAGTACCATTATCCTGGACTGTTTATAGTACTGAGACCCATGAATCGCCATTTTCTATGACCTCCCAGAGTGCATAGTCTTGGATCTGGAAGTACTGCTTAATCCTTATAACCTACATCTCATACTCACCCAGTTTGAGTATGGGAAGCTTTACAGTAGGACCACTAATTGTAGATTTAAGCTCCATGTCTTCTAGATCAAAGTTTCTCAAAGCAAAGCTCTGATACCACTTATTGATCCCAAACCTAGATTGATTCCTTAAGTTGTCTAAGGTTAAATTACCTTGGATAAATCCAAAATAACTTGTTGTAGAAACTTTGTATGTATATTAAAGTGTATGCAGGGAATCTACACCTTAATACTCAGTAGTCTTATATTCACGTACATCTCCCATCTTCTCATCTGCCTTTGATGCTTCAATCTTTCTTCAATCTCTTCTTCAAACAACTTCAAGTATTCTGTTTCATCTTTGGTGAGATCTTTTTGTACGTATCCATACTTGACATCATTATTATAACTCTTCAGACCTTCTAACACTCTATTTAACGTTGCATCACAAAACTTATGAATCTCTGAATGTCTCATCACCCGTTTCTCTTTCTTGCTAGTCTTGTAAATAATTCCATGCACAGGCTCATAGATGATAGAGAACATTTCATGATCTTCAATTCCTGGGAAAGTCATTGTTGGTGCAGTGAGATTAACCTTCTGTTGATAGCTTCAATTCCAAGTTGGAAGTTATGCACTCTTTCCCATATCACTATACTTCTAATGAATACCGATAAAGACCATATCAATCAATGTAATCTGCATAATTCAGGTACTGCCATTCATAAATCAACAATTATATTTCCTCAATATCGTTCTTTTAAAGATTTCTAGTCATCAGGCACGGTAATTTGATTACAATGCAATCATTAGCTCTACCATGGCAACAATCACTATGATAAACTTGTGTTCATGACCCAATTCCCAATATGTCTTGATGACTTTAACGATTTTTGAGTTTGAATAAATCTCTTCCTTTGGTTTTCCAGGCTTTTTCTTTTTCCTTATGTAGAAGATCTTCGCATGAGGATTCTTCCAATGTTCAACACCATATCGAGCATAAGGATTGAATTTCTTTACACAATTATTCACCCATCTAGAAGTTTGTTCTTCAATATCATCATCGTTGAAGATTATTGCTGGAAACTTATGAAGCGACACGACTATCTTCTCAGGTCCAGAATTTCCTTTCTTCAAATACAAAAGGTCTTGATTAATCAGAGATAATGCTGGAGCTTCAGGATCTCGTTAACAGCTATGAACTAATGGTGTGCTCTTTCTCGGATGTGAAGAGGCAATAATTTCTTTTCTACTTTCCCAGACAATGTCACTCTTTAAGAAATTCTTCATCTGATCAATGTGATACTGATGCTCATCTCCTGAAGTACATCTCTGTCTCAACATCTCATCAGCCATCTTTCTCAGCTTAGCTTCATTAATAGTCAGCGATACTTCTTCCATAATTTCTTGTGATACTTGCTTTGATGGTATTTCATCATCATCTAAAGCATAAGAGTGAGTCCAAAAATCAAAATCATCATTTTGCTCTTGATTTCCTGAAGTTGATGGAGCTTGTTCCTCTTGAAATACTTGTCCAGATGATGACTCTCCAGACACATAAGCTTCATACTTTGATGTCTTCTGCCCCTTTGCACTATTCTCCCCCTCAGGATGAGCATCATCATGATTATCGTTCTGATCTCTTGGGCAAACGGCAGGAGTTCTACATGCAGTTTGTAGTACTGTATTTCTTTCAAACTTCATCTGGAGAGCCAACCATATTGCTATGTCTTGTTGTTGCAATTGGGGATCAACTTTCATAGCAAGATACAGTTGATATTGTTGTTCTAGAACTAAGGATGTTTGTGATTGAGCTGGATGAACATGAAGAATATGTCCAGACATATAACTTCAAACGGATGCATCGACTTGAGAAGGAATGACATTGGCAATTGCATTATCAATGTGTGTCTTAATTTGAGCCTGAATATTTCTACGTTCTTGCAAAATAGCTTTAGCAATTAACCTTTCCATCTCTTCTTTAGCCTTTTGCCTTTCCAGAATCAACCCTTCCGCAACATACACTGGAACTTGATTACGAACTTGTTCAGGAACTAGCTTTACAACTTGCTCCTTAATGTGTTTATCAACCATAGCAGGTAATGTCTTAACCATTACATCAAGAATAAAATTAGCAAAGTAGTAACAAATTACTTACTATGGGCATGAACCTCACCCGTAGATGTGCAAACAAGTAACCATAACGTCCTTGTAACTCGTAAAAGAAGCTCTTGTAGCGTTTGAAGCGAGTAGGTTTTGTCTTGAACAGTGATAGAAGTCGATTCGTTTTAGCTAACTTTTTGTGAGGTGAACTTGATGATGATGTAGTATGAGGAGTATCCGTCAATTCTTGGAGTTTCTCGGTATCCGAAGATACGAGATTAGTATGAATCCTAGGAGATCTAATTGGTGTGGGGATTGGTGAATTCCTAGTCTCCTCTACAATCTTCCCTTTCTCCCTTCTCTTCAATTCATACACCTCATCAGTTATTTCTTCATCTTCATCATTTACATTTACTGGTATAACAACGTTAGTTAGCTCCACCTCCTTCTCTTTAGAAATCTCTACTTCCTTTTCTTTAGCATCACCACCCTATGGCTTTCCTTATCACTCCGGGACTCTATCCTAGTGCCGGGAATATTTGATTCATCATTCCTAGGGATTGAACTATCATCAATAATATTCTCTTGTCCATCCACCATCTCTTCAATTTCTTCAGATGCCAAGTGCTCATCAACTAGTGCCACATTTTCTCTTGCTTCCTGCTCCTCACGACTTTTATGCTCAGCAAGACTAACTTGTAATGTATCTTGTAAAATCATCTCATCTGCTTTGTCAACAGTTAGCACTGGAGCTGGTGGTGTAAGACGTATGGATCTCCTTTCAGGGAGACGAAGACGAATCATAGTTGATCGTCTTGGAGCACTTGACTCTGCGACTTCCTTATCAGGGTTAGGTGACCTAGGGGCGCTAGGTGTCCTATGCGTTCCTTGGGTAGACTCAGTCGGCTGTGACTGAGTCAGAGGAACGTCTATCCTAAACACCTCCGCATACATCCAATAATGCTCCGTTAGCTTCATTTCATCAGTGATCAATACCAAGCTGGTATCTGCATTCCAACTTTGTTTTTGTGTCTTCCTGAGTTAAAAATATTCTTCATGATATCATCATCTTGCAAGTTGTGATACATGTCTCGAGCACGTCTTGAGATGTCAGGAAAGATAGTCATGTAATGACTGACAATGATCTTTGTAAATCTTGGATATGGAATCGAAGATGTTGGATGATGAAGCGAATAGTAGAGTCCTTCCCATAGTAACTCCGCATAATCCACATGAATGTTATTGACAAAAAAACAATACAACATTTGCATTATCTGCAATGGCGGTTGGTCCCATCCAGTGACACATAATTTAAGGCATTTGGAAGAATATTTTGCATAACGTTTGCCATGGCTGCAGAAGACCAGTAGTCTTGAAACTTGATTGTGTCTTCAGCTCCATTGTAAATCCCAATACTTGTTTGTAGAATGGAACCATGTCAGAAAATGATGGTGGTGGCACGAATGAATTATGAATTGTTGGCAGTTGCTTATGGAAGATGAAAGATTTATCTGAAGTCATCCAGTGTAAGAGTGAGTTCTTACTGCCCATCCCCCCGCTTAAACCTGCGCCGATACTTTTATCCTTCTTCCTCATAAAGTATGCCAAACGGTGCCATATAAATCCATGTACGGATAAAGAACTGTAATGCTGAATCTTATGGATTGAATTTGTATGATATTCGTCGAAATTTGCTTCCTGTCGGACATTGCACATGCTCGAGATTAACTTTCTTGTTAGCATCCATAAGATCACATCTTTTGTTTGAAGGGCACAGTTCATCTGGATGAACATCAGCTGCATGTTGTTGTTGTGCCATGATGATTACTGAATGAATACAATTGAGATGTTGATGCAAAAGAATTCATTTGACATTTTATTTCTTTTTCCACCTGTCCCTTTTATATGTTCTGGCAATTCTTTTTGAACATATTTTTGATCAGTTTCTTTCCCATGTGCTCGTTCTTGCTTTTTCTAGCACATGCCATACGCTTTATTCTTTTGATTTACCAATTTTTGTGTGTTCTGGCAACTCTTTTTAAAACACACTTTTGATTTGCTTTTTCGCGTATGGATTTAGCTCTCTCTTTCTATTTTTAGAATATCCTCACCAGAAATTCTTTGTGAATGATACTCTTTCAAGAATGATGAAGATTTCTTTTTGTTTAATCAAGACTCATTTATGAAAAAATTAAAGATAAATCATTCACTCTTAAAAAATGTTTTTTGTGAAAGAGTATCATTTTGACACAATAATAGATTTTGAGAACTTTTCAAAGAAATCTTTTGACAAAACTTTCTTTATAATGATAACATAGAATCAGGTAATCTCAAACCTACAACTGAATGGACACTAAGTCACTCTCTCCTCATTCTGTTCATTGCAGAAATTGGCCGAAGCCGGACATAGGGTTCGATGAGATAAATTAATACTATTATAAATATAAATGGATAACAAGACTTACTAAAAATGGTAACTTTCCGAAAATAGTTACTTTCTAAAAATAGAAAGTTATCTAAAATATAAAGTTCTCAATTAAAGTCACGTAAGATAAAACGTGAGGAATAATTATAACTCAATGAAGTGGGGTTTTGGGAGTTAGGTCGCGCAAGTGAATTTCTCATCACATGTATATATATATATATATATATATATATGATTTTGTTGATACGATGAACGCATAGTTGATTATACTTTTCGGTATAGTAATCGAGCGACTCTAATTATAGGTCGTGATCGCGTTTGTGGATTTTTGTGCTAGACTTCATTGTTTGATCAACGGCTTTTGATCAATGTGAGTTCATAGCCTCGCTTTTAAGTGTTTTAAATGTTTTTAAACCCTCGAGGGGGATACTTGCTTGTTTTGAAAAATAAGAACGCAATGTGTTTTGATACTAAATATGATTCTGCTTGCTATTGAGTATATGCCTTTTACTGTGTAGCCGTTAATTGCCTTGTTGATGGTGAACGCTAATGCATTAAATAGATCTATTGGGTTTGACAACCCTATCCGTGGTATGAATCCGACGGTGAGCACCCTGTAACGGACATTTTGTGGTTAGTATTAGGGGAAGTGGCATACTTCTCGGTCATGATTTCGTCCTACGGGATGAATGTGTTAAGTTTCGGTACACGGTCTCATTAGTTGGAATACATTATTTATATATAACTTGGCTTACGAGCAATGTTATATGTTTTGTTGAACCAAATATGCGTTCTAACTATTTGTGTGTAAACTCTATGAACTTACTCAACGTTTTGTTGACGTTTTTAAGCATGTATCTCAGGTTAATTGCTGTTGATGGCTGGATGGGACGGAACGTGGATGTCAAGGACGGTGCCTCGGTGAAGTAGTGTCATAAATTAAGTAAATGTTTTGAAAATCAAGTCGTGTTGTGACTTATAGAAATAAACTTTCTACGTTGGTAATGGGACCTATGTAACTCTGATCTTTCGAATAAATGAAATTATGTTTTATAAACGTATCTTTGAACGTTTACTGGGACTCATGTGCATGTATTATGAAGTAGCACCCTAAATGTTGTATTCCGCTATGTATTGTAGTTTGTGGGTTTTACAGAGTGGTACCAGAGCACGAGTTGTAGTGAACTAAGTCGTTTTACAAAACTTTAACTACAACTATTTTTGGAAAAAATTTCATGAGCCTTTCATTGTTGTTTGATATCTGCGCGCGCATCGTTCTCGATCCTTAGAAGCCTTATGTGGTATACTTGATTGCATATTATGTGTGTAACAAGTGGGATAAAACTTGATATAAGTAATGATTATATAAGTATATATATACGGCATCCGTTCTATGATGTATGGTTATATATACGTAATTTGGTATTCGCATCTCAAGAAAAACTTAAAATAATTTCTTTATGTGTTTAATGCAATGTCATAAAACCATCCTAGTATGTGATGAGTATAATTTTTACATATGAATAAAACTATGTATGGTGGTTGCTAATATAAGTATTTCTTTTCTTTTGTAGTATCATGGGCAAACCTTTGAATATATTTTTCGTTGGTAGAATTTTCGTTCAATATTATATAACACAAACAAAAATATTTATGGTCAAAGTTGATAAAAAAAGACTTAAAAGATTCCATTGTGGACACTTAATATGGGACGGAGGGAGTATATATTATATATATATATTTATATATATATATATATATACTATTTTTATATATATATTTATATATACATTGATATATATACATACATTAGATATTATATTACATAGATAATATATATATATTTACATATTATATTATTATATATATATATATTTATGTTGATATATATATTATATATGTAATATATAGATATATATATATATATACACGACATCTGTTCTAGGGTGTTGATTATAATTTATCTTGATATTGTTCTTTCAAAGAGTTTAATTTTTAAACCTTTTGATGCGATATGATATAAAATCATTTTGATACATGATCGAAATAACATCGTTGTATATGATTATCTTCGAATACATTTTCGCGACTTTACTTTTATCTTTTGATGATGTTGATTCGTGGTATTTTTGTCAATCCCATTGGGTGATTTATTGTTCGACTTCGAGTTCGAATATTTTCCCATTTCTTTTAAATCGCGTATGTTGTTTCGTAACCTATTGTTTTGAAAATTTTTAGTTGATGGGAGTGTGACTTTTATATGTCATCCCATGAACCCTCATTGTTTTGGAAAACGACTATTAACTTATTCTCGCGTAACGTGTCGTTTGGAAACGGCTATTTTTGGAACTTTCAAATAAAGTTGGCGTTGTGTTCCGATTCTCTTGTGTCGACCTCTACCTAGTAAGTCATGAAAGGTTTGATTCTGGAAGTCTATGAGTTTTGTGTTTGAAAGAGTGTTAAGTCATTGGGTATGGCTTTGTATTGGCGTTTAGAGGAATTAAAATGGTGTTTGGTTGGATTTTGAAATGGATATTACGGCAGTTTGTAACCAGCAGGTTGTGGGGTTGATTGTGAATAATTTTTGGTCATAAGAAACCTAGGAAATCCAATATGGATGTGGGAATATGTCTTAAGTGTATGTGGTTCTTTGGATAGGGTCGCGTCTCCTCCGGATGAGTGAGATATCGCCGTTTTACTAAAACTAGTCAAATCTGGAACACTTTTAGGAAAAGGGGTATAACTCCATAATTTTTGTAATAACTTTTCAAAAGAAAATTTAGGTACCTGTAGGAAACTCTTAGGGCTATCACCTCTAATTGGTTTTACATAAAAAGCATCAATGAATTTCAGATTATGCTCATTTTCATAAACTATAAAAAAAATTATTGTCAAAATTTCTTTGGGGATTGCTTTGGGATAGCAGCTTGTTGGGTGTGTTTTAAAATATTTTTTGTACATGAAGACCTGAGAACTTAGACTAGGAGGAAGAGAAACCTCTTAGGTACATATAGGAATTCGGATGGAGTCATATCGACGCCCGACGAATGAGATATCGCCAAAATGGCAAAACTAGTCAAAAAAAAATTGAGACCAGAATTTGAATGAGTGATAAGTTCAAAAACTTATATAGCAACACCTAAATATGTAATACTGTAAGTTCTAGATATCGAACAAACTTAGATTTGAGCAGTCGTTTCGGCTTTTGCGAACGCACAGTTTAAGAGATACACTCAGCTTAGTGGAGCGATAAAATTTTGGAAAAATTTCACCTTGGATCTAAAACTTTCTGGGTAGTGGGCCCTATGTTTCTGAAGATTTGATTCGAAATGCTTCCCGTAGGCAGAAACCTCATACCTTTATCAACTACGGACTAGTACGTAGGAGGATTTCAAGATTTAGGTCCATTGGATTGAGGTTATTGTTGCCTTAAAGTTTTATCTTATCACCGGCATGGTGATTGCGCATTCTTTAGCTATTACTTTTGATTTAGGACTCTAGGAGAGTTCATTGTATATGTAGTTATGTATTGGAAACTTAGAACCATTACGGTTAGATGTACTGGCTTTGAAAGCCAATGATATATCGCTTTGTGGGAAAATTGGTATGTATGTGTGTTATTTTTGGCATTGTTATTACAATTGTTGTAATTATTCTCGGTTATGAGTTAGGAGAAGGTGTCATTGTATAGGTTGTACTATGAGTGAAGCCTGGAGGTCGTGGTTACCCCCGAGGCACTCGGCTTGTTTGAGATTGATTTGACCTTAAGTGTTGGGGGACTTCAATTGGCGAATCTTTCACATGTGTATGTTACTTGCTTGCATAGTCCATGAGTGGGTATTATTTTTTGTACTTGCTATGACCGTTGACCAAACTGTATCAAATGATGTCTTGCGAATTGATGATTTTAAAGTTAGGGATCGCAATAACGAATTTGTGTGTTGGACAAATGTCGTTGCGCGAATTGTACTGATTTCGTATATAAACTATTTGTGTAAACCATGGAAAATGTTTTTTTAATTTTATAAACTGACCATGTGGTGTCAAACAAATCTTCTTTTAAAAAAAATATTTTTCTTCTTTAAATAATAAGAACGGAAGGTGGTGCTATCTTCTTTTCTTTCTTCTGAAATAATTAGATTTTTACTCTTTAAACTTTTTTTAATTTAACCTACGCATGTAGAATAAGGAAAAGAAACGTTTTGACGAGGAAGGACATGATGTCGTTTGGTCCTCAATTATGCATAACCTGATCAACTATGCATAATTTAGGAAGAACCACGCTATGTCGGATAAATCATCACCATTAAAACGCTTGGTAATTGAGATAAATGTTTGGGTCAAGCTTCCGGAAG
Organism: Tanacetum coccineum; assembly: GCA_026074375.1. Taxonomy (NCBI): domain Eukaryota; kingdom Viridiplantae; phylum Streptophyta; class Magnoliopsida; order Asterales; family Asteraceae; genus Tanacetum; species Tanacetum coccineum. The sequence continues at coordinate 112,479 of BQNB010000228.1, forward strand.
GAGAAAATATTTTTACCATGCTACGGATTTTTATGCAAGTAACCTTATTCTTATCGACTGCAAGGAGAGAGTCTCATGCGAGTCATTATGACCGAGTCGTTCTGAAGCAGAAATACCTACGGTATTGTTCGGAACGAGTGTGTCTAGATAGGAGTAAAGCTTAGTTCGTAGTGTTTAAAATCAGTACCTGTTGTGAAGACGTGTCAAGACCAAGTATAGTCAGTGTGCTAGTAAGCGATGATAGATTTGAGCTATCAAGGGTGTGAACCTGATACCGACACTGAGAATGGATCTTCTTAGAGATGTAAAGATTCTTAAGGTGGGTGGAAGCTGAGATGGTTAGTCCCGAGGTTGAAAGTGAGAAATGGAGAAGACTTCTCCTACATTGAATGTATGTTGCCTTTGAAGTATCAACCGATGGCCGTGAAGAATTCTTTCCCCGAAATGGAATGTAGTGGTAGTATAGTTGTAAGTATACATAATGTCGTCAAAGATTAGAATAAGGCACTAAGGGACACCTGACTTAAGGTTAGTGATCCTTACTCCTTAACGTAACGACTTTGTGTGTGTATGAAAGAGCGAAAAGATTAAAGATTCTAGCCGAATAGGAATGAACGAAGTAGTTAACGCCTTAAGTCGAATGGTATTAAAATTAGGAATGTAAGTGATTATTTCGATTCAATGATTTGATTCATCGAGGATATGATGCGATGTATTGGGATCAAGCCGATTGTGCTAGTCGCCATGTAAAGACGTTGAAATTTTTATTTTTCGTCAAACAAGCAACGAGCACATGATGCTCAATTGTTTTCTTGATTGCTTTCAATTTGTTTCTGGATAATATGTGTTTTTAGCGGGATTATCACCGCCGAATTACGTGAATCATGTGCTTTATGTGCTATGTGCCTTGAAAGATAAATGAGCGCTTATGTCGCTTTTATGCAGCCGTGATGTGGCTGAGAAAGTGGGCGGATGGGTATATTTACCCGAATGTAGATAAAGGGTGGCTTGAGAGATACACAAGCCTGATAAACCGTTATCAATTGTGGCATGATATCCCACAAGCGTGACCATGGTTGGCTAAAACCTAACTGTGAACCCATGAGTGTGAGTGTATAGACTATTAGAATTAGCGTCACTGTTTATGTTGGAATTTTCGGGTTTGGTATCTTATCAGAAGGCGGCTTGGACTTTGTGGCAAGCTCGGTTACTCCGATGAGGAAAATTGTGACCGAATGAGTGTAAATCTTAAGTGTTGATATGAATAAATTATGCCAAAAGCTCCAAAGGAAAGCGAATACGATATGTGATAATAATCGCCAATGCTTGGTTAAAAGCGGGCGTGATGAATGCCTTTGTATGAGGCCAATTCATCGATTCATCATGTAAAATATGGCGATCGTACAATAGGTACTTATGTGATTATGTGGGCAATATCGTATGATGATTAGGAGATCTAATGTGTTTAGGATTATTTTTTCGCAAACCGGTGAGGCATTGTGGAACGGAGACTGGAAGGGCGACGTCGTGTTATTTTGGTTTTGATAATGATGAGTATTTTGATTGGATATTGAATAAATATATATACCGAATTTTGGATTATTGAGTCTATTTGGTTTTAGTTAGCGACGTATTCTCGGTTTTGAATATTGGTATAATTTCGTACTTGAGTGCGACATATACTTTGATTTTAATTAACGACGTAAGTTTCAGCCTTGGTTTTGAATAAGCGGAGGCATGCGTTGGTTTTGTTGTTTATATTGATCTCTCACAATAAGTTTGGATCGATCATCCATTTTAGAAAAAATTTTCGGGAGAACGACGTAATAATTATTTTCATCGGATATATTTCGTGACGTATATTGTTCCTTATGAAGAACGAACTTTAAAGTTAGAATGGTACGTGATTTGGTTTTATCGATTATATTTTAGCGACTTGTTTTTGCACTTTTGATAAGAGCTACCATGGATTTTGTTTTAATTTCGTGGGTATAATTTACCTCTTGTTTTGTTGACTTTCCATCCGGAATAGTCGGAGCGAATATTGTTACGCATATTTATTTTGAAAGAACGTAGGAGTCTGCACGTAGATGACGAGAAGCTATCATTGCCACGAACGAATGATCGAGACGAGTAAAAGAAGGGACCGCTAGCACGGGACGAGCTCATTTAGGTGGGTGAAATGTAAACCGAGTTTCACGACGCGTTATTATGACGATCGCGAATTCAACGTCATAATTATTATTTTATAAATTTCGTTGTGATCGCGTACGCCGATATTTAAAATTTTATTTGTCGTAAGTAATTATTTTTGTATTTTATTACGAACGGAAATTTAAAATATTTATTTTTGACGTTTCGCGAGTCGACGTTTGACCACGTGTTCGTTAAACGTTTTAAGTATCGTAAAAATTTACGACGCGTCTCATTGCTATTTTTAAAGATTGTAAATTTATTATTTTTACGAATGTCGTCTTTGTTCCTTGTCTTGAGCCGGATTCACGTTTTAAAGTGTACACATGTTAATAAATTTGTTAAACCAAATTAAGTGCGACGGAATTAAATTTAATCACGGAAAAATGATCCCGAGTCTTGGTCGGCTACATAACGAAACAAACGCCCCTATGTACTAATTTTGAAAGAACAAAAGGAACGAGGGACTATTATTGTTAAAACACTAAACCATTACTAGTATATATAGGAGACTATACACATGCAATTCATATTTATTTTTCACAAACTTGTTTCTCTTTCTCTCCTCTTGTTGCTCGGCCGATCACACCACCACAAAAGCCACCACCGCCACCATTTTACCAACATGCAACACGATCTAATTATAGATTATTAATCCTTGTGTCGAGGCCTACGTTTTCATAAAAGAAAAACATACATGCAATGGGTTTTGAAGAAAAAGTATATTCGGTTTGGCTCATGATATTTCGAGCTAGGAGAGTGTTTAAAAGGGTTAGATTAGCGATACAATCAAGTGGGTTAGCTTGGAAATGGTTTGGGGTTTTCGTTCGTGTTTATGCCTGAGAGTTCGAACCACAAAGAAGGCTGAAACCAACACCTTGTGTGTTGTTGTGAGTATTTTTCTATTCATTTGTTTCGTTTGGTTTGTTTGTTTGGTTTGATTTAGTATATTATATGTGATGAAATCCGAGGTCTTGCGTCGATTGGATTAGTTATAATATGGGTTGATTGAGCGATGTAAATATCATGTATAAGATATATTAGATATGATGTAAGATGATTTTTGGTCGAAAAATAGTTTTTGGCATGTTTTGTAAATATTAAATTCGTGCAGAGTCTGTGGCACGCAAAACGAGGTTCGAAAAATCATAAAATCTGATTTTTGATGTTGAAGTATAATAGAATTCGTCCTAATGTACGTTTCGATAATTCGAACGTCCCGTAACTCCTAATAACGAAAAAGTTATGGCCGATCATAGTTTGGAAATTTTATAAATTTCTCAAACAGTACTTTTTCAAAAACGTGTTCAATTCTGATATGATTTTCAACGGCGATTTTGGGCACTTTCGAGTCCGTTTCGGCCTTCCGGCGAAACACGAAAGTTGTCCGGAATGACGTTATCTATAAAATATCTTTTTGGTCAAAGTCACGAAAACGTGGATTAACGGCGTCACAAACCGATGGTCAAACTTGCTGCGTTTTTTAAATTTACAAGTTACAGGCATTATTCTTGCAGGGGCATTTTAGTCATTTTCTTCAAGTTTCGCGGTCTCGGCTAAAAACTAAAAAGTTGTCCGAAATATCGTTTTACATTAAAAATTTTTCTTTGTCCAAGCTTGGTGGAAATTGATATAACGGGTCGTTTAGAGCGGGTTCAGATTTAATTTAATAAATATGTATAAAGTCAAAGTCAAGCAAGTTAACGTTGACTTTTGTAAGTCAACGGGGAAATACTAAATTGTCGGGTTGTTTATAAAAATAATTAAACGTTATTATTTTTACGAGTATACCATTAGACTTAGCAACTTTTATAAATGAATATATTTCTAAAAATAGTAACTTTTCGTAAACGTACGAGATATAATCCCGATATGGGTAATTAATAATCACTTATGTCGAAAACTCGACGAGATAAATAAATATTTCCCTAAATATTTTGATAATCGAAACTTATAAATATGTAACTTTCCGAATATAGTAACTTTCCAAAATAAAAAAATAGAAAAGTATTCGATTTTAAGAAAGTATGATGTAAATAAAAGGACCGATCTGTAACCTTATATTGTGGGGTATTAGGATCTAGGCGCATCTTAGTGGATTTCTAACACATGTATATATATATATATATATATATAATATTATATATATATATTGTGGGGCCCACACACTCCCTTTATAATTAAGATCTAAGGCGCAAGTGGATTTCTCATCACATGTATAATTATATATATATGATTTTTGTTGATACGATGTACGCATCGTCGATTATACTTTTTCGGTATATTAATCGAGCAACTCTAATTATAGGTCGTTATTGCGTTTGTGGATTTCCGTGCTAGACTTCATTGTTTAATCATCGGATTTTGATCAAGGTGAGTTCATAGCCTCGCTTTTAAAGTTTTTAATGTTTTTAACTCCGCGAGGAGATATTTGCTTGTTTTTGTGGAAATTGAACGCAAACTGTTTTGATACTTGATATGATTCCTTCACTACTGTGAGTATCTGCCTTTTTGCTGTGTGGCCGTTGTTAGTTAAACATGTCAGTGTTTAAGTGAACGCTAATGCATTAAATTAGATTATTGGGTTGTTTGACAACCATGTCCGGGGTTTGAATCCGTTGGGACACTGTTGTCAAACGGGACATTTTGTGGGTAGTATTAGAGATGTGCATCACTTCTCGGACATATGTTCAGTCCTAAGGAATTTAATGTATTAAGTTTCGGTACACGGGCTCTTTGGTTGAAATCACTATTTTATAAACTTGACTGACGAGCCAACGTTTATACGATTTTGTTGAACCAAATTATGGTTCTATGTGTTAATTGTAAACTATATGATTCACTCAACGTTTTGTTGATTTTTTAAGCATGTATCTCAGGTTAGGTATTGTTGATGGCTTGGATGGGACGGAACGCTGATATCAAGGACGGTGTCTCAGTGAATTAATGTCATAAATAAAACAAGTGTTTTAGAAATCAAGTCGTGTTGTGACTTTTAGAAACATTTCTATGTGGTATTGGGACCCTAAATGTAACTCTGATCTTTCTAATAAATGAAATTATGTTTTATAAACGTATCTTTGAACGTTTACTGGGACTCGTGTGCATGTATTATGAAGTAGCACCTCAATCGTTGTATTCCGCTGTGTATCGCATTTTGGGGGTCGTTACAGTACTGCTAGTGCTTGGAGCAGTCATAAAGTCTAAGTTTTGAGCACCACTACTTGCACCAACATATTTCTTTACACTTTGTTCAACAATTTTAAAGTTGTTGTACAAATCATCGATGCTCATTGTTTCAATTTCATCCTTATTCATCCAGACTACAACATGAGTATTCATTTTTTTTTTTTTTTTTTTTTTTTTTTTTTTTTTTTTTTTTTTTTTATTAATTTTTTTTTTTATTTTTATTTTTTTTTTTTTTTAATTTTTTATTTTTTTTTTTTTATTTTTTTTTTTTTTTTCACTCAGGGGGCCAAATCCTGTCGTTGTCAAAATTTTTTGAATTTTAGTCTTCGTGAGTGATGCTACACTAAAAATGCAAGTTCTAACAATCTTCTAGAGCCTGTTAAAGATAGAGTCAAGAGACTCTATGCTTGATGCACTAAAATTTTCATATTGTTGCTTCAAAAGTGTCTTCTGTGTTTTCTTAATGGCTTCATTACCTCTAATCGGTTCGATAGCAGCCACATTGTTTTAGACCATCCTTTGTACTCGGTAAAAGCAAGTTGATGTTCATTGGGAAGAGCCATAAGTAGCAAGCTTCTAGCCTTCACATCATTCTTCTTGTTGGTATTTATTCAGCAGTTAACTAGGTTCTGACTCTTTTTAACTTAAATTACCATTCTATGGTGCTGTTGGTGGCTTCAGATACCCATGAGTGTTGTCACGAACCAATCAACAACAATTGTGAACAAACTTCCTGTTATATCAAATTAGGGTTGCTGAAAAACCTTAATATCACCAGATTCGACATGATAACTAAGACAGGAAATTCGTACCTCTTTTCCTTCATAGATTCGACACCAAAACACCTTGTAGATCCTAGATCACGAGCCACCAGGCTCTGATACCACTTGTTGATCCCAATCCTAGATCAATTCCTTAGGTTGTCTAAGGTTAAATTACCTTGGATAAATCCAAAATAACTTGTTGTAAAAACTTTGTATGTATACTAAAGTGTATGCGGAATCTACACCTTAATACCTAGAAGTATTATGAATAAAACAGTAATCTTGAACAAACAAAGATATAACCAAATGCTCTAATATTATTAGATCAATAATACGAGTACTCTTCACTTAATACTCGGGTTTACAACATTAAAGCTTTTCTGAATCGACTTGAAAACTATGAAAACTTATGCAACACTGATATCTCAACTAATGCCCTAGAGCCTCCTTTTATAGACTAAGGAGTCCTAGTTGGCTTACAATACATTCCTAGGATATCTTAATCTTTTCTAAACATAAACGTAATCTTTTAAATAAATACATTATGTATATCTTGTACATAAATATCTCAATACTTATCTTCGCAAGTATTCTTATTCTCCAAACAATCTTTATCTCTTTAATTCATCTTTATCCTCTTGACAGTAGAAAGTCTTTAAACAGTTGTAATCCTTTCACCAGCAGCACTAATAAACATAAGTAGTAGTAACAGTAGTACTAGCAGTACTAATATATACTAACAGTAGTAACTTGTACTAGCAGTCTTAACATTTACTACTAGCAGCACTAACTACTTAGCTTATATTTTAGTCTTCAACACTAAGCAGTCTTAACTTCAACTAATAGCAGTAACTTTATGCTATCAGTACTAAATTATACTAATAGTAGTAACTAGCAGTGGTAACATTATACTACCAGTACTAGCTACTTAGCATAATTTCCATTATGTACCTGAGTAGTAGTAACTTCTAAGAATCCATAAGTCTTTTAACTCCCAACAATCCTCCCCTAAACTTGATGTTCATCTTCTGAATCTTTAAGTTTCTTCTTTAAAAGTCTTCATCATACTCAGGAAGATGCATTCAAACCTTTCATTAACCTTTTTGCTGCTTTACCATAAGCTTTAGCAGTTGATAGCACATCTCATTATGATGATCAGTTTGAAGTTTCTTGTTTAGCATATTGGTGATGGTTATTGGTGTGAGGGGATATCTCTTTTCAACCAACATAAAAATGTAGACATTTTCAAACCTTACAAAGTGGACTCCAGATGAATCAATCAACTTCCAAATGGTCACCCTGTATCCTTGTAAATTTCTCCATACATCACTCCTTATATCTGGTTCAAACATGACTTTTAAATCTCCCTACAACACTCTTTCAAATTCATCTTCAGGCCTTATATCACCATGCTTTGTCTTGACTAACTTCCAAAGAGCCTCCAAGTCTTCTCTGTCTATACCCTGTAGCATCCTTATCATTGAAGAATATCTCTTGGAACTTCCATCTGCTCTTATCAACTGATAATGTACCATCATACCTTCTTTATGAAGCTTGTAATCAATAATCACTGGTGGTTTGGTAGCAAGTGGTATAGCATCAATTGCTATATCTTCATCCTTTTTAATCACCAAATGCTTCTTTAGCTCAGCTTCATCATCTTCTTCAACTTCTTCAACTTCATCTGACTCTTTGTCTTCCTCCATTCTTTGTTTCTTTGAGGATTCTTGCTGTTGTTCTTTCCCTGCTCTTTTCCTTCCAAGCATCTTCTTTCTGCTGCCTTTAGCTGTCTCCTCACTACCTTCTACCTTCTTTTCATTGCTTTCCTGTACCTCAGAACCCATAGCCACAAAGGTATTTACCCTCTTCATTTCCTTGTCAAACAGCTTTTGAATTTCATCAAAACTCTTTCCCTTTAGCTGTTTGTATGTGTATCCACCCATGTGCTTAAGATAGGTAGACATTTGAGTTCTCTTTTGTGCCTTGGTAGGAGGTCTGTTTCTCTTTTCTTGTGCTCTGAGTGCAGCAAAATGTTTTCTTCTTTTCTCCATCAGTTCCATAAATAGTTTTCCTTTTTCCTCATCTGTCAACTCCTCTCTTTCTTTTGATTGGAGTCTCTCAGCCAGCAATCTATCAGCCTCCATCATAGCTTGTGTATTTTCCCATGACTCAATCAATGCTATGTTGGCTTCTTCTTCTTGTTTCCTTGCTAGCTTTTGTTCTTCTATTAATTCAGCATCCAACTTAGCTTGAATATCTCTTGCAATTTGTTCATCAAGAGCAATTTGATCTTTTCTTTTTAAAGGAACTTCAGGCTCAATATACTACTACCCCTCTAGCCTTAGGTCTTGTAGTTGTTGTTGTTGTAGCAGCAGTAGTAACAACTTTAGGCTTAGCTGCTTTAATTTGTATAAGTGTCAGAGCCAAAGTGATTTCCTCAATAGTTGTAGGAACAACACTATCATCAACACTAGCAGTAGTAACTGCTTCACCAGCAGTACTATCATCAACACTAGCAGTAGTAACTGCTTCATCTTTTCCATCAACTTTAGCTTCCACAGGCATCTCATCATCATCCAAAACTCCAGTATCAAACATTAAGTCATCATCATATCTTTCTTGAGTTTCATTAACTAAAGTAACATCATTATCAGCATCAATATCTGCAATACTCCTCCCCTATTTGGATGCATCTTTAGGAGCACCCAAACTCTCATGATCTTTAGAGGACTCAACTCTCCTAGACATACCAACTTTCCTGAGTCTCTTCAAACCTGTAGGTCTTTACATTTTCTTCCTTTCTAACCTCTGGATCATCTTCTTCAAAGCAGCAATCTCCTTAGCTTGAGCATCCTTTGCTTTCTCTAAATCAAGAACCTATGTTTGTAATTTGGTACATAAAACCATCAATTCAGTTAGTTGCATGCTATCCTTACCTCTAGGTTGTGGATTATTGGAAGGTGTAGATACAATTTCCTCATGCTCTGTCTCAAATTGAGGAACCACTGCCTCCTATCTCTGAGCCTTCTTAGATGGTTGTTTATTCTTGGGTTGGAAAGATGAAGATGGTTGATCAATAATGGGTATTTAAGTAGAATCAGTTGGATGATCTGAATCCTTACTCACTTCTTCAGTAACTTGAACCATCATAGTATCAAATAAGGGTGTTATTCTCCCAGAAAAATCCTTTCCAGCTCTCTTCATATTAGCAAAAACTTTCTTTGTGTGAAAGGGATTAACAAAAATCTTCTTGTGAGTTGACATATTACCCAGTTGTTGATTAATGAAAACTTGGAGAAAACGTGGATACATCAAGAATTTGACTCCTCCATCTAAATGTTTCACCATTGCATCAAATATGTACTTAGACAGATTAAACTTCTGATTTGTTGCCAATCATATGATCAAAGAAGCCATAGAACTACTGAACTCATTCCATGCAGTGGATTTAGCACTTAAGCATTGTGTAATAGTATGAATGAAATACTTCCATTATGGAGAGAAAAAAGCTTTATAAAAGGTAAGTTTTTGAGAAGGCTTTTCATACCCCATACGTGCCAGTTCTTAAAAAATAGTAGCAGTTGGAAGTTAATCAGTACCTTCTGCATCATCCAAGTGAAGATCTCTCCTAATGCTTGACTCCGTAACAATAACCCGCTTCTTATCAACTAGGGCTTGTAACTGATGCAATACATTAACTGTCTGTACCTTGGCAGTTGCCCAAAATTGTTCAATACAAGATGTGTAGATAACTGGATTGACTATTAAAGCATAATAAACAGAACTTGCTTTTGCGAAATCAATTATCTCTGTAAATCCATCACTTTCTTTGGGTTTTTCCAAGAACGCGACCACATTGTGCGTTTCAGCAAACTTAGGGCTTGACATAATGATGATTTTGATGATCAAAGATGAAAATTGAATTAGGGTTTATGGTTAGAGAGTGTTTGAATAATGGAAATTGAATAAAGAAGTAAATGAAACCCTTAATCGAAGTATTTATAAAATCACCCTCAACAGCAGAAACTTGAACTGGCAGCATTAACATATGCTTAACAGCAGAAACAAATACGGGCAACACTAATTTAAGCCTAACAACATTAACTTAAGCTTAGCAGCATTAAGTTGAAACTGAGCAGCATTAAGAAGAATACACCAGTAATCATTCAATTTTCATTCCAATAAGCAACTTTCATCATCAAATTTGATTCACACAAACTCTCTTTCTGTTTTTATGCTCACATTATCTCTCAATTCTTTTTGCTCACATAATCACTCATTTTTGTTTTTATGCACACATCTCTCTTTCTATTTTTAAGCTCACAAAATCTCTCATTTCTTTTGGCTTACCAAGACACTCTTTCTGTTTTTATATGACAGTTGTGTACAAAATTCCATCAATTCCAATAAGTTTCATACTGTCCTCCCCACTTCCAAGTGTGTAACCTCTTGAGAGAGGTGGATCAATGGACTGTTTAGATGTAATCTCAAACCTAGTTTGAGCATTCACATCCCCCAATATGGTATCTTGGCACCTGGGACCACTACATGAACCAATTCCCTAAGGAGTTGATTCATTAAGTGTTGCCATTGATTGCATTTTTTCTTTGTGAAACAAAACGTAACCCATTTTTCTTATTTTTTACTTTCTCTCTCTAAAATCTATTTTTCTTATTTTTCTTAGATAATATTTTGGTTTAAAACGGGTCAATCGATTCAAACGATGCACATGCTTTCACCAAGCCAGGCTCGTTTTACCCACACCGATCAGAAAATGGCTTTGGGTTATCAAATCTTTTTATCTCAAGCAAGCTCAGCGTAAAACAACAGAGTTTGTATATGCAAAGTGTTACTTGAAAAAGCATGATCCTCCGTGTGCAAGATTCGGAAGAGACACTGCAACTTGCTCAAGAGAGTCGCTAAAAATGAAACAATTTAACAAGAAATAAAACCGGCAAATTATACAAAGATTAATCATCTTTCGGGGATTTTGTTTCTCAAACGGCCAAGTCACATGAAGAGGGTGTATGTTGTATATATTCCAAACGGCCAATGTTTCAAAATCGATTTCAAAACCAATTGAAGGAATTTTTGGATGACACTACTCTAAGTGTTGGCGAAAATTTCTAAATGAGGTAAAAAGCAGCCATTGTGTCTATTCAAGTGTTGGTCTACATAGATTGACTTTAGATACACACATTGTCGTCTAGTGCTCATCAAAGAGTTCACAAAATTTTAAAGAGAAATTTTTCCTATCATCAACCAAGTCGTTAGGACTTCAAAATTTAAATACAATTTTTGAAAGAAGCAGCCAAATTTGTTCGAGACTTTTAAATCTCTTGCAAAAGAAGATGATGAATCTCTTGCTAAACACAAGACATTGGAATTGGAAATTGAGCGTCTCTTGAGAGCAGTTGTCAGTCAAGACATTATGTCTATTGTGCAAAATCTATCGGTTGTAGATTCATCAAATCTCCAAATGAGCTTGACCGTTTTTTTTTTTTAACCGAAAGAAAGTCATTGAAATTGTTATCATTAAAAAGGAGAATGAAATGCATAAACTTTGGAATGATTGGTACAAAAAGTGTGAAGAACTGCATATATGACTAAATTTCGTCGATAAAGCTTACAATGACATGCAACCCAAAAGATCGAACGGTTGCAAGCTCAGGTGGGAGATCTCAAGGGTAAAAGTACGGATATCCATGTGTATCAATACCTTGATCCCTTTGTCTCAGAAACTTGAAAATGAGTATGTTGAATTAGAGTTTAGGTTCGAGTTATGAAAAGGAAATTGCATCACCTTAAGACCACATACAAAAACTTGTTTGACCTCTATTTCTTGTGACACGTGCTCAACCTAAAACAATAATTGTTCTTTGACAACACAAATTACATGATACGTCTATGAAAATGCTAAGCGAAGAAGGGCCCAGTTATTTGATAAAGTTTCTGAACAAGTGGACACCACCAAAGGTACGAGTACGAATACTAAGTTTGCAAATCAATCAACCGAGAGGAAACCGTCTCTTTTTGCAACCTGTAAGAAAAAACCTTGTTGTTGAGAACAACACATGCTTTTCAATCTGTACATACAACTTCATCAAAAAGTGGGTCCTCAAAAGGTGTTAAGGACGACAATTTGTCAAAACCAGTCACTTCAAACTCGGTTCCTACACCACAAGAATCAAAAAATGTGATTGCCCCAGGAATGTTTAGGATTAATCCTTTCAAGCCTTCTAGGGAAGAAAAGTTTGTCCCTAACAAAGTTAGAGCAAGCGTTAGGACAACTCCAATCATCGTTTCACAACCTCATGTCGTCACTAAGAAAGATGTTAATTATGACTCAAATGGTTTATCTTCTACATGAGTAGACAACACTACTAAGACCAGAAGGCCACAGCCTAGGAGCAATACAAAGAATGATAGGGTCCCCTCTGCGTCTAAGAGTAGTTGCAGAAAGAATAAAGAATTTCAAGTAGAAGAACTCCTTAGGAATTTTCTGCTTTCTATGAATAAAAACATATGTCATATGAATGTAAACACGTTAAGCGGATACTCGGATATGATCAAATCTAAAGTTATTTGTTGCTATGTGTAAGCAATGTTTAATCACTTGCTATTCATGATGTATGTATCTTAATATGTGAATGACATGATGTCTCGTGGCAAGATACAAAAGCAAATGTTTCAAAACACTGAAAATCAAAAGATACAAAAGCCAAAGGTTAAAAAGCCGATGAAGTAGGGTCCAACGAAAGACTTGCTTCACCTAAGCTAGTAACCTGCTTTTGCCTTAGGTGGTCACCAACTGGAAGAATTTTTGACATTAAAGGAAAAATAATCGATCCCAGTGAAATCTGAGAGATCAAACTGACTGCTCTAATGGTGAAATGCTTGTACTTTCTAACCCTTAGAACCTAAATTCAAACGGTTTCCATATTCTACTTGCTTTCTTGGAGGGTTATCCAAAATTTGTTTATGTGAGTCGACTCGGGTTGCTCCAAGCATATGACCGGGAATCTAAAGCTTCTCATCAATTTCGTTTGGAAGTTTTTGGGAACCGTTCGCTTTGGAAATGATCATGTTGCTGCAATTTTGGGTTTCGGTGATCTTCAATGGGGAAATATTTTGATCACCAGGGTTTATTTCGTTGAGGGCTTGGGGCACAATCTGTTCTCGGTTGGGCAGTTCTGTGATTCAGATTTAGAGGTTGCTTTCAGAAGGAACTCTTGTTTTGTCAGAAATCTAGATGGTGTTGATTTGTTAAAAGGAAACCGTTCAACAAACCTTTACACCATCAATCTCCATGAAATGGCCTCTGCATCCCCAATTTGCCTCATGGCTCGAGCAACTTCTACCAAGTCATGGTTATGGCATCAACGTTTATCCCACCTCAATTTTGACACCATAAATGACCTTGCCAAAAAAACGGATTCTTGTCACGGTCTTCCAAATTCAATATCATATAAGAGCATCTTTGTCCCTCCTGTGAGCAAGGAAAAGCAAAGGGCGTCTCATCCACCAAACCAGTCCAATTCTAAGCGGAGGTTACACTTAACTTCATATGGATTTGTGTGGTCCAATGAGAATTGCTAGCATAAATGGAAAGCGATATGTTTTGGTGATTGTGGACGATTACTCTCGTTACACTTGGGTACATTTTCTCAGATCAAAAGATGAAGCACCAGAAGTGATTAAAACCTTCCTGAAGCGAATTACTGTCCTTCTTCAGTCACCTGTCATCATCATAAGAACCCGATAACGGCCAGAATTCAAAAATCAAATCCTTAAGATATTTGTTAGTGTTGGGCATCTCTCACCAAGGTTTCTGTCCGAACACCTCAACAAAATGGAGTAGTGGAACGAAGAAATCGGACGTTAGTTGAGGCTGCTAGAACAATGTTGATCTTTTCTCGTGCACCGTTATTCTTATGGGCTGCTACTGCGTGCTTTACTCAAAACCGCTCCATCATCCATTGTCGATTTAACAAAACACCATACGAGCTCATTAACGGCAGAAAAAGGTTATCTCCTTTCTACATGTATTTGGGCTCTCTGTTATCCCAAGAATGATCGTGAAGATATTGGGAAGCTTGGTGCAAAAGGTGATATTGGCTTTTTCATTGGTTATTCTGCTGATTCCTGTGCTTACAGGGTTTACAACCGAAGGACAAAGAAAATCATGGAGACAATGAATGTGACATTTGATGAGCTTTCAGCTATGGCTTTTGAACAAAGCAGTTCAAAACCCGGGCTTCAAGCATTTCTTCTGGACAACTCAGTTCAGGGCACTCATCTTACTTATGCTCCGTCAACAATAACAACTCAAAAACCAACTGAAGGTGAATTGGATTTACTGTTCGAAGCTATGTATGATGATTATATTGGTGGTCAACCGTCTTCTGCTCCAGCAGACACAGCACCGACACCAACAAATTCATCCTCTCAAGCTACAAATTGTCCAATTTCTTCACAGGATGTTGACGAGCTCGAAACACAACAACATGGTCAGCATCAACCCGCAACAATTGCTGACAATGTTCCAAATGCTATGTTCGATGCAAATACGTTTGTAAATCCCTTTGCTACTCTATCCACAAGTGATGTTGAATCTTCATCCTCACAATATGTGGATCCATCGAACATGCATACGTTTTACCAACCATACCCTCATGAATTTCAATGGACTAAGGATCACCCTCTGGAACAAGTGATCGGAGAACCCTCTCGACCAGTTTTGACAAGGAATCAACTGCGATCCGATGGTGACATGTGCATGTACGCATTAACGGTAAGCACTGTGGAACCCAAGAATGTCAAAGAGGCTATGACCGACCCTGCATGGATTGAATCAATGCAAGAAGAGCTTCTTCAGTTTCAAAAGCTTGTGTTATGGGTGTTAGTTCCTCTTTCGGATAACATAAAACCTCTTACGTTGAAATGGTTATTCAAAAACAAGCATGATGAAGAGAACACGGTCATCCGAAACAAGTCTCGTCTGGTTGTGAGAGGGTACCGCCAAGAGGAAGGAATAGATTTTGAAGAATCCTTCGCTCCTGTTGCTAGAATGGAAGCCCTATCTTTTTTTTTAGGATATTTTTGGCTTATGTTGCACAAAATTCGTTCACTGTGTTTCAATGGACGTGAAACTGCTTTTCTTGACATGGTACGCTAAAAAGTTGGACGTGTTCGTGTGTCAACCTGAGGTTTCAATCGTGCGACCATAACAAGCCATGTCTACAAGTTAAAGAAGGCACTTTATGGGTTAAAGCAAGCACCAAGGCATGGTACGATGAATTGTCAACGTTTCTCTATACAGAATCACTTCTTCAAAGGCACAATTGATCCAACGTTGTTTATAAGACGCTTCGACGACGACATCTTAGTGGTACAGGTCTACGTTGATGATATTATCTTTGGTTCTACACACCCTAGGTATACCCAACTATTTTCTGACCTCATGAAAAGCTCGGCTTTCGAATTGTCGATAGATGGGGGGAAATGACGTTTTTTCTTGGTTTACAAGTTAACCAATCCCCCCGTGGCATCTTTATAAACCAGTCCAACTACGTGTTAGAAATCCTTAAAAAATATGGAATGGAAGCTTGTGATCCCGTTGGTACTCCAATGGAGATCAAAGACAAGCTTGACCTTGATCAAAATGGGTCTCCAGTCGATGCAACAAAATATCGTAGCATGATTGGTACCCTAATGTATCTTACGTCAAGTAGACCGGGCATTGTACATGCTACTTGTTTATGTGCTCGGTACCAGGCTAAGCCAACCGAGAAGCACCTCAAGGAGGTTAAAAGGATCTTTCGTTATCTCCGAGGACCGTTATTAGGGTATCTTTGGTATAAGAAAGGATTCTGGTTTTGAACTAACTGGATTTTCAGATGCTGATTATGCGGGATGTAAAGACACCTTCAAGAGTACTTCTGGTGGAGCTCAATTCTTAGGCGAAAAGCTGGTTAGCTGGTCCTCAAAGAAACATGGACTGTCAACTGCCCTGGGTCTACCGCGGAAGCAGATATGTGTCTCTTCCGTTTGTTGTGCCCAAGTCCTTTGGATGCGGACCAGTTAAGGACTATGGCTTTAACTTTCAACAAGATTCCATCTATTGCGATTGAATCAGCCATAAGCCATATCCTGCAACCCGGTCCAACTCTCAAGAACAAAACACATCGCTGTCCGCTACCATTTCATAAAGGAACACGTGGAAAAGGGTACAATTGAACTGTATTTTGTCAAGACGGAGTACCAACTGGCCGACCTCTTCACCAAAGCTCTTCCTGTCGACCGATTCAAATATTAGGTTCATCGCCTTGGGTATGCGCGTTTATTCTAAGGAAACTTGAACGTTCTTGCAAAATCTCTGTAATTTCTTTGTATATATTTTATCAGGAAAAACATATACAAAATATAAAACCTAAGAAAAAGAAAATATAAAAATATAAAACCTTAAAAAGCAAAATACTAAATCATAAAATTTCAAAAATTTCAAATTAGATTCTCTCCGAACATGTCTCTCGAATCGTAACATTGCGCACTAGAAAATGTTGATTAATATTAACACTAGGTTGAATAAATGATGTTCGGCGAGAGTTTCAAATGCTTTCAAAACATGTCCTTTCATTTTTTTCTCTACGACTTCTAAGTAAATGTCAGCTTAGGACTCGGTCTTTAAAGAAAGGAAAATGTTCATTTATGTACATTTATCCTAAACAACGGGAAGCTCATATCTTCTCGGTCTTGAGCAATGTCATATAAACATTCAAAGTTTTGAATGCTCAAGAGAAGTTTTTAAGGAAAATGATGGTTCATCTGATATATCTCACATATTTTCCTGTTGAGCACAATTTTTCAAGATATTCTCAAAAAGAAAATTTCAAATTCTTTCAAAATTGCGTGCTCAACAAACTCCCACTCCAAGCTTTTCAATCTATTCTATAATTGAGGGGGAGTATAATAATATGATTCATTCTGCATGCACTCCTGTTCTCCCCAGACTTTGTTAGGCTCATGTGAATTCCGGACATTAACTTGTTTTTAATTCACTAATTGTCAAAAATTGTAAACACATATGCAATTTTTGAGGGGGAGAATAGTGATTAAAATGTGATCAATACGGATTAATAATGGATACGATCTTCAATCTATAAGTGCGTTCCTAAACCTCGCATGTGCAAAACTCTTTCATAATATGATGCATATGTGTAGGGGGAGCTTTTGGTGATACAGAAAACTCTCAATGAGTAAATAATGGACTTCTCGAACTAGTTGATGATTTTTTTCAAAATGGTTTTATGGCTACAATGGATACCAAAGACCGTCCAACTGTTGTCTCATATGGGGTTATAAGGCGGTTTAGGTTAGGAATTTCTGTTCCATGATCCAGCCAGAACCGGAGGGATCTACCCAGGAACTTTCCTCTAGATAGAGTAGAAGTCCTAGGTATGATTGAAAAAAGGAGTAAAGTGAGATTGGGAAAAATGTTATCCAAGGCATGAGTTATCACCGGAACAATCCCAACAAGGTGATAATGAGGACGCGTTGGTTTAACATGAAGGGTTGCAAGAATGAAAAAAAAAGAATGTCAGGGTCAAGGGTAGAAAAGAAAGAAGCCATCCATAAACCTTAGGCAGAAACCGGGTCAATGCATAATCTATCGGTGATCACCAAAGATGTTTTGATAATTGAAGGGACAAAGTCATCATGGACCAGTGATGCAATGCAAAACCCTCCTTAGCCACTCAGAATCTCTCAAAAGATTTCTGTTTCATTTCTCACGGAGATCAACACATTTCTATCGGCTTTCTCATTCCGAGATCGTTGATATTGAAAAGGTGGCAGTCCGCTCCAGGGGAGGGGGGGGGCTCCGATTTCCAAAATAACATATGTCCACTTTAGACGTCTAGAGCCATCGAGATCCATTAAAAATCTCATAGGACACATAATTCTAATATACAAAATGTTGTACTCATTATACAACATTTGGTATCAATAAGTCCTACGGCTTTTTCCTTGTGTTATTGCCAGAACATCAGAGTGATACTTTTGTGGTATTCACAGTGAAGATGGAAATCCTTCTTGAGCCAACATCAATCAAGCTCTTGGTAGGTGACGTGGGAGATTCTATATGAATCAAACTTGTGTCAACTGGAAAGAAACGATGGTGCGATTCTACATGAATCAAACTTGTTCCAGTAATATGAATTGACGACTCATTTCAGAAAAGATAGGAACTATCTGATTCACTCTTTATGTGTTGTTAGCTATGAGTCGCTTCCGGTTAACGAGAAACGGCTAGTTGCAGCTGCGAAACCTGTTCAAGGAGATTCTTTTGGAATTCTCAAATGATCACAGGCAGTATTATTGATCTAACGGGGAACCGTGGTTTTTGCACCATATTCGTCGAAGTGTCAAAGACACTTCGTCCATATATGTTTATCTCTAACCTATACTTGCAGGTTTTCTGACTTTGCAGACTTCTTAGTCCATGACGAGTCAAGATTCAAACCTCATGCTCAATCCTCAAAAGATTAATACATGCTGAAAGTCAATCTATCAAAGTTCCGCAATCTCTGATGAACAAGCACTTCCTCATAAGAACATTTTGTGCGTTCATGTAAATCATGTTAAAAAGATAAATGTTGAGGGAGATTGTTAGCTAGCTTTTAAGACTATGAGCATGAGGGTGACGACACAAGATCACAAGGCAGGCATAAAGTTTCAAGGATAAAGATTTAGAATATTCAGTAGTCAAGTCAAATCAGGCCAAAGACCACGATTCTGTTATTTTGTCAATGTTTATCTAAGTTAATGATCAAGATCCATAGATCCCCCCCCCCCCCCCCCCCCCCCCCCCCCACAAGCATGCAAATGGATCTTAATAGGAATTCCCAAGAATACTAGGCTCCAAGTATTCAAGATGTCACAAGAAGGATCCACAATTGAATGCCAACCTTTGGGGGAGATTGTTAGCCTGATATTTAGTAAAGTGATTGGTCTTTAATAAATCACGAGCCTTGTATAGGAAAAACGTAGTTTGAGTTTACTTAAGTTAGATTGGGCTAGTTGTCGGGCTCAAGCCCATTTGTATTTTGATCCGGCCCAACACAAAGCCCTCTAGAATAGTCCACTCTTGGAACTATTTAAAGCCCTCTCCAAGTGTGGAGAGGGTTGTTGCTTCTCATTTTTCTTTTGTGAAACAAGTAACCATTTTTCTTTGTTTTTACTTTCTCTCTCTAAAATCTAATTTTCTTATTTTTGTGTTTTGGTGATGAAATGATATCCTATCAATATGACAGTTGTGCACCAAAATGTCCATCAATTCTAATAGTTTCATACTGTCTCCCCAACTTCAAGTGTTGTAACCTCATGAGAGTGGTGGATCAAGGATGTTTAGATATAATCTTAAACCTAGTTTGAGCATCCACATCCCCAATATGGTATCTTGGCACCTGGGACCACTACCTGAACTAATTCCCTAAGAAGTTGATCCATTAAGTGTTGTCATGGATTAGGTATTATTTGATGTTACCACTGTCCTGCTCTGCTTTTTAGCTAGAAGAAGTAGTGGCAGCCCTTTCCATTCTGTCACCCAACTCCTTATGAACAGCCTCATCACCAACCTTTATCAGGGGGACCACTAGACTGAGGTATCTTGGTGTCCCGACCTCTTTTGATATGCCTAGATGAGTTTGTTTCTTTTAAACATACTTATGATATAACACATCCTTTCATCCATGCTTTTGGTTGTATTAATAAGTAGCCTCCCTCATACAAAGCTTCAAAAAAACTTTGCTCAACAGTTGTAAATTTGGCGCCATGTTCATCTCAAACATCATTTAACATTTAGACCGGGCATAGTTAATTTTCTGCCTAGCAGTATTAACAGCAATCTAATCTGCATTAACTCTTTTGTCCTGCAATAATTATACATACACTATGCTCTATTCATCACAAGCTCATTAGAAAAGATAGATAGGACATGTGGGGAATTCTTGAGGATCCATATTGATTATTTTTGGCAATTAGCATGAATAAATGTTATAAACATGGTGAACCAAGATCTTTAACTTTCTTCTCAAACATTACTTCAAAGGTGAAGCATTCAACATCAGGTATTCAATATGCTTTACCTGTAAATGTTAGTTCATAGCCAAATATACAAAATCCAAAGCATTTTCTTCTTGACAGCATTAACTATGACTGACAGTTTTAACAAACAGTCTTAAGTATAACTAACAGTTTTAATTATACTTACCAGTATTAATTGAGAAAACTAACAGTATTAATCCTTTACAAAACTTTTACAAAAACATAAAGAGATATAGACATTTAAGGATTCAACATTCCAATACTTGAGACCAAGTATTAAAATCTTGTCTGCATCAAAACCTTTTATAAGAAGATCTGCAACATTATAATCAGTATGAATTTTAACCATTTGTATTAACTTTTTAGTATTGCAATCTCTTATAAAATGATGCCTAATCTCTATATGTTTTGTTTTAGAATGTTGAACAGGATTTTCAATAATGCAGTTTGTAAAACCTTAAAAAATCTCCAAACCAAATGTGAAATTACCAAAATTACCCCTAATCAAGAAAATCTATAAATGCTTAATTAAACTTCAGTTTATTACAGAAATTATGAAAATAAATATTTAGCAATTATGAAATTTTTTGCAAAGTTAAACTACTTTCTGTTATACAAGGGAAACATAAATAATATATGTAATTATATACTTGGAGAATTATATATAATTAATTTATATATATCATTAAAGTTTAAATCAAATAAATTAAAGATAGTACAAAATAAATTTGGCAAGTTTGAAATCTGAATTGTCTAATTTTAAAAGCCCAAAACTCGGCCAATATGCTTACATAACTCATTTTTGCTTTTTTTTTGATCTAAATCCTAAAATCCAATATTAGCCAAAACCCAATGAATACCAAAGTGACGGCAAAACAATTTTCCAAGAAGTGGGACGAATTTTTATAAGACTCATTTGAAGGCTAAGGAGTGTTTAAAAAATAGTGGGAAGCTTGTGAAAGTGATTGATTCGATTTTGATATTGTTTTGGGTTCGAAAAGCTATACCGAGTGCATAATATTCATAAAATCATCTAAGGCATTCAAAGTAATTTTATAATTTAATTTCATCATATTAAACATGTTATAAACCTGAGAAAAATGTCCATGCATTTATTTTGATTTTATAAATTGAACAAATTCAAAACCGAATTTAGAAATGAAAATTAAAAAAAAAAAAAAAAAAAATAAAATCGGCATATAAACTATTGGTAAAATTTATTTTATATTTTGCTGAGGTTATTCCTATATCTTATAACTCAGAAAATTGTTGGAATAAGTTATAACATAATTCGAATGATTTTTGTAGATTTCTTTGTATTTTGCCGTTCGAAAATGCGGAAAAAAGAAGGGAGAAAAATGGTTAAAATGAATTAGGTTTGGGTTTTGTTATTTGTCCAGGTATATTTAATGCATGATTGGTAAAATAATTGTGTTTGTGATTGGGGAAAATTTTATTAAGGTTTTGTGAATTAATGTGTTAGCCGATTATGGTATAAAAGGTATAAGGACTTGTTATGTAATTTCTGAAACTATGGGGTCTATTTTAGACATGTTATTATACTTAGTATATTCTGTATACATTAGTTGGGGGGTATAAAATGTCATTTTGATATTATTTTGGATTTAAAATGGTTAATGAAATATAATTAAGTAAATAGGAAGTAATTAATTAAAAAATAGAGGGACTAAAATTGTAAATTCTGAAAAGTATAAGGTTTGGTTAGTAATTAATTATTATAAAGTATGATTTTGTTATATTTGAATCTATAAGGGCTGGTTTTGTAATTATGGATAATTAAGATAATGTTTAAAGTAATTAATAAAACTAAAAGGGGACTAAATATGTAAATATATGTAAAATTAGAGGTTGACTTGTACATACATAATATGGAAGGTATAATCTGAAAAAAATATGAAAACATTGATATTTACACTTTTAACCTTGAAATTTGTTGATTTTGCATATTAAACCCTAAAATATGGAAAGCTGTCATATTTAACCCTAAACTTATAAGGTTGACATATTAAGTCCCTATGCTATTTTATAATAATAATAGAATTCAAATGATGGAATATTGCTATTTTGGAATAAGTTACTAAATTTGGAAAGTTACTAAAAATTGGAAAGTACTAAAATGGAAAGTTAACTAAAAATGGAAGTTACTAAAAATAGGAAAGTTTCTAAAAATAGAAAAGTATAAACCTTAAATGAATGGTTTGTAATTAGAATTCTCATTTCTTTAGGTTTGGTCAAGAGGGAGTGATTGTGATATTCCTGTGGTGTTCTCTTTGATTTTACTTGCTTCGGAATAGGTACAGATATTCTGACTTTTTCGTTAAGGTTTCTCATGACATAATTCTCTCTATCTTTGACTTATGTGTTTGTACATTTGCTTCTGAGCCTTGGTATTTTGGCTTTTCTTATATGATCTGTTATTATGTACTATTTGAACCCTGCTATGCAACCTTTGATATTTGAACCTTTGATATTGAACCTTTGCTATGATCCCTTTGATATTTGAACCTTTGATATTGAACCTTTGCTATGATCCCTTTGATATTTGAACCTTTGATATTGAACCTTTGCTATGATCCCTTTGAAATGAACTTTGATATGACTTTGCTTTGAACCCTTCAGTTTGAGAACCAAGCCACTATTTGTTTCCTAGCATGAAGGTAACATTAGCCGTGTCATTGATTGCACCTTTGGCATGACTAGGTGTGAGTGAGTGATTTTCATTTCGTCCCCCATTTGATATTATATGCGCATTATAAAGACTTATGATTTGTTTAAGGGGCGTATGGTGCATCCTAGATTGTTTTGTATTGATGGATTATGGACATATGATTTTGGATATTTGGTGACTGTGATTGGGTGCATTCCACGTCTTCACAACAGATTTGGAAGCTCATGACTCCATGGTTTTTTTTTTTTTTTTTTGCACTTTTTTGATATGATTTTTTGGGCTTGGTGATTGAAACTTAACCTAATTTGATTTTTTGATTCATCTTAACCTTACCCTATGATTAGATATTCTTGATTTGTCTTATCTATTTTTAGTATCCCTTTGATCAATGTTTATTGATATCCTTTATACCTTTGTATCTTATTCCTTGATTTCCGTTATTCTTATCATATTCGCGATTAATATATCTGTTCACTGGGCGTTGTAAGCTCAGCACGCACTTTCTTTTCCTGCGGCAGGTATCTAGCTAGGAGCTGGGTTGCTTTTGGGGTTTGAGTGCTGAGTTGTGGAGCTACCTAGAAATCTTACTTTGATATGCGATTGTTTTCTCTTTCAGAATTTGTTATTTCGTTTGGTTATGTTTATCCTTGAGTACTTTTGTACATCAAAGTATGTTGACTTATTTCCTTTGGTTATTTATTTAAGACTTTTTTTTTCCCAGTTGGTTTATGCTTGTGTTTATGATTATGAATGCTTTTGATGTAACAACCATATTTGTAATACTTTACCCTTCTGGGTCGGGGCGTTACACAGATAGTACTATTGTTGTCAATATTAATGGCGGTATTCATAAAATTGTACCTATAATCCAACAATTGGTTTTGAATCCAGAGTACTTGTCTACAGCAACTAGCAGCAGCCACATATTCAGCTTCAGTTGTAGAAGTGGCAACCACAGTTTGCTTCTTACACTACCAAGATTATCACATTTTTCCAAAAATGGCAACCTCCGGGTGTAGACTTCCTATTTGTGTGCTTTAGCTTAGTCCTATCAGTATAAGCAACCAGTTCAAATGGATGATTCCCCTAGAATACCAAAGGCCTAAAGTTGGTTTGCCTTTCAAATATCTAAAAATCCTTTTGATTGCTAAGAGATGTGATGTCTTATGAGTAACTTAAAATCTAGCACATGCACATACTGCAAACATGATATCTTTCTAGATGCAGTGATATACATCAAAGACCCAATCATAGATCTATAAAGATGTATATCAACATCATTAACATCTTCATCCTTAACCAAAGGTTTTTCCAAATCAACAGGAGTTGAAGCAGACTTCACATCAGAGTAGTTGAATTTCTTCAAAATTTCAGCTACATTATTTATTCATGACTGATAAATATTCCTTTTCCTTCTGTTTGTAATTTTAAATCCTGAATAGAAGTTAGTCTACCAAAGAACTCATCTGAAACTTATCTTTCATGAGCTTCTCAAAACCAGTACATAACTCCTTATTTGTTGAGCCAAAGATAATGTCATCTACATAGACCTGCACATGCAAAATATCTCCTTTTTACTTCTTGATAAATAATGTCTGATCTATCTTGCCTCTTTAAAACCCATTGCTCAACAGATAGTTAGCCAAAGTTTCATACCATGCTCTTGGTGCTTGATGCAAACCATAAAGTGCCTTGACTACCTTGTAAACTTTGTTTGGATGGTCAGAATCTTTAAATCCTGGTGGTTGAGTAACATAGACTTCTTCCTAAATGGGTACATATAAGAAAGCACTCTTTACATCCATTTGATTATTCCTGAATTACCATAAAAAGAAGATAGGCCCAAAACAATGCTTATTGCCTTATTTTCTTGTCACAGGAGCGGATACTTCTTCATAATCAATACCTTCTTCTTGTCTATGACCCTGTGCAACTAACCTTGCTTTGTTCCTAATCACAATTCCCTTTTCATCTTTCTTGTTTCTGAAGACCCATTTTGTTCCAATGGCATTCTTTCCATTAGGGAGATCCACCAGTATCCAAACTTGTTGAAGTTTAAATTGCAGAAGTTCTTCCTGCATTGCTTCCACCCAGGATGAATCAGATAGAGCTTTAGCAATGCTTGTTGGTTTAATCTGTGATAGGAAACAAGCATATAAAGAAGTATTCAGGGTATCATATGTTTTCTGTTCATACACATCACTGAGAAACCCTTATTTAGAAGTAGGTTTTGACATTCTTCTTGTCTAAATAGTTGACTTCACTTCACCAATCACATTGTTAATTGGGTGATCTTTATGAATTCTTGTATTGGGAGTGGTTGGAACTATATAGGAATTTGTGATGTTCCCCAAATCAGCTTCTGGTTGTTCTTTAGTGCTATCTTGTTCATTTGGACGAGCAATATTAATTTATGGGCCAACAACATTAAGTTTAAGACTACTAGTATTAACATCAGGACTGACAGTATTAATATGTTGCCCAACAGCATTAACATCTTTAGTACTACTATCATCTGCAAACCTTTCTTGCTCAGCATTCTCATTATTTGGACCATCTTCAACCTGCTTTTGAGCATCATCAGCAGTATTTGGTTCTCATATCAACATCCTTGGTAGGTGAATCAAAGTATGAAGTATCTTTCCAAATTGGCATCACAATGCAATCTTGACTGTTTTCTTCTGATGTGCCTGCAGAGTCATTAGAAACTATACATGCAGTAACTGGTACATAGTTCATAGATTGGGTTAGAGAATCAACATCAAAAACCATTTTGGACCATCCCTTCTATCATAGGCTTATTCTCAAAATAAACCCATTATGCAAGTTTTCTTCTACCCTCGTGGTTCTAGTCGTTTATACCTAAATGCTTTATGCTCAAAGAATATCCAATAAAAACCCTTCCATCACTTTTGCCATCAAAACTTGCCTTAAACTATCAAAGTATTAAAGAATAGTAACATGAAACCAAATGGTTCTATAAAACTTAGGGTGGTTTTAAAACCTCTTTAAAAAGTTCTAAGGTGTCTTGTTATGAGGCTTGCACTACTAAGACCCCTATTCTAGCAGCCTATTAGTGTCCTATTCTCTTCTCAGCTAACCATTTTGCTGGTAAGGGAGTCCTGCTATTCTATATTCTCTCTTAATACTTATTTTCTCTTGCAAAAATCATCAAACTTGTTCTTAAACTCTGTTCCATTATCACTTTGTTAATTTTTTTACTTTCTTATCCACTAGGTTTTCTATTTTATTTGATAAAGTTCTTAGGATCTCACTGGTTTCATACTTAGTTATTAAAAATAAAAACCATGTAATCTACTATAATCATCAGTGGGGGGCTTCTTAAGCAATAACTTCTTTTTCATTAAGCTACTCCACAAATGTTGGACCCAAACAAATCTATTTGTAGCATAAACAAAGGCTTAGTAATTGAGGATTAGAACTTTGAAACTTACAAGAAGTCTGTGTTGCTTCCTTATAAGACATGCAACACAGGTTTGGGTCATTTTCACAAACGTTTTGTAGGCAATCTTTACTAGTTATCCTTTGACAAGCTTATTTATTGTTTTTAATTTATGTGACCATGTCTTCTGTGCCAAGCTTGATTCTCTAATGTAGCCCTTTGCAACAAGACAAGTCAAACTCTCTTTAGGAACAATGTTCTTCATATCAAAACTGTACATATTGTCCTTTCAAGGAATTTTAAGAAGTATCTGATTTTCATCACGCAACTTAAAATTTGGAGATAAGACAAGACATTCAGTGTCAGCAAAAAGGACATAGTTCTTTTTGTCACACATTTGTTGAGGGACACTAAAAGATTATTTTTATCCCGCAAATCTTTTTTTTTTTCGAATTTTAATCTCATTGACAATGTATACATCTTCAAATCAAGATTATCCGTTTAAGTGTTCCTTTACTTGTTAATTACCACCATATGCACCTCCTCCAAATGCAACATAACCTCCATCAAATTCCTTGAAATCTGAGAGATAAGCTATGTTCCCAGTCATGTGCCTTGAGCATCCACTGTCAACAAATCCTTTATCATCATGTTGTGGCTTGCCCTGCACAAAAGAATAAGGAAATTAGATTCCTTTGGGGACCCAAGCCATTACTGACTTGGATCTGCCTCGTGCATCAATGTAGTTGTGTCTTTTAAAAGCAAGTGATGCACCATTAGATTTGGTAGGTCTCCAAACCCAATATGCTGAGGACTTTACAGCATTTACCCCTCTTACCCTAACAACATTAACTTGTCCTGTATATGACCTAGCAGTATTAACTGCATTATACCTTCCAGTATAATAGTGTCTCTTTGCTGTATGCACAGATCTTCTAGTTAATGTTGTTTGCTTATAAATGGGCCTCTTAGCAGTTGATTGTGCTTGTTTTGAAAAATGTGTCTTTGATTTAGCACTATGAACTGCTATTTTGGGGTGAGCAGTATTAACTGGCCTAACAGTATTAAGTGGTGTGAGGCCAGTTTTCAACAAAACTGCTTTGGGAGACATATTCCTGAGTACACTAGGGTGTGTGTTTTTGGCATCCATCCTATTGTAGTTATTTCTAGATACTATGCCTCTTCTTTGATGATTATGACAATTAATCTGTAAATGATTAAAACTTCCACATATATAGCAAGCCTTGTTATACATCACAAAATCTTTTCCTAGTTGATTGGACTTCTGTCCATTCCAATTCCTCTGATTCCCCCTAGGAGATTGTGATCTATACATTTCTGCATACCTAACTGACTTTTTAACTGGTTTTTCATGATTTTCAGGTTTTGTGAACTCTACCTTTTTATTAACAGGAAAAACAGTTTCTTTATCAACATTAGGTGAAGATTCAACAAATCCACTTTTGTCTTGTGATACTTGTTCTTCTACCAAAGACTCATCAGAATTTTCCTTAGAATTTTCTGATTCTTTATCACAAACAACATTAGACTCTTGCTTACTCTTCTCAGGACCATAACCTTTGAACTCAGGCTCTTTGAATTCATCAAGACCAGAATAAGACAGATCAAGCTTGTTAGGTCTATTATAGATTAAAGGATGAGGTGGAGGAACTGCACTATACCCCAAACCCTTTTTACTTTTGTCAGTTATCTGACTTCCTAACAACTGATCTAAGTCTTTTGAGGCCTTATCAAATTTCTCAATTTTAAAATCAATGCCA
Organism: Tanacetum coccineum; assembly: GCA_026074375.1. Classification (NCBI taxonomy): domain Eukaryota; kingdom Viridiplantae; phylum Streptophyta; class Magnoliopsida; order Asterales; family Asteraceae; genus Tanacetum; species Tanacetum coccineum. Next base: position 140,604 of record BQNB010000228.1, read on the forward strand.
TCTTTTTCTTGCTTAACTTTTTCAAGCTCACTTTTAAGCACATTTATTTCATAGTTTTTACAAGCTACTTCTCTTTTAAGAACTGCAACTTCTTCACTAAAAAGAACCTCATTCTTCCTATATGTGATAAGTTAAGCTTCTACTATTGCTAAACCTCTTTTATAAGTAGCTGCTTTAAATTCAGATTCATTAAGCTTAACAAGCAAATCATCACACTGTTTCTTAAGAGTTTCATAGTTTTTCAGACAAGTTTTAGAGCAAGTTTTATCAGTGTATACCTCTGAGTCTGAAAATGCCATTAGAGCCATGTTTGTCTGAACTTGTTCTTCTGCCATGTCACTCCAATCAAACTACACCATCTATAGCCAACATTGCCTTTGAAAATTTTGTCATTCAATTATTCCCTTACTTCCTCCTGGTGTTGTCTTGATTTCTGAACTACCTTCTTTGCTACCTTGGTGCCTGCACTCCCAGGCAAAATGTCCCACTATGACCAAGTTTGTAATACTCTACCTTGGATTTATCATATCCAGCAATATCATTAGCATTAATGAAAATCTTCTTGCCGGTCCTCTGATAGTACTTATTTGCCCTCACACTTAGTAGAGAGAGCTGCCACTTCAAATCTATTGCTTCCAAATTATCTTCATGAATTTGCTCTAAGTCCTATTGTAGGAGTGTAAAACCATTAGGATTTGCAACCATGAAAGCATACACAGTATTATCACTAACCGCTAGCCAGATACTAACTTTGGGGCTAGCACATGTAACATTAGGGCTAGCAGTACTAACTTTGGACAAGCAATGTTAGTACATTATAACTGCAGTGCTCTAGAGCGGTCATGAAGGCCAAGTTTTGAGCACCACTACTTGCACCAACATATTTCTTTACCTTTTGTTCAACAATTTTGAAGTTGTTGTACAAATCATCTATGCTCATAGTTTCAATTTCAGGCTTATTCATCCACACAATAATCAATCGAGATACTACAGAGTAGTTCCACTCATGGGGAAGCTAACTCAAAAATATATTGAGTTTAAATCTCTGTGCAATGACCACACCCAGAATAGTAAGCCAACTGACTATCTTTGTCTGAATCCTATTGAAAGATAAGTCAAGAGATCTCTCAACTTGATGCCCTGAAATCTCATATGTTTGCTTCAAAGAGTCTTTTTGAGTTTTCTTGGTAGCTGCATTACCTCCAAATCTTGTTTCAATGGCAGCAAACATTGATTTTGCATCAGGGTATTGGCTGAATGTGAGTTGATGTTCATTGGGAAGAGCCATTAGTAGCAAGCCCTGAAACCTGACATCATTTCTTCTATATTTTTCCTTTTCTTCACAGTTACTGGTTTGAACATCTTTGTCACTGAAGTACATTCTCACTGTACTGTTTATGGTATTAGAGAACCCTTGAAACACCATTTTTTATGAACCTCACCAGTGTGCATAGGTCTTGGATCTGGAAGTAACTGGCTAATCTTAAAACCCACATCTCCACTCACCCAGTTTTGATATTGAGAAGCTTTGCAGTAGGACCACTATTTGTAGATTACATTGTGATGCCAATTTGGAAAGATACTTCATACTTTGATTCACCTACCAAGGATGTTGATAATGGTGAACCAAAAACTGTTGATGATGCTCAAAAGCAGGTTGAAGATGGTCCAAATAATGAGAATGCTGAACAAGAAAGGTTTGCAGATGATAGCAGTACTAAAGATGTTAATTCTGCTAGGCAACAAATTAATACTGCCATCCAAGATGTTAAATAACTGGTAGTCTTAAACTTGAATGATTTGGCCCCATCAATTAATACAGCAGTTTTAACATGCAAACATGGGATCGTCCCCTGCAAACAATGTTCACGCATGGGAGTATAATTCTACACTTGAAGCCACTCATATTGAGTTCTTCAGTGATGAAGATGAATCAAAAGTTGATTTAGGAACATCACAAATTCCTATACAGTTCCAACCACTCTCAATATAAGAATTCATAAAGATCACCCAATTGATAATGTGATTGGTGATGTGAATCATACTGTTCAGACAAGAAAAAGACAAACCTACTTCTACAAAGGTTTCACAGTGAAGTAAAACTAAACAAAAGACACATGATACCTGAATACATGTTTATAATGCCTTGTTTTCCCTTCACAGATTGAACCAACAAGCATTGCTAAAGCTCTATCCTGATTCATCCTGGGTGGAAAGTCAATGCAGGAAGAACTGCTCAATTTCTAAACTTCAACAGGTTTGATACTTGCAGATTAAGCCAGTAGAGAACAGAATAGCAATGGAACAAAATGGGTCTTCAGAAATAAGAAAGATGAAAGGGGCATTGTGATTAGGAACAAAGCAAGGTTAGTTGCACAGGGTCACAGACAAGAAGAAGGTATTGATTATGAAGAAGTATTTGCTCTTGTGGCAAGAATTGAGGCAATAAGATTGTTTTTGGCCTATAGCTAAATTCTTTTATGGTTTTCTATGGTATAATTCAAATGGATGTAAAGAGTTCTTACTTATATGGAACCATTGAGGAAGAATCTATGTTACTCAACCACCAGGATTTAAAGATCCTGACACCATACCAGACAAAGTTCTACAAGGTGGTCAAGGTACTTTATGGTTGCATCAACACACAATAGCATGGTATGAACTTTGGCTAACTATCTTTTAAGCAATGGGTTTAAAAGGGGCAAGATAGATCAGACATTATTTATCAAGAAGCTAAAGGGATATATTGCCTTAGAACAGTCTATGTAGATGACATTATCTTTGGCTCTACAAACAAGGAGTTATGTACTGGATTTGAGAAGTTAATGAAGGATAAGTTTCAGACGAGTTCTATGGGAGAACTTACTTTCTTTCATATATACAAGACAACATAAGGAAGATGGAATATTTATCAATCGGGAATAATATTGTCAGCTGAGATTTATGGAAGAAATGTCAACTACTCTGACCGATGAAGTCCTAGCATTCGCAACTCTGATGATTTGGAAAAATATTTGGTCAAGGATGGGAGATGCTGATGATGTTGATGAACACTTATAAAATCAATGATTGAGTCTTTGATGTATCTTTCACAGCATCTAGACCAGAAATCAATGGTTTTGCATTATGTTGCATAGAGTGCTAAGATTTCAAGTTACTCCAAAGACATCTCATCTTCTTAGCAGCAAGGAGATATTTTTAGATACTTGAAAAGGCAAGCCAACTTTTAGGCCTTTAGTATTCTAAGGGATTCTCTAGTTTGAACTGGTTGCTATACATGATAGTGATCCCATATGCTGGACCAACTTAAGAGTAGGAAGTCTACAAACTGAGAGGTTGTTAGTTTTTGGGAAACAGGTTGATATCTTGGCAGTGTAAGAAGGACAAAATTGTGGTTGCCACTTCTATAACTGAAGCTGAATATGTGGCTTAATGCTGCTATATAATGCTGTAACAAGTACTCTTCTGGATTCAAAAACCAATTACTACTGGATATGGTAACAATTTCATGAACACTGTCATTAATATTGACAATAACAGTACTATCTGCATTATTAAAAATCCTGTTCAACATTCTAAAATAAAACATATAGAGATTAGGCATCATTTTATAAGAGATTGCAATAATAAAAAGTTAATTCAAATGGTTAAAATTCATACTGATTATAATGTGGCATATAAAGATCTATCTTAACAAAAGGTATTTGATGCATGGAAGATTTCGAGTAACCTTGGTCTCAAGTATTGGAATGCTTAATCCTTAAATGTCTATATCTCTTTATGTTTTTGTAAACGTTTTGTAAAGGATTAATACTGTTAGTCTTGTCAATTAGTACTACTAAGTATAATTAAAACTGCTAGTTATACTTAAAACTGCTTGTTAAAATTGTTAGTCATACTTAATGCTGTCAATAAGAAAATACTTTGCATCATGTATTTTTGTGCTATGGACTAACATCTGAAGTAAATGCATATTGAAGTAACTGATGATGATTGCTTTCACCTTTGAAGAATTTTAGAAATGGTTTCATGATCTTGGATCACCGTAGTTTAACTTTATTCACATGGGTTTATGCATAAATATGGATCCTCATGAATTCCCCACATTGGTCTATCTATTCTTTTCGAGTATGCTTGTGATGAATAGAGCAATGATTGTTGTATATTATTGAAGACAAAGTAATGCGGTTAGACTCTGTTCATTCACAGCAAGGAACAGAAAATTCTACTGCCAGGCAAAAGTTAATGTTTGTTGAGATGACAATGGAACCAAAGTACAATTTGTTTGACCAAATATTTATCCTTGAAGTCATTGTTTGAGGGGAGGCTCCTTATTAATAACAAACCAAAAAGTAGGAGAAAGGATTTGTTATATCATAAGTATTTTTAAAAAATCAAAACATCTATGCATATCAAAAGAGGTCAGATACAAGATACCTCAGTCTAGTGGTCCCCCTGACAAAGGTTGGTAATGAGGCTGTCCATAAGGAGTTGGGTGACAGAATGGAAAGGGATGCCACTACTACTTCTAGCTTAGAAGCAGAGCAGGACAGTGGTAACATCAAATAAGATTCAATCCATGGCAACACTTAATGAATTAACTCCTTAGGGAATTGGTTCAGGTAGTGGTCCCAGGTGCTAAGATACCATATTGCGGGATGTGAATGCTCAAACTAGGTTTGAGATTACATATACACAGTCCAATGATCCACCTCTCTCAAGAGGATACACACTTGGAAGTGGGGAAACTATTGGAATTGATGGAACTTTGTACACAACTGTCATATAAAAACAGAAAGAGTGTTTTGGTAAGCCAAAAGAAATGAGAGATTAAGTGAGCTTAAAATAGAAAGAGAGATGTGTGCATAAAAACATAAATGAGTGATTATGTGAGCAAAAAGAAATAAGAGATTATGTGAGTATAAAAACAGAAAGAGAGCTAGTGTGAATCAGATTTGATGATGAAAATTGCTTTTTGGAATGAAATCTGGGTAATTACTGGTGTATTAAAGTTAATGTTGCTAAGCATACAGTTTCTACTGTTGGTATACTTTACTGCTGCTAAGCTTATGTTGGGTTCAGTTAATCGCTGATCGCATATGTAATGCTGCCAGTTTCAAGTACTGTTGGCTGATGGTTTTCCAAAATACTTCGATTAAGGGTTTCACTTACTTCTTTATTCTATTTCAATCATTCAAACACTCTTTAACCGTAAACCCTAAGTCAATTTTCATCTTTGATCATCAAAATCATGATTATGTTAAGCCTTAAGTTTGTTTAAACGCACAATGTGGTTGCGTTCTTGGAAAAACCTGTAGAAAGTGATGGGTATACAGAAATAATTGATTTCCTGAAAGCAAGTTCTGTTCATTATGCTTTAACAGTCAATCCAATCATCTACACATCCTGTATTGAACAATTTTGGGCAACTGCCAAGGTACAGACAGTTAATGGAGTGCGTCAGTTACAAGCCCTAGTTGATAAAAAGAGGGTTATCGTTACAGAGTCAAGCATTAGGAGAGATCTTTACTTGGATGATGCAGAAGGTACTGATTGTCTTCCAACTGTTACTATTTTTGAAGAACTGGCACGTATGGGGTATGAAAAGCCTTCTCAAAAGCTTACTTTTTATAAAGCCTTTTTCTCTCCACAGTGGAAGTATTTCATTCACACTATTACACAATGTCTAAGTGCTAAATCCACTCGTTGGAATGAGTACAAGTTGTTCAATGGCTTCTTTTGATCATATGCTTGCAACAAAATCTGAATTTAATCTGTCTAAAGTACATTTTGATGTCTATGGTGAAAACACTTAGATGAGGGGGTCACATTCTTAAAAGTATCCCACATTTTCTACAAGTTTTTATTAATCAATAACTTGGAGATATTTCAACGCATAAGAAGATTTTTGTTAATCCCTTTCATACAAAGAAAGTTTTTGCTAATATAAAGAGAGCTGGAAAGGATTTTTCTGGGAGAATAACACCCTTATTTGATACTATGATGGTTCAAGCTTCTGAAGAAGTGGGTGAGGATTCAGATCATCCAACTGATTCCACTCAAATACCCATTCTTGATCAACCATCTACATCCTCTAAACCCAAGAAGAAACATCATCTAGAAGACTCAGAATAGGAAGGCAGAGGATTCTCAAATAGACAGAGCAGAGGAAAGTGTACCCACAACCTCCAAATGATCCATAACCTAAGTGGTGAGGATAGCAAGCCCTAACTGATTTGATGGTTTATATATCAAATTGCAAACACATGTTTCTGATTTAGAAAATCAAAGGATGCTCAAGCAAAGAGATTGTTGCTTTGAAAAGAGGTTTCCAGAGGTTGGAAAGGAAGAAAAAGTCAAGACCTACAGGTTTGAAGAGACTCAAGAAAGTTGGTATGTCTAGGAGAGTTGAGTCCTCTGAAGATCAGGAGAGTTTGGGTGATCATGAAGATGCATCCAAACAGGGGAGGAGTATTGAAGATCTTGATAAGGATGATGAGGAAACTTAGGTTGAAGTGAAAAACTCAAGAAGTACAGGAAGATGACTTGATGTTTGATACTGGAGTTTTTGGATACTGATGGATATGCTTGTGGAAGCAAAAGTTTGAATGAGGAAAGATGAACAAGTATAAAGCTTGATGATAGGTACTGCTGGTGAAAGCCAGTTACTACTGCTAGTGGGTTGCAGATAGTGCTGCTCCTATCACTATTGAGGAAAATCACTTTGGTCTCAGATACTATTCATATCAAAGCAGCTAGCCTAAAGTTGTTACTAACAGCGCAACAACGAACAACAACTACAAGACCCAAGCTAAAGGGGTAGTATACAGGAGCCAATGGTCAGATATCCACAAAGAGGCAAACCTTTAATTTCTAAAGACAAAGGAAAGATATTAAGATTGAGCCAAAGTTCCTTTAAAAGAAAAGAGTCAAATTGCTCTAGATGAAACAAATTTGCAAGAGATATTCAAGCTAAGTTTGGATGCTGAATAAATTAAGGAACTAAAAGCTAGCAAAGGAAACAAGAAGAAGAAGCTAAACCTAGCTTTGATTGGTTCATGGGAAAAATACACAACTATGACGAGGCTGATAATTGATTGGCTGAAAGACTCCAAACAAAGAAAGAGAGGAGTTGACAGATGAGGAAAAAAGAAAACTATTTATGGAACTAATAGAGAAAAGAAGAAAACATTTTGCTGCACTCAGAGCACAAAAAAAGAAACAGACCTCCTACTAGCACAAAAAGAGAACCAAATGTCTACCTATCTTAAAGCACATGGGTGGATAACATAAAACAGCTGAAGGGAAAGAGTTTTGATGAAGATTCCAAAGTTGTTTGACAAGGAAAATAAAGAAGGGTAAATAACCATTGTGGCTATGGGTTTTGAGTACAGGAAAGCAAAGAAAAAAAGGAAGAAGGCAAAAGAGGAGACATGCCTAAAGGCAGCATAAAGAAGATGCTTGGAAGGAAAAGAGCAGGAAAAAAGCAACAGCAAGAATCCTCAAAGAAATAAAGAATGAAGGAAGACAAAGAGTCAGATGAAGTTGAAGAAGTTAGTGAAGATGATGAAGATGAGCTAAAGAAGCATTTGGTGATTAAAAAGGATGAAGATATAGCAATTGATGCTATACCACTTGCTACCAAACTACCAGTGATTATTATTATAACGCATAAAGAAGTATGTTGTACATTTATCAGTTGATAAGAGCAGATGGAAGTTCCAAGAGATGCTCTTCAATGATAAGGATGCTACAAGGAATAGACAAAGAAGACTTGAAGGCTCTTTGGAGGATGGTAAAGACAAAGTATAGTGATATAAGGCCTGAAGATGAATTTGAAAGAGTGTTATAGGAGATTTGAAAGTTATGTTTGAACCAGACAAAAGAAGTGATGTATGGAGAATTTTACAAGATACAAGGTGACATTAGATGATTGATTCATCTAGAGTTCACTTTGTAAGGTTTGATAATCTTTACATTTTTATGTTGGTTGAAAGGAGATACCCCCTCACACCAATTACCATCACCAATATGCTCAACAAGAAACTTCAAACTGATCATCAAAATGAGATGTGTTATCAACTGCTGAAGCTTATGGTAAAGCAGCAAAAAGGAAAATGAAAGGTTTGAATGCATCTTCCTGAAGTGTGATGAAGACTTTTAAAGAAGAAACTTGAAGATTCAGAAGATGAACATCAAGTTTAGGGGAGGATTGTTGGGACTTAAAAGACTTCATGGATTCTTAGAAGTTACTGCTGCTCAGGTACATAATGGAAATTATGCTAAGTGGTTAGTACTGGTAGTATAACGTTACCACTACTAGTTACTACTGTTAGTATAATTTAGTACTGATAGCATAAAGTTACTGCTGTTAGTTGAAGTTAAGACTGCTCAGTGTTGAAGACTAAAATATAAGCTAAGTAGTTAGTGCTGCTAGTAGTAAAAGTTAAGACTGCTAGTACAAGTTACTACTGTTAGTGTATATTAGTACTGCTAGTACTAATGTTACTACTACTTATGTTTATTAGTGCTGCTGGTGGAAAGATTACAATTGTTTGAAGTCTTTCTACTGTCAAGAGGATAAAGACGAATTAAAGAGATAAAGATTGTTTGGGGAACAAGAATGCGTGTGAAGATACGTGTTGAGATATTTATGTACAAGATATACATAATGTATTTATTTAGAAGATTATGTTTATGTTTAGAAAAGATTGAGATATCTTAGGAATGTATTGTAAGCCAACTAGGACTCCTTAGTCTATAAAAGGAGGCTCTAGGGCATTAGTTGAGATATCTCTCACAACACAAAAACACGCAGTCGTATCATTATCAGTTTTCATAGTTGTCAAAGTCGATTGAGAAAAGCTTCAAGGTTTGTAACCCTAGTACTAAGTTAAGAGTACTCGTATTATTAATCTAATAATATTGGAGCATTTGGTTATATCTTTGTTGTTCAAGATTACTATTTCATTGATTTTACTTCTAGAGTGTTAAGGTGTAGATTCCGCATACACTTTAATATACATTCAAAGTTTCTACAACAAGTTATTTTGGATTTATCAAGGTAATTTAACCTTAGATAACCTAAGGAATTGATCTAGGTTTATGTCTAGGAGAGTTAAGTACTCTGAAGACCAGAAGAGTTTGGGTGCTCCTGAAGATGCATCAAAATAGGGGAGGAGTACTGAAGATATTGATGATAATGTTGATGTTTCTTTGTTTGATGAAACTCAAGAGAGACAGGATGATGACTTAATGTTTGATACAGGAGTTTTAGAGGATGATGAGATTCATGTGGACGCTAAAGTTGATGGGAAAGATAACAGGGTACTAAGCCTTATGATAGTACTACTGGTGAAGCAGTTACTACTGCTAGTGTTGATGATAGTGTTGTTCCTACAACTATTGGGGTTTGTTACTCATGGCTCTTCCAAGAACTTCAACTTACATTTAAGTCTGTTTCTAGCTGCTAAATTCAATGTTTGATGCCATTGAAACAAGATTCTTGAGGTATGCAGCTACCAGAAAACTCGAAGACACTCTTTTAAGCAACAGTATGAGAATTTTTAGTGCATCAATGTGTAGAGTCTCTTGATATATCTTTAATAGGCTAGTAGATAGTCAGTAGGCTTGTATATATTGGGTGTGGTCATTGCCAGAAACTTAAACTTCAAAAATTTTTGAGCAGCTTACCAACTGAGTGGATACAATATGTAGTTGTGTGGACTGAATAAGCCTGAATTGAGACTTATGAGAATAGATGATTTGTACAACAACTTAAAAATTATTGAACAAAAGGTAAAGAAATCTATTGGTATAAGTAGTGGTGCTCAAAACTTAGCTTTCATGAATGCTCCAAGCACTAGCAATACCAATAATGCTAACACTGCTAGTCTACAAGTTAGTGCTGCCTAGCCTAATGTTATGATTTATTCCACAAGTTTGTACTGCAAAGTGTCAGTGGACAATTAATGTGTATTCTTTCAGGTTAAAATACTATGGTTTCTAATGTCCTCACCAGGACTTAGAGAAAATTCAAGAAGATGATTTGGAAGCAATGGATTTGAAGTGGCAGCTCTCTTTGCTAAGTGTGAGGGCAAAGAAGTACTATTAGAGGACAAACAAGAAGATTTTCAATAATGCTAATGACACTGCTGGATATGGTAATCCAAGGGGGATGTGTTTAACTGTCATAAGTTGGGACACTTTGCCAGGGAGTGTAGAGCACCAAGAAAGCAAGGAAGGTCAGTTCAGCGAATCAGATAAACATATGGAAGAAGGAAACAATTGATGACACATCTTCAAGGCAATGTTGGCTATAGATGGTGTTGGTTTTGATTAGAGTGACATGGCAGAAGAACAAGTTTAGACAAACATAGCTCTAATGGCATTTTCAGACTCAAATGTATACACTAATAAAATTTGCTCTAAAACATGTCTGAAAAACTATGAGACTTTTAAGAAATAGTGATGATTTAATTGTTAAGCTTAATCAAACAGAATTTACAACAACTACTTATAAAATAGGTTTAGCAACAGTAGAAGCTTAACTAATCACATATAGGAAGAATGAGGTTCTTTTTAGTGAAGAAGTTGCAGTTCTTGTTGATCCCAAACCTAGATCAATTCCTTAGGTTGTCTAAGGTTAAATTACCTTGGATAAATCTAAAATAACTTATTGTAGAAACTTTGTATGTATATTAAAGTGTATGCGGAATCTACACCTTAATACTTTAGAAGTAAAATTAATGAAATAGTAATCTTGAACAAACAAAGATATAACCAAACGCTCCAATATTATTAGATTAATAATACGAGTACTCTTAACTTAGTTAATGGGGGTTTTACAACCATGAAGCTGTTCTTATATTCGGACTTCGACTACTATGGAAAATTGTTATGATACGACTGTGTGTTTTTGTGATATCTCAACTAATGCCCTAGTGCCTCTCTTTTATAGTTAAGGAGTCCTAGTCGGGGCCTTTAATACATTCCTAAGATATCTTCATTTTTTCTAAACATAAAAACATAAATCTTCTAAATTATAATTATGTTTTTCTGTTCATAACTATGCAATACTTATCTTCACACGCATTCTTGTTCTTCAAACAATCTTTATCTCTTTAATTCGTCTTTATCCTCTTGACTGTAGAAAGCTTATCAAACCAGTTGTATCCTTCACCCATGCAGCACTAATAAACATAAGTGTAGTAACATTATTACTAGCAGTTCTAATATATACTACAGTAGTAAAAAACTATTGTACTAGCAGTCTTTACTTTTATACTTGCTCAGCACTAAATACTTAGCTTATATTTTAGTCTTCAACACTGAACAGTCTTAACTTCAACTAACAGCAGTAACTTTGTGCTATCAGTACTAAATTATACTAACAGTAGTAACTAGCAGTGTTAACATTATACTACCAGTACTAACCACTTAGCATAATTTCCATTATGTACCTGAGCAGTAGTAACTTCTAAGAATCCATGAAGTCTTTTAAGTCCCAACAATCCTCCCCTAAACTTGATGTTTATCTTCTAAATCTTCAAGTTTCTTCTTTAAAAGTCTTCATCATACTCAGGAAGATGCATTCAAAAATTTTATTTACCTTTTTGATGGCTTTACCATAGCTTTAGCAGTGATAACACATCTCTTTTTGGATGATCAGTTTGAAGTTCTTGTTGAGCTTTGATGATGGTAATTGGTGTGAGGGGGTATCTTCCATTTCAACCAACATAAAAAATGTGAAGATTATCAAACCTTACAAAGTGAACTCCAGATGAATCAATCAACTTCCAAATAGTCACCCTGTATCCTTGCAACATTCTCCATATATCACTTTTTATGTCTGGTTCAAACATAACTTTCAAATCTCCATACAATACTCTTTCAAATTCATTTTCAGGCCTTGTATCACCATACTTTGCCTTAAACTATCTCCAAAGAGATTCTAAGTCTTCTCTAATTTTCTTTTTTTTTTATCCCCCGTGTAGCATCCTTAATTGAAGAGTATATCTTGGAAATTCCATCGTCTCTTATCAACTGATATATGTATCATCATACCATCTTTAATGAAGCTTTATAATCAATAATCAACTGGCAATTTGGTAGCAACTGGTATAGCATCAATTGCTATATCTTCATCCTTTTTAATCACCAAAAGCTTCTTTAGCTCAGCTTCATCAACTTCATCAACTTTATCTGACTCTTTTTCTTTCTCTAATTTCTGTTTCTTTGAGGATTCTTCTTGTTGTTCTTTCCCTGCTCTTTTCCTTCCAAGCATCTTCTTTCTGCTTCCTTTAGCTATTTTCTCTCTACCTTTTACCTTCTTTTCTTTGCTTTTTTATACCTCGGAACCCATAGCTACAAAGGTATTTACTCTATTCATTTCCTTATCAAACAACTTTTGAATTTCATCAAAACTTATTACTTTTAGCTATTTGTATGTGTATCCACCCATGTGATTAAGTTAGTTACATTTGATGTTCTTTTTGTGACTGGTAGGAGGTCTGGTTTCTCTTTTTTCTTATGCTTATGGTGCAGCAAAAATGCTTTCTTCCTTTTCTCATTCGTTCCATAAATAGTTTTTGCTTTATCTCTCATTGTCAATATCCTCTCTTTCCTTTGATTGGAGTCTCTCAGCCAGCAATTATCAGCCTCTCATTATAGCTTTGGTTATTTTCTCTGATCTATGCTATGTTGGCTTCTATCTACTTGTTTCCTTGCTAGCTTTTGCTATTTAATAATTCAGCATCCAACTTAGATGGAATAATCTTTTGACAATTTGTTCTCACGGGCAATTTGATCTTTCTAATTAAAGGAAACTTCAGGCTCAAATCATAATAGTAGAGAACCCGTTTAACCACTTTCCACTTCATATCTCCGAAACACGGAAAACAAGAAAAGAGATAGAGAGAGAGGCGAAATGTAGAGAGAGAGTAGAGAGAGAGTTGAGAGAGAATAAGAAAAAGAAAATTTAGATTAATGAAAAGATTAGATAGAATTATTTTTGTAAAATAAAATATCTATATATATATTTAGATATTTAGTAAATATCTAAATATATATATATACCCCTACACATTTAATGTGACGCGCGGGATATTTAACTAGGACTCGGGCTCAGGTTTTGCTTGGGAATAAACCCGAAACATATACAATATTAGATTAACTATCGAGCCCGATTCCCGATATTATCGCTGTTACTAACATTTAACTAATTATAAGACCGAAGCTCATCATAAGTGACCGAGCTTCCTTGTTCGACTCAATAAATTGAGGCTAACAATCTCCCCAGAAGTGAGGTCTTTCGACACCCGGAGAACGAGTACTTTATTGGGGGTGGTTATTTCAAAACTAAAAATTGAGGCTAATCAATCTCCCCCCGAAGGTGAGTTCATGATGACACTCCTTCATGAGATCAGTGAATTGCTTTTGTCATTTAAGCTCAAGGTTGTTCTTGGTCTTTGTTTCATTTTTGTTTTAACTTGTTTTTCCTTCATGCTTTGCGATCTTGACTTTGAGCCTTTGTCATTGTCTTTATCTGTCTTGCCATCTTGCGATCTATCTTGTCTATTGACCACATGCTCATACTTTTGGCATTATCTTGAAGCTTTTTTAAATAGAGTTAGCGGAAGTCTTTGTTCTTGTAAATCTTGACGATTTCTAGATAGTATGTCTTCGTAGAGTGAGCATTTGATGGGATTGTAGGTTGTCGTTTACCACCGTTTGACCTGCATGTTTACGTTTGTAGTGATTAAACGAGAAAATTGATTTGAAATCAATCGACGTGTCACGCGTTAAAGAGTTTTTGTATCACATCGCGGAGTGTATGTGTTTATCAAAAATTCATCAACTCGTCAATCTCATTTACTGGACCAAATCGATATCCAGTTGTCTCAGCGTTTGTTTCATATAGAAATCTCGCAAGTCACCTACCGCAGGTTAAGTGCTGGTTTTGATGATGACCACTGGAAGGGATTTCCATCGTCATTGTGAATACTAAGAGCTATCACTGTGACTGTTCTGGCAAATATCACAATGATATATGCGTAGGACTCCTGATAACAGCTTGTGAACTGATGATGTTCACACAAAGTATTTGAATTGAATGGTCCTAACGAGATTTATGAATTGAATCTCTTGGCTCTAGATCGATTTAGTTGCATTTTGGTTTTAGTACTCTGGTGGTGGGGAGCATGACTTGCCACCTATTTCATTATCAACACATCTCGGAATGAGATTTCAATAGATAATGTGTGTTTCTCGTGACAAATGAGACAAGTTTAGTTAAGACAAACCGAATGGCTGGGAAGGGTTGGTGCATTGCATCACGGGTTCCATGATTTGTGTTTTCTAATACAGGCAATCATCTTGTGAATTCTGATAAGCATATGTATGACCGGTTTTCTGCCTTAAGTTGTGTGGAGGGCTTCTTTCTTTAGACCCTTTATCCATACATTTCTTTTTAATTCTTCAACGCCTTCAATGCTTACCAAGACGTCATTACTAACACCTTGTTGTGATTGTTCCAGTGTTAGCTCAATCTTAGTCGGCATTATTCCCATATACATTCATCTCCATATCATACCTAAGGGACTGTATTTCTAATCTTTGGATTATCCTGTGGGTAGATCTTCCTGGTCTCTGGTTGGGATCATAGGGATTGATTCCTAACCTAACCACCTTATGACTTCAGAATCGTCGTGAAATTAAGATGTTGTTGGGTATTCAAACCATAAAACCTTTGCACATTGAGTCGAATAGATCATATTTTAAATACATTTTCTCCCCTTATTTTAAATAATAAACACTTAGTTTTTGAAATACCTTGTGATTCAAAATATGTTTGAAATTCCGTGGGAGATATATATTATTCAGCATAATGGTTTGGAACATTTTGATAATGTTTTGAATACATAAGAATTGTCGTTGTTGATGTATCCAAAAACATTAAAACTTTGTTTTTCGAAAAAACTCCCCCTCAATAATAGGGACCAATTGACAAAATGTTTGTAATTTTGAAACATCGTGAGGGATGGAGTGTTGAACACACAATTTAGAAAGATTATGAATTGTCATTGATTCTTGAAAATTGTGTTCAACTTTTTGAAAAACCAGATGTTAGAGGATTCTCTTTCTAACGGCTAAGGGGAATGAGCACTGAAACGCTACACTATCCTTTTTCTTGAGCTAAAAACATTGGAATGTCTTGTAAAATAACTCATGACCGAGAGACGTTTAATTTTTTCCTTTCGTTGTGAGGATAAGTTATAACCTTCCTTTAATTTGAAGTATCCCGGGTTTATTGTTACTGGATTTGACATAAGCCTTCTAGAAAATTAGAAAATGACATGTTTTGAAATATTTGCAAAACTATCTCGCTCGAACTTCCATTTACACACCCGTTGTCAATGTTAATCGACATTTCTTAAGCACGTAAATGTTATCGATTCCAAGAGACATGTCGAGAAGAATCTTTTTGGAAATTTTCTGTTTTTCTGATTTTGTATTTTCTTTACCTGTTGTCCTCGGCATTGCTATATGATGGTGGAATAGTAATTCCAACTCTTGTCGTGATGTAGCTGTCTTGACTGCTAGAGGAACAAACTTTCAGGACCAACTTTTTGAAAAAACTTGACGGTTCATTGCTGTGGTCTTGAATTCCGAGTTCTGAACGGTTATGATCATTCCTGCACCCATTCTTATTTGTTATTTTCCTGTACAAAATGCTGCATAAAAACCTGAGAATTAACAATTCAATCATATGACTCGAAACCGACGCGAATTAATCTAAACAATTTATTTCAAATGTTTGAATTTGGTTCTAAAAACCGGATATTTCCCCTACACTTATTTTGTTGCAAAATACATTTGATTGCAAATAAGATGAAGTTACAAATAAACAAAGCATGATTACAAAATAATTCAAACATAATAAAACAAACAATAAAAAATTAAAACACAAGACACTCCTAATATGCAGGAAAAGTAAATATTGGGTTGCCTCCTAAAAAGCGCTTTTCTTTATTTACGAGTCTTGTAGCTAGACTCGAAGTCACACGTCCTTACATGACTTCATGAATGCTTACGTGTCCCCGAATGAGCCATTCTTTCATACTTTCATCCACTTGGTATTCGGGACCTAGATTTAAGCAATTTTTGTACATAAATTTATTCTTTTCATAAGCATTCTTAAACCCGTTAGTTAGATCTCTTTGATTTAGCACAAGGATGGGTGGGATCTTACTCCATGATACGTGCTTCCAATGTTTAAACCTAGGCATGGTGTGTAGCATTTGGAATGTGTAACTATCTAAGATCCTATTAAAAGACATTAGTCCCTTAGCGCAATCATATTCGAGTTTAGTGATTTTCCTAAAGGGTTTACCCATTACAACTTCAGCCTTATTTATCTGAATAAATTCTCCTATGTCTTCCAATACCACAAAGTTTGTGATGTAGGTGAAGCTGTCTACAAACACGTAGACATCCCTAACAACAGCAACTAAGTTTTTTCCTGTACTTTCTAATCCTTCTACCATTATAGTGTTATATGCTTTACGCGTAATAATGTTCATTGGTAAGAAGGGGTCAAAGTAACTTCCTAAATCCAATCGTACATTGGAATGCCAAGTCATCCCCATCGAAACTATTAATTGCCTTTTCTCAGCATAGCATTCCAACATTTTCGTACTCAATCAATTCATTAAGCACTTCACCGTCATCCGAATCATTGTCTGAATAAGGAAAGGCAGAAACAAGGGGTGTGTCAACCAATTCATCATCGGATTCAAGGTCATTCATATTAGTCTCATTAGGTTGGTTGGCGAAGTTATTAAGGAATCATTTAATACTCTCTAAGCGAGAGTCAACAAAGGCCGAAATTCTTTGTAGCTCGTGGAGCTCTTGGACGGCTTGTGCGCGCAACGCAGCTGGTAGGACAGGGCGGTTACTGGTTGGTGGTAGATTCACGTTCTCCATGATGAAGAATAGAATAGTCAATGAAATTTACGAACAAACACACAAAGAAAAGATAGACTGCGAGAAATCTAATATACAGAAATTAAAGTCTCACTTGAAAGGATTCAAGCAAGTAGAACTAAGCTAAACTATGATCGAAACCTAACTATTCCCCACGCAGCGGCGCCAAAAACTTGACGTGCGGTAATCGTAAGACTTCAACACGAAGTTTTACAACTCCCTAGGCAGAGTACCTAACCGTTGTAGTAGTAGTATAGGCAAGACTCGGGGGTTGTTATCGTTCTCTAGGGGAATAGGTTGGAAAGGCTTGATCATGGTCTAACAGAATTCTAGGGGTTGAGAGAAGATTATTTTTGTGTTTTTATGTTTTATGAAAGCAGGTAAATCTATGGGTTGAGGTTTAACTACTAATTAAACTAATATCTATTCTAATGGTGATAACTTTATGATAACTGAATGTATTTACTTAATCATGCATTACTAATCAGATTGCTTCTTCTAATCTTGTTGCCTTGTCACACTTGTGATGATATGTGTAAGTATTTCCTAAGTCATGAACGGATTACACAAACCCGCCGTCTATTTAATGTTCTGTTAGGGCAACGCACAAGTAAGGTAGTATGAAGACTATTACAAGGCCCCTAAGAATACATTAAATGCATGTGAAATAACTTAAGATGGATCAACCATATAAAGGGGAAAGGTAGTATGAAGACTGTTACCCGATGATATCCTTTCTACGCACTCGCGTTTCCCTAGACGTGTATACAGCGATATAGACAAAAGCTGGTTTTCTAGAACCTAACGCGCACAATCATCAATCAAGAAGCAACAATAAAAGGATCTATAATCCGACTTTCATGTAATCATAAGAAAATACAAAGGAGGGTTTAGCCTTACATGTTATAAAGAAAGCAAAGAGATAAATCAATCACACAACACATAGACATATTGAATGATTAATGATAAATAACCTTACTTGGATTAAAACATGGATTCCAAGTAGTTTGATAGGGTTTTTAGGCCCTAAAAACGACCTGTGAAGCTTCTACAAGAGCTAGGGTTCATCTCCCTAAGTTATACAAAGTTATCCCAAAAGTTACACACTTGAAACCCTAAAATCAGTTTAATATATATAGAGATATCGATGCGATGACGTCGCATTGTAATCCTGACGCCGTCGCTACGTGGATGATACTAGATCCTCATTGAGTCGGCTACGTCCTAACGCCGTCACTAAATCTCTAACGCTGTCACTAGATGGATCACGACGGCGTCGCGTTATGCCTGCGACGCCGTATCCACGCACTCTGAGCAATACTTCTTCAAGGATTTGGTGTAGGTTTGTAATCTCATCTGTTTCTTCTCCAAATGTGCCCAAGTCACGTGTATTACCTCTAAATGCCATCCAAGTGCTAAAAACCTGAAAACAAATGATTAAGCACATAATCTGGGCATATTTACATGATTTAGGGGGTTAAATGACCCTAAAATAATGTATAAAATAACACCTCATCAAATACCCCTACACTTGGTATTTTCTTATCCTCAAGAAAATGAGCTTTTCTACCTAGACAATAGCAATATGAGGGTCATTTATCCTAATCTTTAAAAGTGTGAAAACCTAATAGATCGTTAGATCGTTTAAGCTCAGGTTGTTTAGACCTTTATCTCGGATAATATCAATGTTCATAAGTTATAAAAACAAAGCGGAATAAGAACAAAGATATTCAACAAGGTGTTCTTCATTAATAACCAAACGGTGTTTATAGCCCCAATTCTAGATGATCAATTCTAGAACGGTTACTCTAACTAATAACAGGAATCATAGATTCTTGAGGCTAAAACAAACAAACCATAGGCATCCATTAGAGGACTTGACGCCTAGATAACACACACACACTTTTTTGTGTTTACATCTTGACACACTTTTCTGGATGCCTAAAACCTATAACCTGTATCTCTTAATATACTAGAGATAATAGGTTTTACAAAGAGATAAACATAAATCTTTTAAATATTTAACTTGATCTTCTATTATCTTCTTTCTTCATAAGGAGATCTTTTGATATCTTTATAATTTAATATCTTTGACTAAATCTTCAATAATTCTCCACCAGCTTGTAGAATTCTTGAATGACGATTTTAGTCCTTTAGTTTCATTCTTGTTTTGTCTTATCAACTCAAATATAATTCCCAACAATCTTCCCCTAGTTGATAATGACAAAACCAAATAAGCACGAACTTCCCCTGAAGTTAATATACGAATGAAAACTTCCCCTTAAGCTACCAAGGATCTACAAGTTGCAAATCATCAAATCTTCTTCCCCTTTTTTGTCAATATCAAATAGGAGACTAAAGTATGCAACTTTGATCTTCACAACTACGAACCAATATTACACTTCCAATCCAGCCTTCCATCAACTCAAATTACCCTCCATGATGCACCTCGATGTAGCATATAAATTGTTAAACATTTTAACAATAAGCTTCCCCTAAAACCCATATGTTAACCACTTCTTGAATCTTCAATTCTGTAAGCTCTATGTAATGATCACTGATGAAGAAAACTAAATATAATGAACTTGATGCTGAAGTAGAACAACCCAAACTTGTGTCTTATATCTTGCACTATCCACATGACTTCGAACGTATACCCAAACCTATGTATAGGGAGATCGCAATCTCTTGACAATTATCCTCATCTTCTATGAGACACATAACCAAAGTGATAGCAAATCTGAGCATTGAGCACCATAAGAAAAATCACACACCTTTGCTAGATTTGTCAATTCTTCGTCACATCGTTTCTAAGCACGAACAAGTTACCTCCTGCTAAAAGGTATGATAAAACACAAACCCAAATAATTCCACTTCATCGTCAAATAAGTGATAATTAATCATCTTCGTAATTAATTGTACCAATACATATGAGCCTTTTAAACGTTTTAAGAACATTTAAACCAATACCAAAAACTTCCTGTGTGTTGTCCAAAACATGTACTGTCTGATATCCTTTAGTATCCGAGATCCAATAGCTATGTGTTGTCCGATATCGAATGTAACCAGTAGTATTAACTGCTTATTGGATAACACTTGCAGTACAAACCTCATATCTCGGACAAGTCTGGCAGTTTAAAATAATAAGCCAGCAATATTAATTTTTGACAGCAGTACTATCATAAGCTGGCAGTATTAACGAAAAAGCAAGCAGTACTAACCAAAACTTGCTCAAACAGTATTAAGTATTGTTTCTACTGTTAGCACGAACCAATAGCAACAATAGAATCAAGAACAGTATTAAAATTCCATGTGCAAATAACTTGAGCCCATGTTTGATACTGTATACATCACCATATATCACGAACAGATACACGCTTGACTTGCACCTTTCCATGTATACACACATATATTCTACGTGAATTTATTATAAAAATCTTTTGCAAGCTGTCATATCTAATCTCACGTATCCATGAACAATATCTTTCTTTATAATTGATTCCTTTGTCTCTATAATCCTAATCTTCATGAACCAGCAAACCCTATTTATTAGAGTTTTCTTAGGTTGTTGCAAGTGTTCTTGTTGCTGTAACCTCCATAATAAATATGTTATCCTTGATACGATCACCATAAATAAACACGATCTACATCTTGAAACGCATCAAATTCGAACCCTAACAGCTGTTCTTCATATACAAATTCGTTTGTTGTTCTTCTTGTTGATCACAATAAATTGTAAACATGAAAACATATATCAACATGAGATACAAAAGCAGTAGCTACACAACATAGCAGCAGTAATACGGTTCCACAATAACGACCATGGTTAGCAGCAGGATCTATAGATACCCTAAAAACTAGGGTTTCAAATTCTCGACTAGTAGAACCCTAACCAACCTTCATGAATCATGAACCAATTACTATGATATTCAATTAGAAGCACCAGATCACACCATACATGACGACTATAACAAGAACAGCCGTGATTGATAGATTTATTAATTGAATGACCAAGAACAAGAACAAGGTGTTGTTGTGTTTAAGGTTTTATAAACGAATATCCAAAGGTTGCGTTATTTTGAGCAGAATAACCAACGAACATAATTTAAACCCTTGTTGGATCGAATACAGATCAAGAACCAATAAAAAAACATGAATCCTTTAACATGAAAACCATATTCTGCTTTTACCGAACTCGATCAATCGAAAAGAAGATTACCAAAAATCATAGAAGTTCGAATTCGATACAAAGAAATCATTGAAAATCAAAAGCATCATACCTTGTAGAATCCTAGATCGAGAGCCACGAGGCTCTGATACCAATTGTGAAAACCTAATAGATTGTTAGATCGTTTAAGCTCAGGTTGTTTAGACCTTTATCTAGGATAATATCAATGTTCATAAGTTATAAAAACAAAGCGGAATAAGAACAAAGATATTCAACAAGGTGTTCTTCATTAATAACCAAACGTTCTTCATAGCCCCAATTCTAGATGATCAATTCTAGAACGGTTACTCTAACTAATAACAGGAATCATAGATTCTTGAGGCTAAAACAAACAAACCCTAGGCATCCATTAGAGGACTTGACGCCTAGATAACACACACACACTTTTCTGTGTCTAAATCTTGACACACTTTTCTGGATCATGAAAACAATATGCCTGTACCTAAGTTCCATCAATTCCAATAGTTACATCATACTGTCCCCCCACTTCTAATGTGTAACCTCTTAGAGTGGTAATCAATTGGACTGTTTAGATGTAATCTTAAACCTATTTGAGCATATCAAACCCCCTAAAATGGTATCTTAGGCACCTGGCCCACTATTGAACCGAACCTAGTTCCTTAAGGAGTTGGATCCCCATTAAAGTATTGCCATAGATTAGGTCTTATTTATGTTACCACTGTCCTCCTGCTTCTTAACTAGAAGCAGTAGTGACAGCCCTTTCCATTATGTCACCCAACTCCTTATCGACAGCCTCATCACCAACCTTTGTTCAAGGGGACCACTAGACTGAGGTATCTTGGTGTCCCAACCTATTTGATAATGCCTAGAAGTTTTTTGATTCGTGAATACTACTTATGATATAAAACATCCTTTCATCCATCTTTTTGGTTGTATTAATACTAGCCTTCCCCCCAAAACAATGCTTCAAGAGGATTGAAGTTGGTCAAAACATTGTAACTTTGGTTTCCCGATGTTATCTAAACAGCATTATCTTTTTGCCTGGCAGTAGTAATTTTCTGCCTAGCAGTATTAACAGAAGTCTAACAGCATTAACTTTGTCTTCAATAATTATACAACAACATGCCTCTATTCATCACAAGCACACTAGAAAAGACTAGATAGACATGTGGGAATTCATGAGGATCCATATTTATGCATAACCCATGAATAAAAGTTAAAAACTGTGATCCAAGATCATGAACTTTCTCTCAAACATTTCTTCAAAGGTGAAGCACTCATCATCAGGTATTCAATATGCTTTACCTGCAGATGTTAGTCCATAGCACAAAAATACAAGATCCAAAGTATTTTCTTATTGACAGCATTAAGTATGACTAACAGTTTTAACAAGCAGTCTTAAGTATAACTAGCAGTTTTAATTATACTTAGCAGTACTAATTGAGAAGACTAACAGTATTAATCCTTTACAAAACTTTTACAAAACATAAAGAGATATAGACATTTAAGGATTAAGCATTCCAATACTTGAGACCAAGTACTGAAATCTTCCTGCATCAAAACCTTTTGTAAGAAGATCTGCAACATTATAATCAGTATGAATTTTAACCATTTGTATTAACTTTTTAGTATTGCAATCTCTTATAAAATGATGCCTAATCTCTATATGTTTTGTTTTAGAATGTTGAACAGGATTTTCAATAATGCAGATAGTACTGTTATTGTCAATATTAATGACAGTGTTCATGAAATTGTACCCATAATCTAACAATTGGTTTTGAATCCAGAGTACTTGTCCACAACAACTAGCAGCAGCCACATATTCAGCTTCAGTTGTAGAAGTGGCAACCACAGTTTGCTTCTTACACTGCCAAGATATCAACCTGTTTCCCAAAAACTGACAACCTCCAGTTGTAGACTTCCTATCTTGAGTTGCTCTAGCATAGTCACTATCAGTATAAAGCAAACCAGTTCAAATGGAGAATCCCTAGAATACCAAAGGCCTAAAGTTGGTTTGCCTTTCAAATATCTAAAAATCCTCTTGACTGCTAAGAGATGAGATGTCTTTGGAGTAACTTGAAATCTAGCACATGCACATACTGCAAACATGATATCTGGTCTAGATGCTGTGAGATACATCAAAGACCCAATCATTGATCTATAAAGATGTACATCAACATCATCAGCATCTCCATCCTTGACCAAAGGCTTTTCCAAATCAACAGGAGTTGAAGCAGACTTCACATCAGAGTAGTTGAATTTCTTCAAAATCTCAGCTACATATTTATCCTGACTGATAAATATTCCATCTTCCTTTTGTTGTACTTGTAATCCTAGAAAGAAAGTAAGTTCTCCCATAGAACTCATCTGAAACTTATCCTTCATTAGCTTCTCAAATCCAGTACATAACTCCTTGTTTGTAGAGCCAAAGATAATGTCATCAACATACACTTGTACAAGCAAAATATCTCCTTTTTGCTTCTTTATAAACAATGTCTGATCTATCTTGCCTCTTTTAAACCCATTGCCCAACAGATAGTTAGCCAAAGTTTCATACCATGCTCTTGGTGCTTGATGCAAACCATAAAGTGCCTTGACCACCTTGTAAACTTTGTCTGGATGGTCAGGATCTTTAAATCCTGGTGGTTGAGTAACATATACTTTTTCCTTAATAGTTCCATATAAGAAAGCACTTTTTACATCCATTTGATATACCAGAAAACCCATAAAAGAAGCATAGGCCAAAAATAATCTTATTGCCTCAATTCTTTCCACATGTGCAAATACTTCTTCATAATCAATACCTTCTTCTTGTCTATGACCCTGTGCAACTAACCTTGCTTTATTCCTAATCACTATGCCCTTTTTATCCTTCTTGTTTCTGAAGACCCACTTTGTTCCAATAGTCGTCTTTCCACTAGGAAAATCCATAAGTATCCAAACTAGTTGAAGTTTAAATTGTAGAAGTTCTTCCTGCATTGCTTCCACCCAGGATGAATCAGATAGAGCTTTAGCAATGCTTGTTGGTTCAATCTGTGATAGGAAACAAGCATATAAACAAGTATTCAGGGTATCATGTGTTTTCTATTCATACACATCACTGAGAAACCCTTGTTCAGAAGTAGGTTTTGTCATTCTTCTTATCTGAACAGTTGACTTCACTTCACCAATCACATTATCAATTGGGTTATCTTTATGAATTCTTGTATTGGGAATGGTTGGAACTATATAGGAATTTGTGATGTTCCCCAAATCAACTTCTAGTTCATCTTCAGTGCTTTCTTGTTCATTTGAACTAGCAGTATTAACTGATGGGCCAACAACATTAAGTTTAAGACTACCAGTATTAACATTAAGACTGACAGTATTAACATGTTGCCCAACAGCATTAACATCTTTAGTACTACTATCATCTGTAAACCATTCTTGTTCAGCATTCTCATTATTTGGACCATCTTTAACCTGCTTTTGAGCATCATCAGCAGTTTTTGGTTCATCATTTTCAACATCATTTATAGGTGAATCAAAATATGAAGTATCTTTCTAAATTGGCATCATAATACAATCTTGACTGACTTCTTCTGATGTACCTACAGAGTCATTAGAAATTGTACCTGCGGTAACTAGTACATAGTTCATAGATTGGGTTAGAGAATCAATATCAAACAGCCATTTTGGACCATTCCCTTCTATCATAGGCTTATTCTCTAAAAACCTAATATGCAAGTTTTCTTCTACCCTCCTGGTTCTAGTATTGTATACCCTAAAAGCTTTACTACTCAAAGAATATCCAACAAAGAAACCTTCATCACTTTTACCATCAACTTGCCTAGACTGTCTAAAGTATTAAGAATAGTAACATGACAACCAAATGGTCTTACAAAACTTAGAGCTAGTTTAAAACCTCTAAAAAGTTTATAAGGTGTCTTGTTATGAGGCTTGACTACTAATACCCTATTTTGTACATAGAATGCAGTAGAAACTACTTCAGCCCAAAATGTGGTAGGTAACTTAAAGTCAGCTAACATTGTTCTAGCAGCCTCAATTAGTGTCCTATTCCTCCTCTCAGCAACACCATTTTGCTGAGGAGTCCTGGCTACACTATATTCTATCTTAATACCTTTTTCTCTACAAAAATCATCCATAACTTTGTTCTTAAACTCTATCCCATTATCACTTCTGATTATTTTCACTTTCTTATCCACTAGGTTTTCTATTTCTTTGATAAAGTTCTTAAGGATCTCACTGGTTTCATCCTTAGTTGTTAAAAAGAAAACCCATGTAAACCTACTATAATCATCAGTGACTACTAAGCAATACTTCTTATGCATTAAACTGCTCATAAAGGTTGGACCAAACAAATCTATATGTAGCATAAACAAAGGCTTAGTAATGGGATTCAGAACTTTAGACTTACAAGAAGCTCTGTGTTGCTTTCCTTTAAGACAAGCAAGACAGGTTTAGTCATTTTCAAAACATTTTGTAGGCAATCCTCTTACAAGATTATCCTTGACAAGCTTATTTATGTTTTTAAAATTAATATGACCAAGTCTTCTGTGCCAGAGCATTGATTCATCTAATGTAGCCTTTGCAACAAGACAAGTCAAACTCTCTTTAGGAACAATGTTCTTCATATCAAAACTGTACATATTGTCCTTTCTAGGAATTTTAAGAAGTATTTGATTTTCATCAGGCAACTTAAAATTTGGAGATAAGACAAGACATTCAGTATCTGTAAAAAGAACATAGTTCTTTTTGTCACACATCTGTGAGACACTAAAAAGATTGAATTTTAACTCATTGACAAAGTATACATCTTCAAAATCAAGATTATCAGTCTTAAGAGTTCCTTTACCAGAAATTTTACCACCATATGCACCTCCTCCAAATGCAACATAACCTCCATCAAACTGCTTGAAATCAGAGAGATAAGCTATGTTACCAGTCATGTGCCTTGAGCATCCACTGTCAACAAATCCTTTATCATCATGTTGTGGCTTGCCCTGCACAAAAGAATAAGGAAATTAGATTCCTTTTGGGACCCAAGCCATTACTGACTTGGATCTGCCCCGTGCATCAATGTAGTTATATCTGTTCAAAGTGATTGATGCACTATTAGGTTTGATAGGTCTCCAAACCCAACATGCTGAGGGCTTAACAGCATTGAACCCATTTGCCCTGGCAGCATTAACTGATGTTCTATTTTGCCTAGCAGTATTAATTACTCTAGGCCTTGCAGTATAATAGTGTCTCTTTGCTTCATGCACAAAATCTTCTTGTTAATATTGTTTGCTTATTAAAAGGGACCTTTAGCAAGTTGATTGTGCTTTGTTTAGAAAAAATGTGTCTTTGATTTTGCACTTAGATATTGTTTTGGGGTGAGCAGTAATAACATGCCTAACAGTATTAAGTGGTATGAGGCCAATTTTCAACAAAACTGCTTTTGGAGACATATTCCTGTGTACACTAGGGTGTGTGGTTTTGGCATCCATCCTATTGTAATTATTTCTAGATACTATGCCTCTTCTTTGATGATTATCATAATTAATCTGCAAATGATTAAAACTTCCACATATAAAGCAAGCCTTGTTATATATCACAAAATCTTTTCCTAGTTGATTGGACTTCTGTCTATTCCAATTCCTCTGATTCCCCCTAGGAGATTGTGATTCTGTACATTTCTGGCCCCCATACACTGGACTGACATTTTTGTAACGGTTTTTCATGATTTTCAGGTTTTGTAAACTCTACCTTTTTATTAACAGGAAAAACAATTTCTTTATCAACATTAAGTGAAGATTCAACAAAGCTACTTTTGTCTTGTGATACTTGTTCTTCTCCTAAAGACTCAACAGAATTTTCTTTAGAATTATCTGATTTTTTTTATCACAAACAACATTAGACTCTTGCATACTATTCTCAGGACCATAACCTTTGAATTCAGGCTCTTTGAATTCATCCTAAACCTCTTTTATAAGTAACTGTAGTAAATTCAGCTTGATTAAGCTTAACTATCAAATCATCACACTGTTTCTTAAGAGTTTCATAGTTTTTCAGACATGTTTAAGAGCAAGTTTTATTAGTGTATACCTCTGAGTCTGAAAATGCCATTAGAGCCATGTTTGTCTGAACTTGTTCTTCTGCCATGTCACTCTAATCAAAGCCTACACCATCTATATCCAACATTACCTTTGAAGAAGTGTCTTTATTGTTTCCTTGCTTCCTAGTGTTGTCTTAATTTTTAAACTGACCTTCCTTGCTTCTTGGTGCTCTACACTCTCTGGCAAAGTGTCCCAACTTATGACAGTTGTAACACTCCACCTTGGATTTATCATATCTAGCAGTGTCATTTGCATTAATGAAAATCTTCTTGCCTGTCCTCTAATAGTACTTCTTTGCCCTCACACTTAGCAAAGAGAGCTGCCACTTCAAATCCATTGCTTCCAAATCATCTTTATGAATTTGCTCTAAGTCCTGGTGTAGGACATTAGAACCATTGGGATTTTCAACCATGAAAGCATACACAGTATTATCACTGACACTTGCAGTACAAACTTGTGGACTAGCAGCATTAACATTAGGGCTAGCAGCACTAACTTATGGACTAGCAGTGTTAGCCTCATTGGTATTGCTAGTGCTTGGAGCAGTATGAAGGCCAAGTTTTGAGACCACTACTTGTACCAACAGATTTCTTTACCTTTTGTTTAACAATTTTGAAGTTGTTGTACAAATCATCTATGCTCATAGTCTTAACTTCAGGCTTATTCATCTACACAACTACATGAGTGTTCCACTCAGGTGGTAAGCTGCTCAAAAATTTTGAGTTTAAGTCTTCTTGGGCAATGATCACACCCAAAATAGCAAGCCTACTGACTATCTTCTGAAGCCTATTGAAAATAGAGTCAAGAGACTCTGCACTTGATGCACTGAAATTCTCATACTGTTGCTTCAAAAGTGTTTTCTGAGTTTTCTTGGTAGCTGCATTACCTCCAAATCTTGTTTCTATGGCAGCAAACATTGATTTAGCATCTGGATACTGACTGAATGTAAGTTGATGTTCATTAGGAAGAGCCATGAGTAGCAAACCCCTAGCCTTCACATCATTCTTTTTATTTGTCTTCTCTTCAGCAGTTACAGGTATAGACATCTTTGTAACTGATGTACCATTCTCCTGTGTTGTTTGTGGTACTGACACCCATGAATCACCATTTTCTATCACCTCCCAGAGTGCATAGTCTTGGATCTAGAAGTACTGCTTAATCCTTATAACCCACATCTCATACTCACCCAGTTTGAGTATGGGAAGCTTTGCAGTGGTACCACTATTTGTAGATTCAAACTCCATGTCTTTTAGATCAAAGTTTCTCAAAGCAATGCTCTGATACCACTTGTTGATCCCCAAACCTAGATCGATTCCTTAGGTTGTCTAAGGTTAAATTACCTTGGATAAATCCAAAATAACTTGTTGTAGAAACTTTGTATGTATATTAAAGTGTATGCGGAATCTACACCTTAATACCTAGAAGTATTATGAATAAAACAGTAATCTTGAACAAACAAAGATATAACCAAACGCTCCAATATTATTAGATCAATAATACGAGTACTCTTTACTTAGTACTAGGGTTTACAACCTTGAAGCTTTTCTTAATCGACTTTGACAACTATGAAGACTTATATGCAAAACTGATGATCTCTCAACTAATGCCCTAGAGCCTCCTTTTATAGACTAAGGAGTCCTAGTCGGCTTACAATACATTCCCAAGATATCTTAATCTTTTCTAAACATAAACGTAATCTTTTAAATAAATACATTATGTATATTATAACAACCCAAGAATTTTCATCAAATAAAAAACCTATTTTTCTATTATCATAATTGTACGGGGAAATTTTTTGCTTTATTACATTACTTGCATTGTCAATATCTCAGTATGTCATGTAACCACCAGCAGCACTAATAAACGTAAGCAGTAGTAACATTAGTACTAGCAGTACTAATATATACTAACAGTAGTAACTTGCACTAGCAGTCTTAACATTTACTACTAGCAGCACTAACTACTTAGCTTATATTTTAGTCTTCAACACTAAGCAGTCTTAACTTTAACTAACAGCAGTAACTTTATGCTATCAGTACTAAATTATACTAACAGTAGTAACTAGCAGTGGTAACATTATACTACCAGTACTAACCACTTAGCATAATTTCCATTATGTACCTGAGCAGTAGTAACTTCTAAGAATCCATGAAGTCTTTTAAGTCCCAACAGCTTAGATGTGTAAATAGCACCTTTCTTATAAAAGAAGAAAAACTTCTAACTACATAACTTGTACTCATATATCTTTTCATATGAATTTCGGGTATGTCAGCTTATTCAAAGTACTCAAGCTTTTTAGCATATAAGCTCGACCTCTAAATAAGCCCTTTCATAAAAGCACCTCTATCTTGGCTTCTTGAAAAGAGCTTATTAGGTCAAAAAACAAATAAGCTAAAACATTTATTAAGTTAAAAAATGGATCATTTTATTTTAGAAATACAAAAAATTAATAAGCACAATAATAAGCTAAAAATATGGCCTATTGTATTTTGAAGAACTCTAGCATTCTAGTAATATATTCAAATTAAATTTGATAAACCCAAAAAACTAATAGTCTACGTAATGGTTCAATTAAAATTCAAAGAAATGAGAAAACCAAATACCTTGATCTAACGTAAAAGAAACACACATAAGAATTCATGAAACATCTAACAATATATGGGTCTTAAAGACTTAACCGTTTTATTAATGTAAATATTTTTGTTAGTTGAAGAAAAAAATCAGCTTATAGTAGTGAAAGAGAAATATGACATAAATCGAGTTATTTCATTTAGTCGTATGTTGAACATATCAATTGGTAAGAACCCTAATTGAAAAATATTTAATAGCTTCAGTAGGTTGTTTAAATAACAAAAAGCTTCCATTTGGTCAAAATAGGTTTAGAGGTTATCTTGTTAACAATGTTTCATATCCTTTTATGCAATGAGAATAACCACATATATTACTGGATTAAAATAACACAACACAAATATAACTGAATGGAAGTAAAGATGAAATACTGAATGCAAACAGATAGTCTATCTTGTATAACTGTAACACCCCAAAACCAGTTTATAAGTATTTATTTCAATAATGTCATAGAATGAGTTTGACTAGGAATTTATAAGTTTGAAAGCTTTATGTGATTGGTTAGTTAAACCCGGTAGTCAGACTATAAGTATAAATATTATGTAAATGGGTTTAGAAAGATTAATGTGTCACAATATTGAAAGAAATGGACTTTAGGGACTAAAGTGGCCAAGTTGTAAATGAGTTAAATGTGTTAGTGTGGCCAAATATGAAGAAGAATGACTTAAGGGACCAATTGTGTTAATTGGCCAAAGTAGTACCTAATATATATCTTGATAATTCCCTGGAGTTCCATAGTGCAGTGTGGTGTGTATGTGTCGTGAAGAACAAGAAGGAGGGAAGACAAGGATTTTGCTAATAATCAATTAAAGAAGGTTTAAGGTTCAAATTCAAGGGTTTAGTCACTACCAATGATTCTATAAGGTAAGTAACTCTAATTGAGTTAATTGAAAAATAAAGGGTTAGGGTTCATGTAACCCAAATTGGGGGTTTTGGGTAATTGATAGTCTGAAGCAAGAATTAAGATGTTTATTAATAAGGGTTAAGATTAATTGAAGATTAAGCATAAAGAAATTTGGTTTTACATCATATGATTATGATATAATCATACGATAATAAAGGAATTATATTGGGTACGTTATGGGTTGTATAAACCCATATTATGAAGTCTCTTTAATATGTATAATTGTGGTTTAGGAAGGATAGCAAGGATGGAAGATGATGGTGATGAGGCCTATTTTATTAGCTTGGACTCAAGGTAAGTAAACCGGTTATAATGTGCTATTATATGAATTTATCATATATGTGTTATGTGAATGATGTGTTTGAGGTTTATGAAATGTTGGTTAGAAAGTTTTGATTAAGAATAGATAGAGGTTAGTTTGGCATAACTAACCAAGGTGGTGTTTAAGTCTAATTTGACCTATTTAAGGTATGTAATTATTTGAATGTTATGATGTAATGTGTTTAATGTGTAATTTGATAATTTTGATGAATGTAGTCTTATGGACTAATGATGAATAAGAAGGATGCTTATGTGGTCAATGAAGTATAATTTCTTGTTATTGTCGTTTACTTACTAAGCCCCGTGCTTACGGTTTATATGTTTAATGTTTTATAGGTTCAATGCGAAGAAAGTAATGTGTGGATAAAGGCATAGGTGTGGAAGTACTTGTGGATGATAGACAAGTAGTTAAAGTAGATGCCGAGCTTGAATAGAAGTTGAACCCCAAGTGTCTAAATGGTTTGTAAATGTTAAGGTCAAGTGTCAATGTCTTTTATAAAGGTCTTGT
>BQNB010000228.1:172755-188350 GCA_026074375.1 Tanacetum coccineum
TTCGAACCATCGAGCAAGAAAAGAAAATATGATCGGAGTTTTCTACTGCTCGGTTGCAAAGAGGACATAGAATAGACGGAATGTCAATTCCACGAAGAGACATGTTACATCTTGTAGGCAAAGCATCCAAACAAACCTTCCAGGCGAACACATTTATTTTTATGGGAAGAATCCTTATCCAACGAGTCGCAACATCTGCTTTAGGGAGAAGAAGATCATCAATGTAGGCGCGCGAAGATTTGACAGAAAACAAACCAGAGCCTTCTAAACTCCAACTCCAACGATCCTCAATGTTTGAGAGGACAAGACCACCAACTGATTGGCAAAACAAATTAAAGGATTCTTGTTCTATTCCCCCTCTTGGAGGATGGCGAAAAGAGAGATAAGAGAGAGCCCAAGTTTATCAGCCACACTAATGGATTTGCTCTCTTCAAGAGCATACAACCTCAGAAATTTTTCTTTAAAATGAATACTACCAATCCAAGAATCAGCCCAAAAAGAAGTGTTAATCCCATTACCAATTTTTTTTCGAATAAATTGGAGAAAATCAATACCTTTATCTTTGAGCGAATTGACAGCTTGAAGGATATCAGACCAGATGGATCGCCTATTCGGCTTAACTGTGAGCCCAATAGCTCCATGGAAACCAAACAAAGCTTTGATGAAGGTAGACCACAACGACAAGCCATCCGAAAATTATGTTTATTTTCATCTTATTGGCTCAACATTACCAAAACATGAGAGACTAACATTAAAGGATTTTTATCCGTTTGGCAAGTATTAAGTAACAATTAGTTTTTTTTGTAATACTCATTTTTTTAACGCTCAATGAAGTAGCATTTATAAGCATTGGGTATTTAAAAGTTGTTTTACATATTATAATTACACCAACGACTATTGCTAAACACACCCACAAATAGGCCAAAACCCTTTTGGTTTTAATGAGAACCCATCCCAAATCACTAATCTTTTTTCAAAAAACTTATTTTTTTAGCAAAAAATTATTATCTTTAACTCATAAAAATGAACTAAAAACAAAAGGGCCCCTTTTGCTGTCATTATCGTTATTACTTTAAGAATTATGTCGTTTGTGGGGAGAATAGAGTGCATAGTTTTCTTTATATATAAAAGACTGATTATAAAAAATGTAGCAACAACAACATACACACAAGAAGCAAGAAAAGAAAATGATATATACTATATATAGATATAGAGTTAGAAAATGAGGAGTTGATTATTCTTTGCTCAGAAGATTGTTAAATTTGGTTGGTATTTAAAAAGTTTTTTTTGTGTTCATTTAAAAGTTATGTAACTTTCATGTTATTGTTATTCTTGTTGTACTTAAAGTGTTTTTTTTATATATCATTTTGAAGTTATGTAACTTTAATTTCATGTTGTGTGTTAATTTTTATGTGCATAAAGATGTTATATGTGTGAAAGTTATAGTCATACTTAACTTATGTTCTTCTTTTCTTTTTTGTAAAATTATCATGCTTGAACATAAATTCATATGTTAAATTTTTGTTTTTATATTTAGTGATATTTATGGATATAGAATATGTGTTCTTTCTTGTTCTATTTCAGGTCATTTGTTTTTTTCTTATTTTTGGTGGTAAGGTGTAATAAGCTCAAATTCAGGTTGGAAACATATAGTATAGAGTTTAGTTTCTGGTATTGTTAAGTATTCTTCTAATGATGTTTAAGTGTTTGGAATTGCTTATTAAGACTGTATATTTGCTTACTGTGTTTACTGTGTTAAAGTGCTTATTCAAACTGTTTATTTGGTTAATCATGAGCTTAATAAGCTGTTTTGAATAAGCAGTGCTTATTCAGAATAACTATTTTTTAGGCTCGAAAGGCAGTAAACATATAAGCAGTTCTAATAAGCAATACCAAACACCCCTTTTTGTTCATATTTTTATTGTCTTTCGGTTTTTCACCATGAGATGCAACTAAGTTTGGATTCATGTGCAGGTTTAAAACTTAATAATGGACTTCTCAGAATCTACGAAAGTTGTATACAATAGGATCCAGAAACTAGAGCCCGAAAAAGTGTCCAAGATTATCGGTTATCTCTTATTGCAAGATCATGGTGAAAGAGAGATGATAAGACTAGCATTTGGTCCTGATAATTTAATCCACTTGTTAATCAGTAAGGCGAAAAACCATCTTAGTCTACCCTCGAGTTTAGCTAATTCGACTGCAGTTTCGCCTCCTGGGGTCAATTCTGTGTCGAGTATGCCCATAAAGTTTACACCTTTTTCTCCTAGTGATCCTCATGGCCAATCTTTAATGTCTTATCCGGCTTTGTTTCCTGAAAATCATCATTTTCAAAACCAACTGAATTTTTTGCCACTAGACGACCAAATCGAGCATGCAAATGGATCATAGATCGAAGAGTTTTATCGAGACAGAGAAATCTTGCGTGATTTTGACACATCTGAGCATTGACCTTAAGTCAAAATTCTTTAGGCAGCTCTTGATAGCTATTTTAAGAAGCTGTAGCTTCCTTTGCAAACAAATCAGGCATTATCAACAGAACCCTTAGAGAATTCAATGGTTTTCACAAACGCGTCAATCCAACCAAGAAAACCAAGAGTGAAAAAAACCTGAAGGGGTAGGACCATAATCCAGCATTGATTCACGAAGAGAATTGGACGATGATCCAGAGAGGTTTTTATCTAACAAATGACAGAAAGGATGGTGGAAGAAGTCGAACAATCTTTTGATAAAAGGAAACGATCAAGTTAACATCCTTCGGTGCAATTTTTATGAGACCTAAGTGAAAGCCATTAACCATCCAAAGGAGGATCAATTAAACTGCTACAAAGAAATAAATTGATTAAACGCAGTCGCACCATTTTTGTTTAAAAACATACCAAAATCTTTCAACGGTCCGAACGCACTTCGTTAAAATCACCCATAAGAAACCGTCCTCACCATCCCATCTACTAAATAAAAAGACTGAAGATAATTCCTTAAATTACGTTTCTCGAAAAGCTCATTGGGGCATAAATAGAAATGACAGAAGCTAGATAGAAATGGGATCCAAGTTGACCATTATCGCGACAAAATACTCTGATTTGAGGAAACGTGTTCTTTTAACAAACATGTTTGAGATCAGATATCATACAATACCAACCAGAAATCCACCGAAGGCCAACCACGTGATCAAAATAAATGTCTGCCCAAACCTCCTTGATAGTACAACGTCGATATCCTCCATTTTTTAGTTTCCTGAAGAGACATAAAATTAATTCTGTGTTTATTACACAACCCATTTATCCACCTCCTTTTCCGCCTTGTTACCAGGCCTTGAATATTGAGAGATAAGAAATTCATCTATGAAAGTTAATAATCTCCTTTAAACCAATTATTGACTCAATGGTCTTTCATACACCCAATCATTTGTATCCCATGCACGGCCCCACGTTAACTAGCTCGTCCAGAAGTCGATAATAGAACACTCCTTTTGTTTGAACGAATCCTGAAGAGAATTGGAAAATAATCATGCCTCGATTCTTCTTGCTTTCTCTAGTCCTACTTGAGGAAGGATGAGCACAATTAGAGGATACTTGAACAGGATCCTCCTTAGGTTTCTCCTGATCAGAGGTACTTGGCGTGAAGCCAGGGGAAATTTAGGGTCTACACTTTCCATACTAGCCCAAAAGAGATTATTGTGTTGTTTCTATGGAGCAACCATAAATGCCAAAAGGATCTTCGGATACTGGCGTTTCTTCATTCAGCAGAGCTTCGGCTGCCTTACTTTGGGGAGCTTCATCATGAACAGAGTTAAGAACATGATCAAACTCCTGAATAAAACTCGTTTCGGAAACTTTATCTACTTCACTGTCTTCGATATCATTATTAAAAATGGGAGCATCTTCACCAGAAGAAAGAGAATCATCGTCATCCTCGAAATCAGGAACCCAAGCATCAAACTCCTTAACCCGAATCCAATACGCGATACCATGTATGATTATTTTCCTCTTATCGTTGATAACAACATCCATCTTTGTTTTTAGGCAAAGATTTTTACATGAAAAGGAGGTATGCTCATCGTCCTCCCATTCCACTAATTCTCCCCAAATAGACGCAATTTTTCTAAAAGAATTATGAGTCCAAGCCTTAACGGGAAGACCTTCAACCGAAACCCATATAATACGTTCATTGTTAACAAAATTGTTATCCGCCTGTTTGAGGATTGAGAACCAAGATCTTACACCAGTATGAGCAAGAAACTTCTGTTTGCTAGCGGACGAATCAAAGTCAAAAAGCAACCACATTCCACCAAGGTACTTAATTTTAACATTTAGAAAACCTTCTTTAGCAATCAAAACAGGAAGATTAGGGATGGTAGGGACCTCATTAACCTTACCCATAAGAGACAAATTAAAATCAAACTCCTTAATACAGGAGTCGTCCAGGACGATTGCAGGCTCAACAGAAGCCTCTTTAACATTGGAGTCTTTGAGAACCGCGGCAAATGAGTTTTTGTGAGCCGTGGTAGGGACCTTAGGAGGGGAATGATTAGGTTTTTGAGGCCTATCAAAGCGAACATGATTCGCGAATAAGTGGAATCTGCCAATCCAAATGGTACAAAGGTTCTCTACCAAACGATCAAGATTAAAAACCTTAATGAAACGGACAAAAGTGAATCTTTTGCCAGCTTTGGATTTTTTGAAAAGGATAAACACATCAACAACTGTACCATATGCACTGCACACCTTCCATAAATCACGAGTGGAGGTGGAATCAGGAAAATTAGTCACGTAGACCGATTTGGAGATGTTGAGAACATCATCTTCCTTAGAATGCCTGTGTTTCTTACTAGTGACATTTTGCCAATCATCAGAACCCATGACAGAGGAATGGATCCAGAAAACACCCAAAACACTTTGGATTGAAGGGAGATCTAAAATACAGAAACAAATCAAAATGATAATCAAAACCTAAAAACACATGTCGAATCAGATAAAGAGAGATTAAAGATGCAAATCAATATAAATGACACCTCCCACGGGAATCATATGATCATCTCAGGACGAGGGAGCAATCAAAGATCGAAAACCTCGGCCCAATCAACATATAAAAGCGAACAGGAAGTGACCATCGACATGACTCACACAATCAATAATCAATCTTTATACAATGAATGATGGTTTAACAGGCTCCGATCAATATGGGAGAAAGAAGAGGTTATCATAGATATAGGGTTCGTTTCCAATTGTTGATAACGATGATCATTATTTTAGATCTCCCTTCAATCCAATGTGTTTTGGGTGTTTTCTGGATCCATTCCTCTGTCATGGGTTCTGATGATTGGCAAAATGTCACTAGTAAGAAACACAGGCGTTCTAAGGAAGATGATGTTCTCAACATCTCTAAATCGGTCTACGTGACTAATTTTCCTGATTCAACCTCCGCTCGTGATTTATGGAAGGTGTGCAGTGCATATGGTACGGTTGTCGATGTGTTTATCCCTTTCAAAAAATCCAAAGCTGGCAAAAGATTCGCTTTTGTCCGTTTCATTAAGGTTTTTAATCTTGATCGTTTGGTAGAGAACCTTTGTACCATTTGGATTGGCAGATTCCACTTATTCGCGAATCATGTTCGCTTTGATAGGCCTCAAAAACCTAATCATTCCCCTCCTAAGGTCCCTACCACGGCTCACAAAAACTCATTTGCCGCGGTTCTCAAAGACTCCAATGTTAAAGAGGCTTCTGTTGAGCCTGCAATCGTCCTGGACGACTCCTGTATTAAGGAGTTTGATTTTAATTTGTCTCTTATGGGTAAGGTTAATGAGGTCCCTACCATCCCTAATCTTCCTGTTTTGATTGCTAAAGAAGGTTTTCTAAATGTTAAAATTAAGTACCTTGGTGGAATGTGGTTGCTTTTTGACTTTGATTCGTCCGCTAGCAAACAGAAGTTTCTTGCTCATACTGGTGTAAGATCTTGGTTCTCAATCCTCAAACAGGCGGATAACAATTTTGTTAACAATGAACGTATTATATGGGTTTCGGCTGAAGGTCTTCCCGTTAAGGCTTGGACTCATAATTCTTTTAGAAAAATTACGTCTATTTGGGGGAGAATTAGTGGAATGGTAGGACGATGAGCATACCTCCTTTTCGTGTAAAAATCTTTGCCTAAAAGCAAAGATGGATGTTGTTATCAACGATAAGAGGAAAATAATCATACATGGTATCGCGTATTGGATTCAGGTTAAGGAGTTTGATGCTTGGGTTCCTGATTTCGAGGATGACGATGATTCTCTTTCTTCTGGTGAAGATGCTCCCATTTTTAATAATGATATCGAAGACAATAAAGTAGATAAAGTTTCCAAAATGAGTTTTATTCAGGAGTTCGATCATGTTCTTAACTTCGTTCATGATGAAGCTCCCCAAAGTAAGGCAGCCGAAGCTCTGCCGAATGAAGAAACGTCAGTATCTGAAGATCCTTTTGGCATTTATGGTTTGCTCCATAAGAACAACAACAATAATTCTGGTAGTATGGAAAGTGTAGACCCTAAATTTCCAACAGGCTTCACGCCAAGTACCTCTGATCAGGAGAAACCTAAGGAGGATCCTGTTCAAGTATCCTCTAATTGTGCTCATCCTTCCTCAAGTAGGACTAGAGAAAGCAAGAAGAATCGAGGCATGACATCTTTTCCAAATTCTCATTCAGGTTCATTCAAACAAAGGCAGGTGTTTCTATTATCGACCTTATGGACAAGCTAGTTAACGTGGGCCGTGCCATGGGATACAAAATGGACGGGTGTATGAAAGACATTGAGTCAATAATTGGTTCAAAAGGAGAGATTAACTTTCATAGATGAATTTATTATCTCTTAATATTCAAGGCCTTGGTAACAAGGCAAAAAGGAGGTGGATAAATGGGTTATGTCATAAACACAGAATTAATTTTATGTCTCTTCAGGAAACTAAAATAGAGGATATCGACGTTTGTACTATCAAGGAGGTTTGGGGCAACATGTATTTTGATCACGTGGTTGGGCCTTTGGTTGGATTCTTTGGTGGTATTGTATGTATCTGGAACACAAACATGTTTGTTAAAGAACACGTTTCCAAATCAGATTATTTTGTCACGATAATGGGCACTTAGATCCCATCTTCTACTAGGCTTCTCGTCATTTCTATTTATGCCCCCCAAGAGCTTTCTGAGAAATGTGATTTATGGAATTATCTTCGGTCTTTTATCAGTAGATGGGATGGTGAGACGGTTCTTATGGGTGGTTTTAACGAAGTGCGTTCGGAACGTGAAAGATTCAGTTCGGTTTTTAACCAACAAGGTGTGACTGTATTTAATCAATCTTATTTCTTCGAGCAGTTTAATTGACCCTCCTTTGGATGGTTATGCTTTCACTTGGTCTCATAAAAATGCATCGAAGATGAGTAAACTTGATCGTTTCCTTTTATCAGAAGGCTTGTTCGACTTCTTCCCGCACCTTTCTGCCATTTGCTTAGATAAAAACCTCTCGGATCATCGTCCAATTCTCCTTCGTGAATCATGCTTGGATTATGGTCCTACCCCCTTCAGGTTTTTTCACTCTTGGTTTTCTTTGGTTGGATTTGACGCGTTTGTGGAAAACACTTGGAATTCTCTAATGGTTTCTGATGATAATGCCTTGATTTGTTTGCAAAGGAAGCTACAACTTCTTAAAATAGCTATCAAGAGCTGGACTAAAGAATTTAGACTTAAGTCCAATGCTAAGAAGTGTCAAATTCAGCAAGATATTCTCTGTCTCGATAAACTCTTCGATCTAGGATTAATTAACGATGATTCTCTTAACAAAAGGGCCTTGCTTCTTAACGAATTACATGAGATCAATTCCGTGAATGCTTCCGAGCTCTCACAAAAAGCTAAAATCCGTTGGTCCATTGAAGGCGATGAAAACTCAAAATTCTTTCACGACATCATTAATAAAAAGAGAGCTCAACTTGCAATTAGAGGCATTCTTGCTGATGGTAATTGGATTTCTGAACCGTCGCTTGTTAAGAACGAATTATTTCATCAGTTTAGTAAGCAATTTTCGTCTCTTCCTTCCTCCTATATTTGTTTAGACTATGAATTCCCTGTCCATCTTACATCTGATCAAGTGGAGGATCTTGAAAGTGAAATTTCTAACGAAGAAGTCAAAGCGGCTGTTTGGGATTGTGGCGTTAACAAATCTCCTGGTCCCGATGGGTATACATTTGAATTCTTCCGCAAGTATTGGACTTTCATTGGTAATGACATCATTCAGGCTGTCAAAGCATTTTTTGCTAATGGTTGCTTCCCTAGAGGATGCAATTCCTATTTTATTGCTCTCATTCCGAAGATTCAAGATGCCAAATTCGTGAAAGATTTTTGTCCCATCAGCCTAATTGGAAGTACCTACAAAATTATCTCTAAAATCTTGGCCAATCGTTTATGTCTTGTGCTTCCCGATCTCATTAGCGATGTGCAATCCGCCTTTGTCGCAAACCGGCAAATTCTTGACGGCCCTTTCATCCTTAATGAGCTTATGTCCTGGTGTAAGCACACTAAATTTAAAGGTATGATTTTTAAGGTGGATTTCGAAAAGGCTTTCGACTCCGTTAAATGGGACTATTTAGATGAAACTTTGAAGTCATTCGGATTTGGTTTAAAATGGCGCAACTGGATAAGTGGATGTCTCAATAATGCTAAGGGCTCGGTTCTTGTTAACGGTAATCCCACTAAGGAATTCCAGTTTTTCAAAGGGTTGAAACAAGGCGACCCTTTATCTCCGTTTCTTTTTATCTTAGTCATGGAGACGCTTCACCTTTCTTTTAAGAGGATCATTAATGCCGGGCTTTATAGAGGTATCTCTATCAATGGTTCTCTAACGCTTTCTCATTTATTCTATGCTGATGACGTGGTTTTCGTTGGTGAATGGAAGGATAGTAATATTCACATATTACTTAATGTTTTGAAGTGTTTTTTCTTAGCTTCGGGTCTTAAAATAAACCTCCAAAAAAGTAAATTGATGGGCCTTGGTGTTTCGTCGAATGTGGTCAATTCTGCTGCAAACCTGATGGGCTGTTCCATTCTTCAATTGCCTTTCAATTACCTCGGCGTTAAAGTTGGATGCAATATGTCTTATATTGGATCGTGGGATGATGTTATTTCGAAGGTTTCATCTCGCCTTTCTAAATGGAAGATTAAATCTCTTTCCATTGGGGGCCGGCTCACCCTTTTAAAATCGGTGCTCACTTCTATCCCTTTATACCATATGTCGATCTTCAAGGTTCCCATGGGAGTCCTAAAGAAACTGGAATCGATTAGAAGGAATTTTTTCAATGGTCATGACGGCTTCGCTAGAAAGTCCTCTTGGTTTAATTGGAATAAAGCTCTTGCTTCTAAAAAGAACGGGGGTATTGGTGTTTCTAGTTTTTTTGCAATCAACCGTGCTCTTTTATTCAAATGGGTTTGGCGCTTCTTTTCGGATGGCTCGTCGTTGTGGTCTACCTTCATCAAAGCTTTGTTTGGTTTCCATGGAGCTATTGGGCTCACAGTTAAGCCGAATAGGCGATCCATCTGGTCTGATATCCTTCAAGCTGTCAATTCGCTCAAAGATAAAGGTATTGATTTTCTCCAATTTATTCGAAAAAAAATTGGTAATGGGGTTAACACTTCTTTTTGGGCTGATTCTTGGATTGGTAGTATTCCTTTTAAAGAAAAATTTCCGAGGCTGTATGCTCTTGAAGAGAGCAAATCCATTAGTGTGGCTGATAAACTTGGGCTCTCTTCTCTTTATCTCTCTTTTCGCCGTCCTCCAAGAGGGGGAATAGAACAAGAATCCTTTAATTTGCTTTGCCAATCAGTTCGTGGTCTTGTCCTCTCAAACATTGAGGATCGTTGGAGTTGGAGTTTAGAAGGCTCTGGTTTGTTTTCTGTCAAATCTTCGCGCGCCTACATTGATGATCTTCTTCTCCCTAAAGCAGATGCTGCGACTCGTTGGATAAGGATTCTTCCCATAAAAATAAATGTGTTCGCCTGGAAGGTTTGTTTGGATGCTTTGCCTACAAGATGTAACATGTCTCTTCGTGGAATTGACATTCCGTCTATTCTATGTCCTCTTTGCAACCGAGCAGTAGAAAACTCCGATCATATTTTCTTTTCTTGCTCGATGGTTCGAAAAGTGTGGCGCCGTCTTCTGACTTGGTGGGAGCTAGACGTTTCTAGCTTTCACTCTTATAACGAGTGGATATCTTGGCTGTCTAGTATTCGCCTTCCTAAACTCTTGAAGGTTTTTCTTGAAGGATCTTGTTACGTGATGTGGTGGCTTGTTTGGAAGTTCAGAAACCGCCTTCTTTTCAGCGATCCCACTTCTAAACCGGATTCCTTATTTGATGATGTGGTCCAAATGTCTTTTTTATGGATGAATAGCAGGTCTAAGTCTCGGTTAAACTGGATTTCTTGGCTTAAAAGCCCCATGTGTATTAGTATGTAATCCTTCTAGCCTCTTGCTAGTTTTCTAATAAAAGTTTTGTCGTTCAAAAAAAAAAGAATGTGAGTAATACCAGATAGATTAGCAATAGACCACTCACCAATAAAGACCGCATCATCCGCATAAAAAAGATGAGAAATATTAAGAGACAAACCAATTTTGATGCCCTTAAAAATCCCCGCCTCGATGGCCCTAGATAGCGAAAGATGAAGAGACTCCATAATTAAGATAAAAAGGTATGGGGCCAAAGGATCTCCTTGCATGAGGATTCTTTTGCTTTCAGAAAGTCGGTTCCTATCCGGGCAGACCCAAAGAATCGGAACCAGAACTGGAACCGGAATCGGAACCGAAAAATATATTTGGTTCGGTTCTCGGTTCCTACTTTTTTCAAAATTCGATTCTCGGGTCCATCGGTTCCGGTTCCAGTTCCACCAGTTCTAAACACATGCTCATCCCTACATTGAGGAGCTTGGTCCATCACTCAATGTGCTATTTTTATTAATCTATTTAACAATTTAACAATTTGTTATACTACCAATAAATAGCGAGCAGAATGTAGATTTTGAAGAGAATAAAAAGGTTAAAATGGTTGCATTTGTTATGAATAATTATGATTGTGGCTATCCATATACCCAAATCTCTCAAACCTTTCAACTTTTGTTTTCTCTCAATTATGATTGTACTAAATACTTTGATTATGAGAGCTCTATAAATAGAGGTTCATTTGTAGTTTGTGAGATCAATATCAATGAAACACATGCCTCGATTCTCTCTACTCTCTTCTTTCGGTTATATGTGTTGCTATTAGGCCGTTGTTTCACAACACGTTATCAGCACGAAAGCTATGCATGAAGAAAAAGAAAAAAATTGATCGAGTCTTGTATTCATGGCACACAAGAAATCGATTTGCTTGATTCAAAGAAACTTTTGAGTTAACGAGGTATGTCTTGAACCCTTTGTAAATACTAGCCATATGCTTGTTTGCTGGTAGAACTTTTTATATTATAGCCATTAGCATGGTATATTAATTATCAAGGCGATAAAACGTGATTTTACTAATTGTTATATTTGTTGATCATATAAAAATAAATGTTTTTTGCTTAAAATAATTGTTCCAATAAAAATAAATGTTTTGCTTGGTAAAAGATTTTCCTGGATCGGTTTGCTACTCGTCAATTTACATATCGTTGGTTGTCTAGTTTTGTTTCTTTATGTCCGCTTTGCTCCTCTGCTCAGGAAAGATTCATCGCACTTGTTTTCAGTTTGCAGATTGGCTACGGATATCGTCTGGCCTCGGTATGCCGCGGTGGAATCTATCATGGACGCCCCTTTGGTTCATATGCTGATGGCTTAATTAGTTCAAATTCCATCAGATTAAGCTTTAAAGTTAAAGTTTTGCGGGAGGAGTTCTGTTATATAAGTTGGTGGGAGCGTATGGATGTTTCTTTTATCAGTTGGACTCTTCTCGTCGGAAAGCCCTCGTTAAAGATGTTATTTTTGACCAATATTGTTATCGAGCTCTTTCACTGGTGCCTTTCTAGATGTAATTGTACTTTTATTGGGATAGTGGTGTGCAACACCCTATTTGAATCTCTTTGTAATTCTTTTTCCTAGCTTCTTGCTAGTTGGTTTATATTAGTTGCGTTCA
Source organism: Tanacetum coccineum (assembly GCA_026074375.1). Taxonomy (NCBI): domain Eukaryota; kingdom Viridiplantae; phylum Streptophyta; class Magnoliopsida; order Asterales; family Asteraceae; genus Tanacetum; species Tanacetum coccineum. The sequence continues at coordinate 184,875 of BQNB010000228.1, forward strand.
AAAAAAATTAAAAAAAATCTCATAATACTGATCAACCGAGCAATATTATAATGATATCTACCTATAGTATTTTCTTTTAGTCAATCATGTTTGTAATAATTTTAATCCTTAAAGAATTTTTATATAAAAGAAACTTATCATATATTGGTATTACTACATCGATTCGATGGATTCTATATAAAAAAATAGAACTGCAATGAATCTTTTACGAGACAACTATGAATTCTTCGCTTAATAAACATCTTGATGTTTTTAATCAATTGTTGATCTAAACATTTTATCCTATGACATGATTGAGTTGTATCACTAATATATCACCTAAAGTGCTCTTATACGTCTATTCACTATACTATATTAATATGGTAATTCTAATATAATTATTTTCTAATATATGTAACTGTTTACTAAGTAATCTCAGGTAAACTTTACGTTTTTGTGATTGGAAAAGCCCATTTGAGAACACAAGTGACTGAATACAATTATATGAACCCTAAAACTATTTGGCAAGTATAGTTGGTTTGATTAAATATATATTGTTAAAAACTTGATGATTTATGTTACGTTTATAAATGCTTTTTTACTAACCCTAATGGGACACTTTATTATGCAAAGGGCATGTTCCAATAAACTTCTAAAGTTTTCCTAAATATGATTAGTTTAATTTTATATTGTTAAATGTTCTTCTATGTGGAATATATCTTTCTATGCTAATGATATTACTGATTTACTATTACAAAATTAGAAACTTACTTAATATGTGATCACATGTCCTAAAAAAAGTGACTAGCTATAATATATATGCATGTGGTATATGTGTTCTTAAAATTGTTTACACTATTTTGTTTATATGTACGGACATGTTAATTATGTTTGGATTCGCTAGTATGATCTTTACGATATGATATTATTATGAAAAGAATATTAAAGCCACATGTTGCAATTGATATTTGTGCTCATAATAGATGTTCGAGTAATGATTTGTTACATCATTTACTTTATTTATTTACTAGCTGTAAAATACGACTATCTAGTTTCGATTTCTATCTTATGTTATGTATAATAGATCTAAACTTCATTTATATCCCAGTATGTTATTGTGCCGAATTTTGTTCAATAGTAGAGAGCAAGGCTGTCAAGATCGCGATCCCACCTGGGATCGTTTTTGTCTTTGCAAGATCGAGATCGTAAGATCGGATCGAGATCGTAAGATCCTACCAATTTATCATGTTTTGTAAGCAACGGATAAACAATTCAAACTGTTTTTATTTCTACTCAACATCAAAGATAAATTTATATAATATCCTCTTAAAAATGTCAAAGTTCAAATTTAAAATACCAAAATAAAATTAACAACACATTACTTCCACTGTAACAAAAGTAGGCCTCACTTTGAATCTCAATGATGTCTCGATTCATTTATCCTATTTATGTTTTTTATATGAATATACTTGTTTTTGTATCTAGAAGGCAAAGTTTATTAAAATATTAAAACAAAATTAGCTACAAATAAATGGACTTTACCGCTTATGAAAAAAAAAATATTCAAGCATCACCCCATAATTGGCTTAAATGTTACCAAGTATTTGATTAATACGTATTTTTCCATATTAACTAGAAGTGTAATAACTGTATATCATTAAAGGTAACAAATAAAAAAATAACAAGTATTGTTCTTTTTTGGGCCAAAAACAATTTATTGGGTAATTTGGTAGCTTTTCCAAAAAACTTGGTAATGGGTTAACTCGTATTGTCCACGCGATCTTACGATCTTTCGCGCTTCTTACGATCCTACTTTACGATCATACCTCTGATGCGTATCTACACCGATACTACACGATTTTATCTGGTGGGCTCGTAAAGATCGTTCGACTTAGTGTAAACTCGCGAGTTTTTGACAGCTTTGGTATGAGAGTGGCTATGTTTTGCACTTTGAATTGCTAACCGTATTTATATTAAAAATAAAAGCATTGCGATAGATACATATATTAATTCATGTACGTTGGGCGTATTAAGATAAACATGGTCGAAAACTAAGGCGTGTTTGTTTCTCATAAAGAGCCTCTTAATAGCCTCTTAATCTGACTCATTCAGACGCGCTCAGACATTTGGCTCATTAAGAGCGTTTGTTTTTTTTCTTTCATTCAGACGCCAATAGATGATGAAAATCTTAACCAACTGATGTGGGATGGGGGTCTTGATGCCTCAGTAATGCTTCTTATACTTTTTTTTCTTTGTTTTTTCACTATTTGTTTTGTGAGATATTTTTTTTACTCTTCTTTTAATATTGATATTACGTTAAAGAAAATTAATCTTTTTCTTTGTTGATAAAATAATGTTTCAAAATACTAATGATGATGATGCTTAAACATTTAAAAGATTTTACAAAACAATAGTTTATATTATAATTAGTTTGTGAAATTAAATTGTGGCTCGTGTAATTTGCACGTGAGCTTAAATTTTTCACTAAAAAGTATTTTTATTGCCGTTCAAAAAAAAGTATTTTAATTGTTAATTGACAATGTTAAGCATACTATGAAATTTTATTTTTCGCAGTCTTATGATTGTAAAGTTAATGATAGTAACAATTTGTAAAATGATGAATATGTTTAACCACATGAGAGTACAAAATATGACTACTTTATGAGAATAAATTGCGACAAAAAAATTTGAATGTTTTCTAAGACATTTTATTCTCACGTTGCACAACTATGTTAATTTTATGACTAAAATGCTCTATGTAATTTTTAAACATGTTTATGTTTCGTAAGAATAAACTGATTTGTGCTTTTATCGTTCAGACATTTAAAAAGTAAAAAACAAACAATATCATTTCATTCAGATTCAGACATTTGCGCATAAGATTCAGATTCAGATGTGCGAATCAGATTCAGATTCAAAGCCTCTTAATAAACAAACAACACCTAAATGTCTTGGTAATCCTAAATCATGATACAAATTAATAATTCACGTATGGTTGTAAGATTTTAATTTGGTGAATGTGAAGCATCTACTTTTTTTTTCACATGTTGTATGCGGAGATAATTCATTTATGAGTTTTACTTGTCACGATGAGATAATGAAAGTATTGACTTGATATTTGTGTTTTGCCGATAAATATAAAAACAAGCTTCTATAAAAATGTCATTAAACACGTCCAATTGAATACGTCCCACTGCGTGTGAAACGAAAATGAAGTATTTTGATCAATGTGTGAATCGTAGTTAATTATGTGCATGATTAAGTATGTATCATAAAATTTATGATAAGGGCGTGATGTGCCGCTAAACGTGCCAAAATATGGTAGAAATATACAAGAATGAAAAGTGTAAAATATACGGAGTACGTTATTTGTATGAATATGACCTATATGAGATTAATTGTTCCTTGTGAATAAAGGAAAACATTTAAGGGCCAAAACTTTTGTAACTGTTGCAATAAAAAATTACAGTTATACTCAATATAAGAACAAGATGACT
>BQNB010000229.1:3225-125120 GCA_026074375.1 Tanacetum coccineum
TTATTGTGGCAATCTTAATCGATAGGCTACATGACTGATTCTTTCAATTATCTCAAATGGTCCTACATACCTTGGTGCTAACTTACCGTTCTTACCAAAACAACCTGCACCTTTCCAAGGTGACACTTTCAACAATACTTGATCGCCTACTTCAAACTCTAAAGGTTTACGTCTATTGTTAGCATAGCTATTTTCACGATCTCTAGTCGTCTTGAGCCTTTACTTAATCAGTACCACTTTATCAGTTGTATTTTGTACCAATTCTGGTCCAATCAACCAACTTTCTCTAATTACAGCCCAAAGAACGGGTGACCTATATTTCCTTCCATACAATGCCTCAAATGGAGCACATCAAATACTCGAATGATAACTATTGTTATAGGAAAACTCAGCTAAGGGTAAGTGAGTATCCCAACTACCTCCAAAATCAATCACACATGCTCTTAGCGTATCCTCTAAAGTTTAAATGGTACGCTCAATTTTTTATCCATTTGAGGATGATAAGCCGTACTAATATCTAGCCGTGTTCCTAATGCTTTCTGCAACGTTTGCCAAAACCGCAAAGTAAATCTTCCATCACGATCTGAGATGATTAACACAGGCACTCCATGCCTTGCTACTATCTCATCGATATAAAGTCTTGTCAACCGCTTCATCTTGTAATCTTCTCGTATAGCCAGAAAATGAGCTGACTTAGTCAGTCTATCGACTATTACCTAAATAGTATCATGCCCACTACTTGATCTTGACAACTTAGTGATAAAATCCATTGTGATTCTATCCCATTTCCACTCAGGTATCTCAGGCTGCTGCAACAAACCCTAAGGTCTCTGATGTTCAGCTTTCACCTTTGAACAAGTCAAACACTTCCTAACGTATGTAGCTACATCTCTCTTTGTACCTGACCACCAATACATATCTCTCAAGTCATGGTACATCTTATCCGCTCCTAGATGAAATAGAGTACTTCGTCGTATGAGCCTCGTCCATAATTAATGTCCTTACACTTCCTACCAATGGAACCTAAATTATATCCATATAGTACAACCACCATCTTCATTCTTTTCCATTTGTTGGTCCAGGACACGCAGCATTTCTGCTGGCGCGTTCTCTACCTTGGACGCCTCACTTTGAGCAGCCAATATTTTATCCTTAACACCAGACTGGATAGTCATAGACATTGCTCGCACTTGTCTTGGTTTCACCCTTTCCTTCTTACTTAAGGCATCGGCTACTACATTTTCCTAGCTCGGGTGATGACGAATCTCACAGTCGTAGTCATCTAACAACTGAATCCATCACATCGGACTCATATTAAACTCCTTCTGGTCAAATATATGATATAGACTCTTGTGATCTGCGTAGATAACACTTTTCTTCCCATACAAATAATGTCTCTAAGTCTTAAGTGCAAAGACCACCACTCCCAGTTCCAAATCATGAGTGGTGTAGTTCTTCTCGTAAATCTTCATTTGGCATGATGCATACACAATCACCTTACCTTTCTGCATCAGCACACATCCGAATCCTTGATTTAATGCATCACAATAAACTACAAAGTCGTCTGGTCCATCAGGAAATGACAATATTGGTGCATTACATAAATCATCCTTCAATGTCTGAAAATCCTCTTCTTGTTCTGTGCCCCGTTCATACTACTGATTCTTCTGTGTCAGTGAAGTAAGGGGTTTAGAAATCTTAGAAAAATTCGCAATGAAACACCGATAGTAACCTGCCAATCCTAGAAATGGTCGTATCTCGGATGGCGTCTTAGGTACTTTCCAATTCTTCATTGCTTCCATCTTACTAGGGTCCACGTAAATACCATTGTTGTTAACTACGTGTCCGAGAAAATGTACTTCTTGTAGCCAAAATTCACACTTAGAAAACTTGGCAAACAACTTCTGCTTCTTGAGTAGCTCCAAAACTAACTTCAAATGAACCTCGTGATCCTCTTTAGACTTTGAGTAGACCAAGATATCATCGATAAATACGATAACAACTTGTCTAGATACGACTTGCACGGCCGGTTCATCAAGTCCAAGAAAACCGTTGGTGCGTTGGTTAACTGAAAAGGCATAAACGTAAACTTAACCCTACCACGTCCTAAATATGACCTTTGGAATATCTACTTCGTGTACTCTTAGCTGATGATAACCGGGATGAAGATCTATCTTAGATAAATAACACGAACCTTGTAACTAGTCGAACAAGTCGTCGATCCTGGGGAGATTCTTGGTGGTCAGCTTATCCAACTCTCGATAGTCTATGCTCATTCGAAATGAACCGTCCTTTTTCTTGAACAACACATGTGCTCCCCACGGAGAGTGACTTGGTCGAATAAAACGTATATCAAACAAACTATAAGTGTTACGAACTATCGAATTGGGTAGCAACGAATATTGTATCAAATGCTAGAAAACATCTAAGGGACTTCACAAATGAAAATAGATGCGGATCAAATGTCATAAGAATCCTTAAATGAAAAGATAGAATATCTATACCGATAGGAAACCCAAACAAAAGAGTCAACAAAGCGTACCAAGACAAAAGGAATACATATCGAATAACGATACGTATCAAGATTTATAAATGAGAAAGATAGAATTCTTATACCAAAAATCGACTTTACTCGAAAGAACCAACTACATACTGTTTTTATAAAAAAAATCATTTTGAAATAATAAAGAAAGTCGTTTTAAAAAAAAATTATTTTAAATATAAAAATTGTCTTAAATGTAATCTTTATAAAATTTATTTTAAATATGGTTATCATAAAAATCCAGAGACATTTATTTAACGGTGTATCGTATCCTACCCTTATGAGTCATTTTAAACCTACTTTTCATAATAAAAATAAAATTGATCAAGCATATAAAAAATAGTTTCATATCTTATTTGTAAAGATCATTTTAAACATAGTCTTGACAGTCAACCGGTATCACATCGTTTCATAAAAATCATTGTAAACATAGTTTCTTAAAAATAAAGAGACATTTACATGCAAATTGTGTCATAACGTATTCATAAAATCATTTAAAAAATATTTTTCCCTAAACACCATCAAGATATACTTCAAAAGGTTTTCATAATTCGATATTAATATAAAATATGTTACTCAAACAAAGGACATCGTAATACCACCATGAGAAAATCAAAGGAGCAATATGAGCATGAAAAAAAAGAGTTGATGAAACCAATATAGTAAGAATAACAGTCAACGATCACGCACAAGAGAATTTGTACAATGACATTGACGAACCAAATATAGAGTAGGATTCATTGTAATAAACAATCAGAAGAATAAACACAGAGGAAGCATTGGTATAACATATTACAAACATGTTACGAAACCAAGGAGCGTGAAAAAAGGAGTAACATCTGCAACAATATTTATGAAACAATTAGGCTTGAAGAAAAAAATTAGATAATTTGTACCAGTAATCAAACGCAAGAAAAGAACCATGAAAACGTGCCAATATCCACAGAGCAGATCCGAACAACCTATATATATCAAGACGATGAATGGGAAAGATAGATCATCCGTACCGACATAGTACGAATAAGGAATGCTAAAATGAGAGTAAGATCTCCGAACAAATAATCAGACGAAAAAATGACTTAATAATCGTAATAGTAGTAATAACAGGTATCTAAGATATTCGTAAATATTAGATAGAAGGGAAACTTACTAACTACGCAACTATTCATACACACTTGCGCATAACATAACATCTTACACTACCACCTAACAAACAAACACCAATCAATCCAATCATGGTTACAAGTCCACGTGTGTGATGCCTTTATAATTGTTGCTAACCCATATTATAATTTTAATCCTTTCACACATGTACGTACTTCCAAGACTACATATCTCAATGATAATGCACATATATACATATATCACATTGTACATCTTACACGACTTTACAAAACGATGCTCCATCAAAGCAATATTTATTTATATAAAGAACAAAATTGAAAATGATAGAAATACAATGAAGGTCTCAAAGTGCCCAAAAATACGTAATATCCGAAATAAATCATCGACAACAACGTGTCAATGTAAAATACAGGATAAACTTATGCTGGGCCTCGCTTGGGTTTGACTTTGCTTTCACAAGAGTCACCCGACTCCGCTGGTCCAAACCTGCTACAACATCCGACGAGAGATCTGAGTCGACCTCCTTCTTCTACTCTTTTAAGTAACCTTCCTCCTTTGGTTCCTCAAGAGGCTCCTCCTCAGTTAGCTCATCTTTTGGATCTTCTGATATTGAGTAGCCCAAAGGTCAAAATAAAACTCCTAAAAAAACAAGAAAACAAAATTCCTAGATAGCTAAACATATAGATCCTATTATGCAGCTATATGAAAGACTTCTAGGTTATAGTATAGGTCAAACCACCTACTTTTCTATAACCAATGGCTCTGATACCAATCTGTTACACCCCGCTAAAGTGGAAACACGAGGCGTAACACGATAGGCATCGTCACAACACATTGACGTCACAATAGAGAATATTTAAAATGCATAATCACTTAATAAATCAAAATGTCATGACGACACCTGACATAAGAGGGGACTTGTATCGAGGTTAATCGAAACACAACAATACATAGTCATAAAATGAAAATCCAAAATAACAATGTACCAATTACGAAAGTATATTAAACATGGAGATATAAATGATAACTAGTAAGTCTTCAAATGTGGGGAACCTAAAGTCTCACTAGCCAAGCAGTCTCGAACTCTTAAGCCACACTAACTTCACCAGAAAATGGATACTCTCAAGTGTTAACATTACGTTGGTGAGCTCGTAGGTTTAAACATAAAACAAATAAGATGCTATGAACATAAAACAAAAAGTTGGAAAATCTGAACGGATAATATACTTGCTTCATGGTATCTTAAACGATAAAATACCAAATTAATAACATATCGTATCAAACCAGCTAGCCATTTTATAATTGTATTATCAATTGAGTTACCATCATTGGCTGGTATAAAACAAGCAACTATGTATACTTGTTATTCTACATATGTATCATGTACTTATCCACATAAGTGTATCGCATAAACTACTATATAACCCTGTCCAAAATAAAACAAGTTCAAAACCATTTAATCACAGCAAAGAAAACATTTCAAATATATTTTGTATCCATTTTCACCCCAAGAAAACATTTAAAAAGGGGCTACGAGAAACACACCTCAAGCTTCACAAATGCGCACAATAACCCAAGCAATAATATACACAACATAATTAACGGGTTACACATAATCAAGGCTTTACGGCCCTATACATGTAACCTTTCAATCGATATATACTAATGTCTAAAATACATTTATAAATATCCCATCATAATTCCTACACATTATCTAAGCTCTAAACATGTTTTAATCTAGTGTTCACATTTTTAATTTTTTATAGAATTTTGAAGTCACTTTATGAATTTTTATAAAATACTAAATGAGCTCCTTTGACTCCAAAATTCGAATGACATCAAATTCAACGAGTTATGAAACTACTTTAATATTTCCAACAAATGAAAACATGTTTAACTATTTTTAAATGAGTCAACAATACAAACTGACTAGATTTGGATCTGATCGCACACCAAAATGTTTGACCTCATTAAGCACACTTAGACACCTTGCAAAAATATAGGAAAAATATTGGAGTTTCTAGACACCTAGGACTTACTCTAGTAATAACCTCATGAATAAACACGACATAAATCTGACCCGAAAACTCATATTCGACAACGAATCTTGTAAAAATATTTTAACCAACTTCTTCAATTCACGAAAACTACATTTTTTTAGTAAGATAGACTCTTGTAGAGTGATTTTAAAGCCAAGAAAATCTATCAAACTCATCCGTATGACCGAGTTATGTCTCTTACAAGTTGACCTAAAAATCTGCCCAGTTTTAAATTTCGAATTTAACAACAAATTAATTACACCCTAATTGATTAGTAATGATCAAACTAACATGTTTACTGAGTTTTAATGAAACCCTAATTCCACCAATTAAAAAGTTACAATTAATTAGATTAAAAAAAGATTCAATAAGGGTTATACGAAAAACCTTTTATTTTGAAAGCACACGATCTTGAACCCTAAATTTTCTTTAAAATTTTTGATGGTTTCCTTCTTGTTCTTGATGAATGTCGACACAAAAGGGAGAGTGGAGAGAAAAAGAATGATCTAGGGTTTAGGTTTAAAGGGTATATATACTTGCTTAGAGATAAGTCATAATTAGAGTAGGTTTTCTTTTTCTTTTTTTTCCTTGTGTCGATCCAAACAAACGCCCCATATATTTTTATATATATTATTTTAATATTTTGGGTTGAAAATATATACATATATTAAAAAAAATTATTTATTAAATATTTACTTGAAAACCCTTAATTGTTTACATAATATTCCTAGCTAGAAAATGTTTATCTACATATGATTTTTCTCAAACATTTTTATTACTCAATATATAATTAAACCATTGAATGTTAATTTATTTAATAACATCGAATTGAAATTAACGATACTTACTTTCATAAATTATTTCCAAATGTTATGAATAACGAAATGACTAACGAATGACTATCTCATAATCATCCTTTCCAACGAAATAAAATGACTAAATATCTAATTTGAAACTTCTTACCCATCAATTTCAACTCATATACTTTATTTCACAATATCAAAAGCCACAAATTGAACTTGCATACAGCTCAAATCATATAACACCTAGTTAGGCTAACACTATGTAACATTCCGTATTCTCAGGTCATTTTCAATACTATTTAATTTCACTATCTATATTTTTTTTTTTCTCGTACGCGTTCACTTTTAATTTTAATCGTTAAGTTAAATCGCGTAAACTGAAAATGATCATACAATGTAAACGGACATTAAACCGTTAAATGTTTACATCAAGCAAGTGTTATATGATTATTATGAGGATAATAAATAACTTTGTTCATCTTATTTTTATTGGCTACGTAATTGATTACGTGTTCGTAATAAAATTCGTTTAGGCATACCCGGGGAAGTTATAAAACCTATCTTACGCCTAAACGGACTACCACGATTTTACCCAATACTCAAATATTAATTTAATTCATATATATACATAGTATGCCGAAATTTTTGAGATGAGAACAATAGTCATCACTTTATATAATATCTAGATAATATCTAGATATTACATAAAGTAAACTCTTACACATTTTTTCCAACTTGTCATGCTTAACTTAACTAGGGTTAGAAAGTAACTAGGGTTAAGTTAATAAGATATTTAGACTATAAATAGCCATGCATGCATGGCTATTGTTTACAACTTCTATACTTAACCAAAATCTCATTTTCTTTCTCTCTTTTCTTCATCAAATCCCACGGCACAATACCCCTTTAATACACAATCCACACTTTGATTTTCTAAGATTATACAACCCTATACACAACATACTTAAGGTATTATAAGGTGTTTACAAGCCTTGGATCACCATTTGCAAGTATTAAGAAGAAAAAGTAAAGATTAGGGTTTTGGAAACCTAATCTTGGGTTATAAGCTTGGAAGCTTTATTTTTGAATCTAAACACGGGTTTAGAACTCATTTCACATCTCTTACATCATTTGATAACATGACAACTGAATTTTCAAACCAATCTCTCGAGTCTGAAAATATTTTTCTCAAAAAGACCGTTGCCCAACTTCAAAAAGACTTTTCAAGAATGGAAACACATTGTGTTAACATGGAACTTAAATATCAAAATCAAGCTTTAAAAGACGGGCAACATGGTCAAATTTTGAATGAAACAAGTAATAAAGCCAAGATTAACAAGGAAATTGAGGTACTTGAAAAGATCAATATCGAATTGGAACATAGTGTGGCTAAATTACTTGCAGATAATGAGAAGTTGCATAAGGAAAATGAGCATTTAAAACAGACTTACAAAGATCTTTACGATTCTATCAAAACAATACGAGTTCAGACAAAAGACCATAATGACTCACTGATTGCTCAAATAAATAGTAAGACTGTTGAAAATGCTGATTTAAAGGCTCAGATTCAGGAAAAGGTTTTTGCGAATGTAGCGTTGAAAAACGAATTAAGAAAGTTAAAAGGAAATAGCGTGGATACTAAGTTTGCAAAACCATCAATCTTGGGGAAACCGGTTTTACAACCACCCAGATACCAATCAGTTGTTAGACAACCGAATGCGTTTAAATCTGAACGACCTAATTTTTCAAAACCACGGTTTGCCTCCCAAGTTGATGTGAATAACGTTTTGTCAAAACCAGTCACTCAACATTATTTGCCTAAGGGAAGAGAATCTGCTTTTGCAAAACCTAATCATATGATTGCATCTAGCTCATCTAGGAATAGTTCTAAGAACATGCCAAGATTTAGTTCAAATGACATGGTTCATAATTACTATCTAGAGGAAGCTAAGAAAAAGACACAAGAAAGAGATAGAAAGTCAACAACTAGTGTAATGCCATCTGCTAAATCACAAAACACTACTAAGAGTTGCAAATCAAAACCTAGGAGCAATAATCAAACATCTAGGGTTTTGCCAACATCTAAGAGTAGTTGCCCAACGACAACTGTTATGCCAAAGGCAGATCACTCTAGGAATTCTAGTCCTTTCTCTGACTTCAAACACTTTGTGTGCTCAACTTGTCAAAAGTGTGTCTTTAATGCAAATCATGATGCCTGTATAACAAAATTCCTGAAAGAAGTGAATTCTCGTGCTAAGATTCAACCCAATAAGACTAGAAACAGTAACAAACCCGTAGATCCAACGAGTCATACTCAGAAACCTGGTAGGAAGATCGTTACAGGACATAGTTTTTCTCCCAATAAGTCTTCCGTTGTGCATGAGAAAACAAACACTCCTAGATCTTACCTTAGGTGGATACCGACGGGTAGAATTTTTAACACTGCTGGTCTTAAGTGGGTTCCAACTGGAACGACATTCACATCTAGCACAACAAAGGTTGATTGTGAACTCCCAAATGGTTCAAATGATTGTATCACTAACCCTTATAAATGCGATCAAACTCTCAATGTCAGTGCAGGTACTCTTAACTTAAGTGCAGGTACATTTTGCAATCCTGAAAAGGAAAGACTCGGAGTTTGTTTGCTGAAAAAGGTGATATATCAGAAACCAAGGGTTCCAAGAATTTATGTATGATGAACAAGGACAATGGCTGTTGATTAATTTAGATCAACACCCGTGCTTCATGATAATGGCGTCTGTAGACAACACTTCAAGCCCCGTTCCTCAAAGAAAAGAAAGGTGTACGTTTCAGTGCGCTTTGTCTTCAAAAGAAGAGAAATCTTCTTGTATCCTAAGTAAATACTTAAAATCATAAAAACATAAAAAAGATTTTTTATTTTTATTTTTATTTGGTGATGGACTATTCGGAGTAAGTCCTTGAAACGAGTCTATGCTTCAGAACGAGATTCACCTTGATGTTGTTGGAACATCAGGATGTCATTGCGGAGTTTTGCAGTCCTTCTCGGTGGAAAGAATTGAGCAAGGAAACGAGTAGTAAGATCTTCTCATGTGGAGATGGATCCTGCTGGAAGACATTCAAGCCAATTGATAGCTTGATCTCGAAGGAAAAATTGAAATAAACATAGGCGCGTTCTTTCCCTGTTCTCAACATTAAGGTCTAGTGAGTCCTCTAATTTTAGAAAATCCTTAAGATGTTGGTTTGGATCCTTAGACCTAAGTCCGTGGAAAGAGCATCCGTTTTGTGCTAACCGGATGGTGTTGGATCGCAGAGGCACCCTATTGTTCCCTTCGGGGAGCTCAATGGTGTTCCTATAGCCCTCGTGGTTAGGTCTGGAGTAATCTCCAAGAGTACGGATATGATTTTTATCTCGCATAGAGGTCAACAAAAATGATTTACGAAACAAATAACAGAAAGAAAAGATAAACTACAAGAAAGCTAATGTACTAAAAATAAAGATCTCACTTGATAGGAATCAAGCGAGTAGACCTACGTTAAACAATGGTCGAAACCTAACTATTCCCCGACAGCGGCGCCAAAAACTTGATTCGGTTGTTACAAGACTTTACAAAAGCTTTACAACTCCCTAGGCAGAATACCTAACCGTTGTAGTGTAGTATAGGCAAGACTCGGGGGTTGTTATCGTTCTCTAGGAGAATAAGTTGGGAAGGCTCGATCAAGATCTGACAGAGGTCTACGGGGTTGAGAGAAGATTCTTTTTGTATTTTTATTTTATAGAAAGCAGTAAAACTCATAGGTTTGAGAGGTTGGTTCGTTTAACTAATTAAACTAAATATAATCTAATCTACTAGTGATAACGTTATGATAAAAAGATGTATTTACTTAATCATGTACTACTCCTTAGATTGCTTCTCCTAATCCTGTGCTTTGTCACACTTGTGATGATCTGTGTAAGTATTTCCTAAGTCATGAACGAATTACACGAACCCGCCGTCTATTTAATATTCCGTTAAGGCAACACATAATTAAGGTAGTATGAAGACTATTACAAGGCCCCTAAGAGTATATTAAATACAAATGAAATATCCTAAGAGGGATCAACCATATTAGGGTAAGGTAGTATGAAGACTGTTACCGATGGTATCCTTTCTACACACTCGCGTTTCCCTAGACGTCTATGTCAATTTAATATCTTATGGCTAGTTTTCTAAAGCCTAACATGCACATCCATCACAAGAAGCAACATTAAAAGGGTCTATAATCTAAGTTTCATACAATCATAAGTAAATACAAAGGAGGGTTTAGCCTAGCATGTTATAAAGAAAGCAAGAACATAAATCAATCAAACAACATATAGACATATTGAATGATTAAAGATAAACAATCTTACTTGATTAAAACATAGATTAAGGTCAGTTACAATAGGGTTTTGAGGCCCTAAAGACGGCCTAAAAGACGCTAGAATGATTAGGTTTCATCTTACAAAAGTTATACAAAGTTACAGACTAAAAACCTTAAAATCGGCTTTGTATATATAAGAAAAGCGTTGCGACAGCGTCGTGTTGTAGTTGTGACGCCGTCGCCAAGTAGAATCTTCTAGAACTGTTTTAAGTCGGCTACGCCGTGATGCCGTCGTCAAATCCATGACGCCTTCACCATGAAAATCCTGACGTGGTTGCTTGATACCTGTGACACCGTCTCCACGCTTTGTATATGCACAATTCTCAAGCTAAATGGTGTAAACTTATAGTCTTGTCTATTTCTTCTCCAAATGAGCCCAAGTCACGTGTATTTCCTCCAAATGTCATCCAAGTGCTAAAAACCTGAAAACAAAACGATTAAGCATATAATCTGGGCAAATTTGCATGATTTAGGGGGTTAAATGACCCTGAAATAGTGTATAAAATGACAACTCATCACCGTATAATGTGTAGTGTGAGCAACTATAGAGGTGACTTCCGTTAATCACTTTAGGGTTTTGATTCAAGAATCTGGAATTGTGAAAACTAGAAGAGGGTTGAATAGTTTTAACGTTTTAAAATTAAAACTTATATTGTTTACTTATATGAATTCAAGAGATATACAAGTATGTATATGATAGTGATGCAATAAGTAAATCAACAAATTCAATATATAAGTAAGTAAAGAGAGGAAATGTCAAACCATAGACATGAAGATTTATAGTGGTTCAGCTACGAAGCTCCTCTTCGCCCAACTCTACTCTTCGAGTAACCAACTTGAGAGTTCTCTTCACTATGTCAACAAGCTCCCTTTATGCGAAGAAAATCATACAACGTAGCTTACCTTTTTCGATACAAAGCTAAATACCAAGTTCTACTTCGAGATAGAACCAGTGTAACACACTATGTATTTTAAGGCTTAAAATACTAACCGATCATACAACTATGATTACATAAGACAGTAGATGATGGTGGATAAATATCACAACAAATGTGATGAATCAACTAAACTAATAACACTTGAAGCTTGGAGATCTTTTTTGTGTTCTTCACTAAAGAGTAAAAATAATTGTATTACTTGTAATGGATTATAAAACAAGTATAATGATCAAATAATGAATGCTAATGAAAGACACTAAATATGCTAGAGAGAGGATTGGAAAGAGTTAGTTCAAATGAAAACATTTGGCTTCTATTTATAGTGCAAAATTCAAATTTAAAATCATGCATTCCCACGGGTCGATGGATCTACTGACGTTGGATCCATACGTGCATTTAGGTGGATCCGTGGACGGTATTTACAAAATTTCTGTCTTTTAGTGGTTAACTACAAATCTTTACAAAATACCCTAATTATACTTAAATATCTGATTTAGTACATGTTTCTAGAAAGAGAATATTTCTTAAAATTAAAATAGAAAGATTTTCGAGATTTAAAAAGATATGAAAAGATTATTTCCATTTATAGATAATCATATTTTGTCTTATTCACTAATGCAACTAATTATTTGTCAAGTAAGTGTTTACTTGAAATCATTTGCTTAGTATTAATGTAAGCAAGCTTACATGAGTTTATGCAAATGATTAAACTAGTATGCATGACAAAATATATTCTTTAACCATTTTAACGCTGTGTTTCTGAGTTTTATTTTTGAAAAAAGAGAAGAAGTGGGAAGAAAACAAAATAAATTTGTGTTCCAGAGTTATTTCAGAGAGAAGAAAAAAGAAGAGGAGAGTAAATTTGGCTAAATTTCTCTCCAAAACTTTCTTTCCAGAAGTGGTATGATTTGGAGAAAAGTTATATTTGGAAGCTTTTAATAAATATAATTACTTAAACGACCTTATAAAAATATAACTTTTATATATAATTAAGGGTATAATTGTAAATTAATCACTTATCACTTTCTTTCACTTTTAACTCGGGAACATGGTTAAAAAAATAAATTTCATTCCTCTCCTCTTCTTTTCTACCCGTTTTTAACTATTCTCTTCTCTTTTTTCATTTCAAAAACTTAGGAACAGTAAGTGATTTGATGTCGGCATGAAAACTTACGACTAAAAACTTGTTGACGTAAATTTTTACATAGTATTACATTATATTTGTTATTATCAAAACTTAAATATCATTAAATATAAATATCGTTTTTATACGAATATTTGTATTAACAAGAATCAAGATTTAATCAATTGTCTTAGTAATATAATTGATAAGAGGTTAGTAAATTTTATGTGCTTATTATTGTGTTAATTCTTATACATCCAACAATATCTCATAAGAGACACCTACCGCTGCGTACTCGTAGTATGAGGGTCATATATCTATTAAATCCCAACATCTTTAACTAGTAGAGGTCCTGAGGGCTATTTGGTAGAGGGTGTTCGAGGTCGTGTTGGTGGTTAATTTTGAACCAGATGTTTTTTCGTTTCTGTGGTTTAGATGAGTTGGTTGTATCGTGAGGGTCATGTGGTTCATCTTATGTTATGGTAGTTTTGAGATATTCACAGGGTTATTCGGGTGGTCGTGTTTCAGATGTTGTGGGTTTTAATGGTTATGCCATGATTGAGATCAATGGTATTATAGTTCAAATATGGTTCTTTCTAAGTTTGGTCGATAAAGGTCGGTATGTGGTGGTCTTACGATGAATGATTTTTCTCGGTTAACCGCCTTTACTTACCACCTTTTGGTTAATTGTGTGACCGGAATAGTGTTAGGAATACGAAATTCCTAGTAAAGTCTCGGTCACTTCATAGATATCGGTTGATAGCTCGTATAATAATATTTAAAAACTAGATAGGCTAGTTAGGAAAAGCCCATGGACAAAGCTCGTGGACAAACCCATAACCAACCTAGATAGTAGTATAAATACCCTCTCCACACATGGAGATGGTGTTGGTTCTCTTTGTAATTTTCACATAGTTCAATCAACCTCCTTATTTTCCTTTTTACTTTCTCTCTCAACTTTCTCGCTCTAGTTCATCTTTTGTGTGAAATGAGTTTTCTTCAATTGGTATCAAGAGCCATGGGGTGGATTAAGTGATTTGTAGTTTGTGTTGTGCTTATTTGATTCGGCTTATTTTCTATTTTCGTATTGCGTCATAAAATGTTTTTTATTTTCGTTGACTTATTTTAGAGCTAATCATCATTTTGATTTTTTTTTGTTAGTGTAACGCTTATATGGTTATCACTTTTTTAGCTTGGGCTTCCTATTCATAAACAAATCACTTGGGCTTATTCATAATATCTTAAAACATTGGTCAAAAACATGGTTGCGTTTCAGTTTGAAAAAAAAAATGTGACACCATGTTTAGTTGTTTTTGAGTTCTTCTTTTCACGCTTATTTTTTTGGCTTATTAGAGGGATTAGCAATAGCTTATTCAGTTTCTTATTTTGTTGGTTAAGAGCTTATTTTGAGAGCTTATTCTCTGGGTTTATTGGTGTCTTTCTTGGTCTCGGCTTGAAGAGAAGAACAAGGCGCGAACAAAGTGTTTGATATTTTGTCAAACCGAACAACTCAAAGTCTGTTTGAACCGAACAACCATTTCCATAAGGAACCGAACAACTTGAATCGAACAACCATTATCCTTTTGGTACTGAACAACTTAAACTATTTGTGGAACCGAACAACCTTGAAACCGAACAACAACTTGAACCGAACAACCTTGCAAGCCGAACAACCTTTGAACCGAACAACTTAGTTTCTAAAAGGAACCGATCAACTCATTTCTTTTAGGGTACCGAACAACTCAAGCCTTTGTCAAACCGAACAACTTGCAAACCGTTGAGTACCGAACAATTTTGTGTGCTTATTTGAACCGAACTTAAAACAGTAGGAATCGAACAACTGTGTAATTTTCGGGTTTTTCGGTTTCGAGTGTCGGTAATCTACGGAACTTATAACGTATACCGTTGCGATCGTGACATCGTTTCGATCATCGTGGTATATTCACTTCTCACCGACGATAACCGTACGACTCCGCGAGATTAAAAATACATACGTTATCATTTTATATTTTAGGTCATTGTATGACATTAAGAAATTCATAATTTATTTTTAGGGTTGTTACCGCGTTTACGTCTTAAACCGTAAACTTTAAGTCAAATCCGTAAACTTAAAATGATCATACCAATTATACGGGCATTAAACGATTAAAATGTTTGATCAAGCAAGTGTTATATGATATTATGAGGATAATTAATAACTTTGTTCATACTTATTTTTATCGGCTACGTTAAAATGCTTACGTATCATAATTAAAATACGTTTAGCAATAACCCGGAAGTTTCTAAAACCTAACTACGCCTAAACAAATACCTACATTTATACCCAATACTCAAAATATTAAATATAACATCACATATATACATAAAATGCCGAAAATTGGAAGATGAGAACAAGAGTCATCATCTTTGCATAATATCTAGATATTAACTAAAAGGTACTCTTACACCTTTTACCAACTGACTAGTTAACTTAACTAAGTTGCAAGTAAAAAATGATTAAGTTAAGAAGATATTTATACTATAAATAGCCATGCATGCATGAGCAAAGTTCATACTCTTTTATACTTAACAAAATTTCAATTTCTTCTCTCTTTTCTACACCAAAACCCACGGCATAATTAAGCCACCAAACAAAATTCACACTTTGATTTTCTAAGTATATACAACCCTATACACAACATACTTAAGGTATTCCGAAGGTGTTGGGAAGCATTGTTCATCATTTTCAAGTAACAGAAGAAAAAGGAAGATTAGGGTTTATTGAAAAACCTAACTAGGTTAAAGCTTGGAAGCTTTATTTTTGAATCTAAACACGGGTTTAGAACTTATTTCACATCTCTTACATCATCACTAAGGTTTTCTTAAATTCTTTATACTTTTCTTTCTTAATGAATTTATGTATTACATTTAAATATAGCCAGAAGCACCACTAATGACTTTTAAATGTATAAAATGGATTTTTATTTGAGTTTATCAATTTATACACTTATTCTCATGTCCTAATGTTATAAATATCATGGAAAAGTAAAGATAAAAGTATGTTAACTTATGGATTAAGTATAAACATGTTTATGTTAAATTAGGGTTTTATGATGTTTCTTAAACTTCACTTATGAAAATAATGAAAATAAAAGGGTTAAACTTGTTACAATGAAATTATAAGAACTAGGGATAGATATTAACTTTATTATGATTAACCACATATGTAAAATATGTTTATAGAGAGTTTTTATATTAAACTACTACCATAATAAGTACATAAAACAAGGTTTTATAAAGAAACAAACATGAAATACATAGGGGCTGTCCAAATTCGAATTTTGGACAGTAGGTTATGATATTTTATAAAAATAATATGCCTCGTGACGATTCCATAATGATAAGAAACTTGAAAAACCGATCTATAACGAAAAAGATACGTTAAAAACGAGTTTACGACTATAAAAACTTTTATAAAACTATTTTTTAATAACAGGAGGAATGGAACAGGTACTATTCATTACAGCAACTTTGAGTTTAAATCATCAAAATATGATAATAACTTTTGATTACGAGATCGTACACGCAAGAATCGTTCAAAACGGAACTATAACGAGTAAATTACGACATTTTCGATAATTAAAGTTTATAAAAGTAATTTTATAAACTATGAACAGTAAAAATCACTATTCATCAGTGAATTTATCTTTATAAAATATAATACCTCTTTTAATAACAAAAACGTACTCGAAAGAATCACTAAAATCGGGATTAAAACGAATAAGTTATTACCTTACAAGTTTACGCTAATTAAAGCCTAAAACTACAATGAGCTGTCATGAACAGTAATTTTACTATCATCGCAGAATCTTAAAAACATGAAAATCGTAATATTTTGATCCGTTCGTCTTACTACGAAGACGTGACAAGAAACGCAGCAACGGGCTTAAAAACACCAAACAAGAGTCAATTTACGAAAAGTATATTTATAAACGTTTTCACTTTATAAATATTATTTTACTAAAACGATTAGTCGGTGATTATGCTATATAGAATATTGAGTGGTTATCAAAGTGCTATATTACTAGGGAGTTTCATAATGAGGCCTCTTCGGATGGCGTATCGATGAGTTGTTGGATTTACGATTTAAAGTGTCCTAAACTCCTCGTACGTCATGTCATGACCTCTTTATTTATGATAGCCCAACGATAGTACGATGTAACAACTATAAGATTATAATTCGATGTTAATTAAAAGTACTCAGTACTTATACAGCCTTAAATTAAATAGGTTGCCTTATCGACATGTGTGTACGTTTTATCTGAGATTAATTGAGCTATCTGTACTCAAGGTGAGTTCATAGCCCCACTTTTAAAGTTTTACTAATTTGATATTATTTGGGGTGGAAACATGCTTGTTTTATAAATTGGACGCAAGTGTTGAAAGTATATTGATTATGTGTTGCCTAAGTAGCGATAACCCTCCTGAGCCCATTATTCATGAACTGTTAATTGCATAGATGTAGTTGTGAATTACATTATGTGAGCGCGAATGATATAAATAGATCTATTGGGATTAACCTCCCCGTTTGGGTGATTAGCTATCACTAGGAACGAACGTTGACCATGTCGGACTTGGATGTTGCGGGTTACAACATCTGTACGGGCAAAATAACTGCTAAAATAGCAAGTATAGTTGAGCTTTCGTTGTCATGAGTTAGTGCAACAAAAATCTGTTTTGTGATTGTTGGCATTGTTGTAAACAGCACGTGAAAGCCTGGCGTCCTGCAGAATTTAAATACAAAAAACCTATGAATTCAACCAACAATTTTGTTGACGTTTAAGCAATGTTATTATGAGGCCATTAGGCACGAGATGCCGAAGGATGCATTTGGATTAAGTTTTTGGGATTGTACAGTTAAAGACTTATGTGTTATGTTTTGGGAAATAATGTTGTCTTTTTGTAATATGAAAACAAAGAACAAGTAAAGCTATAAGCTTTTGTAATATATCTTTATTTAAATCCAATTAACATTTAAACGACTTTGAGTCCGTTCTATATATATCTTGTGCCTGTGATCTTGAAGTAAACATGCCCCGATCCTTTTTCCGCTGCGACCTATATTGGGGGTGTTACACTACTTAACATTTTTATAAAAAAAAAAAATTCAAACGAAAATGATGAACAGTTGGAGGGAAAAGTTTAATTATTAAACTAAAATTGGAAAATTACAATTAGTCCACATCTTTAAAACCTTTTAAAACTTAACCTTTAGTTTTTAAATAACTTTAATACTAGCCCTTAGCTTTACAAGAATTTTATTTTGAACCTTTTTATTTTCAATCATTTTTTATTTTTAGACTTTCAATTTTTAACTTTACATTTGCAATGTTTTTAAACATTAGTCACTTAGTTTTAATCATTTTCACCGTTAGTCCTTTTAGCTCAACAAATCGTTAACAAAAGTTCCAATACTTCAAATACAACAACGATTTCAACAACAATTAATTAGTGTTTTACGGTTTCTTCTTGATTTTGTAAAATCCCACGAAAGATTTAATTATTTTCTCGGTTTAAATCATAGATCTATAAAATCCCGTGAACGTTAATTATTTCATCAAAACCACAACAAAATCATTTAATCCACTTAAGATCCTTAAATTTCATTTCACACATCGAATTTCAATGGAATCTTTGAATTCCAATTCTCAAGAGAGAGAGCTGCATCAGTTGCAACAAAGGCAAGATACGACAAAGGAAAGTTGCATGATATCATTTCGACTACTTCATTCACACCTCAAGGCCCTTTCAAACAACGACTTAAAAGGAACTCGAATCGAGGGATGTTTCGAACGGGCATTTGTGGCACTCTTTGATCAAGATGTTCAGACTTTCACAGGCTCAATGTTACTAAACTTGGATAAACTAGAACAACAACTTGACAAAGAAGAATTTAAAGAAACTGGATCCATGGATGCTTTTAGAGTACTCAAGACACAGTTTTAGCGGTTCATCAATTTCCGATACTATTTTGATGATGATGAGGGTCTAATGATACACAAGTACTTTCTAGCATACACTCGAATTGAGGTTCAACAATTTCGTGATACACTGTTCCCGCACATGGAATCTCTTCAGGAGTCAATTCAGGAAAGAGCAAAGCATAAACGAGAATATGACAAAAGGATAAATGACAGAATGATGCAGTCAAAAGAGGGAAAGGTTGATTCGAGTAAAGCATTAGATGCTGCTTTGGTTGTTACAGAAAATAATGAGACAAAATCAGAAAGCCATGTTTCAAGCAGCAGATCCGAGAAACATACACATGCTGAGGATGGAGATATCAACTCCGTGAATGACAAACAGCCAATCGCTGAGGTACAACTGACTGCTGAACATGATATACCAACTAATAAACAACAACATTATGAGCAATCTGAATCTATTTATGACACATATTTGTTGGAAAAAGTTTATAGAAATACCACTCCTGATTCAACAGATATGAGTCATAGGGGAGGAGAGATTGACCAGAATGCTGTAAAATGTCAAGTTTCATGTCCTTTACTTGATCCATCATTTGATAACATGACAACTGAATTTTCAAATCAATTTCTCGAATCTGAAAATATCTCTCTCAAAAAGACCGTTGCCCAACTTCAAAAAGGCTTTTAAAAAATGGAAGCACATTGTGTTAACATGGAACTTAAATATCAAAATCAAGTTTTAAAAAACGGGCAACATGGTCAAATTTTGAATGAAACAAGTAATAAAGCCAAGATTAAAAAGGAAATTGAGGTACTTGAAACAATCAATATCGAATTGGAACATAGTGTGGCTAAATTACTTGCAGAGAATGAGAAGTTGCATAAGGAAAATGAACATTTGAAACAGACTTACAAAGATCTTTACGATTCTATCAAAAAGACACGAGCTCAAACAAAAGACCATAATGACTTACTGATTGCTCAAATAAATAGTAAGACTGTTGAAAATACAGATTTAAAGGCTCAGATTCAGGAAAAGGTTTTTGCGAATGTAGCATTGAAAAACGAATTAACAAAGTTAAAAGGAAATGTCGTGGATATTAAGTTTGCAAAACCATCTATCTTGAGAAAACCGGTTTTACAACCACCCAGAAACCAATCAGTTGTTAGACAACCGAATGCGTTTAAATCTGAACGACCTAATTTTTCAAAACCACGGTTTGCCTCCCAAGTTGATGTGAATAACGTTTTGTCAAAACTAGTCACTCAACATTATTTGCCTAAGGGAAGAGAATCTGCTTTTGCAAAACCTAATCATATGATTGCATCTAGCTCATCTCGGAATAGTTCTAAGAACATGCCAAGATTTAGTTCAAATGACATGGTTCATAATCACTATCTAGAAGAAGCTCAGAAAAGGACACAAGAAAAAGACAAAAATTCAAAAACTAGTGTGAGGCCTTTTTCTAAATCTCAAAACACTACTAAGAGTTGAAAATCAAAACCTAGGAGCAATAATCAAACATCTAGGGTTTTGCCAACATCTAAGAGTAGTTGCCTAACGATAACTGCTATGCCAAAAGCATATCACTCTAGGAATTCTAGTCCTTTCTTTGACTTCAAACACTTTGTTTGCTCAACTTGTCAAAAGTGTGTCTTTAGTGCAACTCATGATGTCTGTATTACAAAATTCCTAAAAAGGTGAATTCTCGTGTTAAGATTCAATCCCCTAAGACTAGAGACAATACCTAACCCGTTGAACCAACGAGGCACACTCAGACACCTAGTAGGCAGATTGTTACAGGATATAGGTTTTCTCCCAATAAGTATTTCGTTGTGCATGAGAAAACAAACACTCCCAGATCTTGCCTTAGGTGGATATCGATGGGTAGAATTTTTAACACTGCTGGTCTTAGGTGGGTTCCAACTGGAAAGAAATCCACCTCTAACACAACCAAGGTTGACTGTGAACCCCTAAATGGTTTAAATAAAGATATCACTAACCCATATGAATGCAATCAAACTCTTAATGTCAGTGCATGTACTCTTAACTTAAGTGCAGGTACATCTTTCAATCCTAACAATGAAAGACTTAGAGTTTGGTTGCTGAAAAAGTTGATGTCTAAGAATCAAGTGCCTCAAGGGATTCATAAACAAAAACAGTCTCCTAACAGTTCATAAGGTGTTAAAGAACAACAACAATGTGCATATTTTTATGATCCATGCCATAAACTTCTCCATAAAGTCTACATTTCACAGGGATCATCTTCAAATGCACACAAATGATTACAAGAACTATGGCGTTAGTAGACAACACTTCAGGCCCCGT
The DNA here is from genome assembly GCA_026074375.1 of Tanacetum coccineum. Taxonomy (NCBI): domain Eukaryota; kingdom Viridiplantae; phylum Streptophyta; class Magnoliopsida; order Asterales; family Asteraceae; genus Tanacetum; species Tanacetum coccineum. The sequence goes on from BQNB010000229.1 coordinate 24,474, forward strand.
TCCTCAAAGAAAAGAAAGGTGTACGCTTCAGTGCGCTTTATCTTTAAAAGAAGAGAAATCTTCTTATTTTCGACCATTCTCATCACCAATGATATGTTCTCACATGCTCGGATATTATTCAAGTGGACCAACATACATTAACTTGTATTTTAGCTCACTTGGTTAATCAAAAATGGCAATCACATATGCAATTTTTGAAGGGGAGAAAAGTGAGCAAAATATAGGCAAAAGTTGATTGATTTTTCAAATGGTCAAGATGGCTTCTGAACACAGCAGTTCAGGACCCGCACTTTATGAAATGACTTCTGCAATAATCAGTTCAGGACTCGTGCCAAACCCTCCTCTTTCAACACCGTTTGTACCACCTTCAAGAAATGATTAGGATATATTGTTTCAACCATTGTTTAATGAATTACTCACTCATCCACCAAGTGTTGATCTCCCAGCCCCTGAAGTCATTGCTCTAATTGATGAAGTAGCGCTCCAGTTCTCGCTGTATCAACCGGTTCAACGTCCCCAACAACAGTTGACCAAGATGCACCGTAACCAAGTAACTCTCAAACAACATCCGAAACTCAACCTCCTGTCATTCCTAACGATTTTGAAGAAGACAATCATGATATTGAAGTTGCACATATGGGTAATGATCCGTACTTTGGTATCCCAATTCTAGAAGTTCCTTCTGATCAATCTTCATCGTCGGATATTTCTCATATAGTTGTGCATCCTGATCACCAAATTTCTGAACACAATAGAAAATGGACTAAGGATCATCCACTTGAAAATATAATCGGTGAACTTGATAGACCAGTTTCTATAAGGCTGCAATTATATGAGCAAGCTCTTTTCTGTTACTACGATGCTTTCTTCACTGCTGTTGAACCCAAGACGTATAAAGATGCTTTGACTCAATCATGTTGGATCGAAGCAATGCAAGAAGAGCTCAATGAGTTCGAACGCCTTGGAGTATGGGAGCTCGTACCCCGACCAGATAAAGTTATGGTTATTACTTTGAAGTGGATCTACAAAGTGAAGCTTGACGAACTGGGAGGTATACTAAAGAACAAAGCTCAGTTAGTGGCTCGTGGTTATCGTCAAGAAGAGGGAATTGATTTTGAAGAGTCTTTTGCTTTGGTTGCAAGATTAGAGGCTATAAGGATTTTTCTCGCGTTTGCCGCTCACATGAGCATGGTCGTCTACCAAATGGATGTGAAGACTGCGTTTCTGAATGGTAATCTGCGGGAAGAGGTTTATGTTAGCCAGCCGGACGGGTTTGTGGATAAAGATAACCCCAATCACGTGTACAAGCTGAAGAAAGCTCTTTATGGGTTGAAACAAGCTCCACGCGCGTGGTATGACATGTTGTCTTCGTTCCTAATATCCCAAGACTTCTCCAAAGGCTCAGTGGATCCTACTCTGTTCATCCATAGGGAAGGCAAGGAATTACTTCTGGTACAAATATATGTCGATGATATTATCTTTGCTGCATCTACACCTGAACTTTGTGACCTATTTGCTAAAATCATGTGTTCAAAATTTAAGATGTCAATGATGGGCAAAATCTCATTTTTCTTAGGACTACAGATTTCTCAAAGTCCTAGAGGCATCTTTATTAACCAGTCAAAATATGCCCTTGAATCTTTAAAGAAATACGGTTTTGACACTTGTGACCCAGTGGATACTCCTCCAAATGGGTGAGAGTAGAAGGAAAGCCATTGATCTATCACATATCATGGTATGATAGGGCACCCTCTTTATCTCCAGCTGTTGACCTGACCTACATTTGCTAAATGCATGTTGTTGCCGGATATCAGGCTCGCCTACCGAAAGCACTTAAAATGCATAAAAAGGATCTTTCGATATTCTAAAAAGGAAAAACCGTTAAATTGAGGACTATGGTATCCGAGGATTCTTCGGATTGCTCTACAGTATTTGAAGATGCGGATCATGCTGGTTGTCAAGATATATGCTGTAGCACATCTGGTAGTATGCAATTTTTGGGAGATAGACTTATCAGTTGGTCATCAAAAAGGCAGAAAAGCACTGCGATATCTAGTACGGAAGCTGAATATACTGCTCTGTCTGGCTGTTGTGCTTAAATCCTTTGGATGAGATCATAGCTTACCGATTATGGCTTTGGTATCAACAAAATTCCAATGTACTGTGATAACAAAAGCGCTATTGCTTTATGCTGCAACAACGTTCAACATTCCAGATCAAAGCATATAGACATCAGATTTCACTTTAGCAAGGAGCATGTTGAGAATGGGGTGATTGGACTTTACTTTGTCAATACGGAGTATCAAATGGGGGACATCTTCACTAAAGCTCTTGGCCGAGAAAGAATTGAATTTCTGATCTACAAACTAGGAATACAGAGTTTTACGTTGGAGACTCTGAAACAATTGGCAGATGAAGTTGATGAATAGTGGTGGTACCTATTCATATATCCTGTACCATATGTATATACATAAAACCATAAAAAAAAACCAAAAAGATTTTTCATTTTTAGAAAACTTAAAAAAAAACAAAATACAAAAGTAAAAAATCTATAAAACCAAAGAAAAAATATAAAAATGAAAAACTATAAAAAGAGGTAATAAAGGCATGTTTTCTGAAAATCGATAACATTTACGGTCTTAGAAATGTCATTCAATAATGATACGAGGCTGTAAATGAAGTTCAAACAGAAGTTACAAATGTTTTTAAAACATGCCAAATGGCTTGCTATTATTTCAAATAGTAACCCAGATGTCATTTTAAAGGCAAGTATTCTGTCAAAAAGGAAACTTGACCTCTCAACAAGAATTTATTCACGGGCATGGTCTACTTTATGACCATGCAAAGGCTTATGATTACTTTGCATCACATGTAACACCCCCAAATTGGGTCGCAGCGGAATAAGGCTCCGGGGCGTGTTACTTCTCAGATCAACAACACAAGATAATATAAGAACGACAAAAAAAGTCGTTTAAAACTGATACATTGGATTTAATAAAGTATGTGTTACAAAAGCCCGAAGCTTTATTTGTTATTATTACAAAGATTTTCCAGCCCATAACAGATACACAAAATGTAATGCGACTAATCTTGAAATGCATGACTTCATAATATAACACAATGTCATCCTTCGTACCCTCGTTGCTTAATGACCTCCTGAAAAACATTGCATTTAAAAACGTCAACATAAGTTAGTGAATTTCATAAGGTTTATGTATATGTATATGAAGGCACCGCATGACTTTCCCTGTGATAAATGCAACAGATGCAGAAATCACATATGTAATTACGTTTAACTAAGCTAATGACACGAAGCTCGGCATAATTGAATACAATATATAAATATTGCCTACATTGCCCGTGATGATGTTCAACCCGTAACATCCAGTATCCGACATGATATACGTTCGTTTCCAGTAATAGCTAGTCACCCGAACGGGGAGGTCAATCCCAAATAGATCTATCTATAATCATTCGCGCTCACATTCCAGTAATTGACAGTTCATGATTCATGGGCATAGTGGGTTATCGCTACTTAGGCAAAACGTAATCATGACAAATGTCACTTGCGTCCAATTTTGTAAAACATGCATATTTTTCACCAAAAAACTTGTAATTTAATAATTGTAAAACATGGGATATGAACTCACCTTGAGTGAGTAAGCTGATAACAAAATATCCCAAGTAAAAACGCGTCACGCTAACGCTCGAATGCAACCTAGTTAATATAGGTCGAATCAGTAATCAAGTATGTTGTCTAACAACAACTGCATATAATCCTATATAGTTATCATCGTACTATCGTTCGGGCTATCATAATTGAAGAGGTCATGACATGACGTACGAGGAGTTAGGACACTTTAAATCGTAAATCCAACAACTCGTCAATACGCCATCCGAAGAAGATCATATGAATTCCCTAGTTAATAGCACTTGATAACTAATAACATATATATTATATTATTATATTAGCATATATAGCTATATCACCATCTATTTGTTTAAGTAAAATCGTCATTATAAAGTAAAAACGTTTATAATTACGCCTTTAGTAAAAATGACATAACTTTGTCGTTTTAAGCCCGTTTCTCGCGTTTCTTACGCCCACGCTTTCGTATTAAGACGAGTGATCATAAAATCACATTTTTAGGTTTTTGAGATTCTGTGATGAATAGTGTTTTTACTGTTCATAACAGCTATATAATCGTTTTTATACTTTTAATTAACGTAAAACCCGTTTTTGTCGTATCTTATTCGTTATAGCTCCGTTTTTAGCGATTCTTTCGAACACGTTCTCATAATTGAAAGTTTTATCATATTATTGTGTACCCAGTGATATCGGTAACCAATTGCACATCATTAGAATATAATTGCGGGTGTTTTGGCAAAGGCACCCGTTGGGGCTATGACGTATCAAACATATCCCAAGGCTTCGGATTCATGAGCTAATGGCAATAAAATTTGTTTTATAACGGGTGTATAACAACGTAATCCAATATCAAATTTGCATTCAAACTATTATAACTGAAAATCTATGAATATCACTCAACCTTTGTGTTGACTTTTTAGCATGTTTTATCTCAGGTAATTAAGCAACTTATGGCATGGGCTCGGAGTGGCACTAGATTTGAAGATGGCTAAATTGTTATCATTCAAACTAATTACATTTTCTTTCATTCTGGAACCTGTTGCCTATTAATGGCATTTTGTAAAACTCTGATTTAATGAATGATAACTACATTTTCTAAAACGTCTCTTTTGAGTCATTTTCTATGATTATGAATGTTGTATATGAAGTAATACCCCAGATTAGCTTCCGCTGCTATATGTAAAAATAGGGGTGTTACATCGGCTTACCGAAAAGCACTTACTTGCGGTCAAAAGGGTCTTTCGGTATCTAAAAGGAACCGTAAATTGAGGACTATGGTATCCGAAGGATTCTTCAATTGCACTTACATCAGTTGCAGATGCGGATCATGCTGGTTGTCAAGATACACGCCGTAGCACATCTGGTAGTATACAGATCTGTGAGATAGACTTGTTAGCTGGTCATTAAAAAGGCGATATCCAGTACGAAAGCTGAATATATAGCTATGTCAGGATGTTGTACTCAAATTCTTTGGATGAGATCACAGCTTACCGACTATGGCCTTGGATTCAATAAAATTCCAATGTTTTGTGATAACAAAAGCGCTATTGCCTTATGCTGCACAACGTTCAACATTCCAGATCAAAGCATATAGACATCAGATTTCACTTTATCAAGGAGCATGTTGAGAATGGTGTGATCGAACTTTACTTTGTCAACACGGAGTATCAGCTAGCGGACATCTTCACTAAAGCCCTATGCAGAGAAAGAATTGAATTTCTGATCAACAAACTATGGATGCGAACTTTTACGCCTAAGACACTCAAACAGTTGGCAGATGAAGTTGATGAATAGTGGTGGTACCTATTCAAATATCCTGTATCATATGTATATACATTAAAACCAAAAAGATTTTTCATTTTTTTTTTTTATAAAAACAAAATACATTAACAATATAAAACTCATAAACCAAAGAAAAAATTAGAGAAAAATCAAAAAATATAAAAGATGGTTAATAATGGCACATGTCTTCTGAAAATCGTAACATTTTCGGTCTTAGAAATTTCATTCAAATAATGTACGGGCTGTAAATTGAAGTTCGAGCAGAAGTTTCAAATGTTTTAAAACATGCCAAATGGATTGCTTTATTTTAGATAGTAACCGCTTTTTCTCCTGAGGAAAAAATGGTCGTCAAAACAGACAGTTGTTCCTAACACAGGAATGTAATTCTTGGGCATGGTTCTACTTTATGACCATTGCAAAGGCTTGTGATTACGTCAACAAACCGTGCTTTCTATATTTCTTTGAGTGTACGTGTCAGGTGCGCTTTATGCGTTAAATAAGAGAAAATCTTATTTTTATTGGTTAAAAAAGTTATCTACAATTGAATCCGTGTTTTTCAGTATCACAAAGGATTTAAAAGACAATTCGAACCACTCAAACAATGACAACAGCTCTTTAAATAGAAAACGGTTCATTATTGAGGGGGAGGGAGAAACGTCATCAAATAATCTTTTACAACGGTCTTTTAATAAGTCACGGACTAAACGGGTATAAAGTTTTTGATAATGACGGGATAACATTTTTAGGGGAGTTAATTTATATTAACTACGAGTGGCTTTAGATGTCATTTGTTTAAATCTTTATGGTGTACTCCAATCACGTGTGTTGCAATTTGAGACTTAGTGAATTCAGACCTTAAACTACATTCGATCAATATTGCCAACACCTCATAGTTTGTAAAAGACTTAGGAATGTTTGGAAATAATTACATAGTTTTAAAGACCTTGAAGTTGATTTATCACGGAATAGATCTAAGATATATTGATTCTTCAAACACGTTCTCGAGTATGTGTGTACATGGTTTTGCTGATTCTGACATGTCAAAACCAGCAAGGGGGAAGGAGTAGATGTATACTTGATAGTGTCCTTGGCCTTCTTTTGAGGTTTGCTTCTTTTGTCTTTTGAGGTTAGCTTCTTTTAATTTTAGGCCTTTTTTGAATCTTTCGGGTGCACTATTTCAATCTCATGGTAGAAGAGACATCTCGTCATTAGTCAGTATGCATCATTTGAGTCCCCATGGGGAAGTGTTAGGAGTATAATTATTAAAAACGTGAGAAGAATTCTGTCTGATTCAATTAATGTTTTACCCGACCTGTCAATCCCTAAGCGTATTCTTAAAATAAGTAGGTACATATGATAGAAGAGGTACACATAGGTATGATGATTCCTTTAGATTGTCAGTATCCTGTAGGAATAAATGACTTCTTCCAAGACTTAGTTAACTTTGGAGTTATCATTTCGACTATTTAAAAGGAATAATTGTGACATCTGAGACTTAGTTGACTTTGGTGTTTCAATTTATATGATCATTATGCTGAAGAGAGAAATGCGCTCATCCCGGACTTAATTAACTTTGGTGTTGCAGTATCAAATTCTTAAAAGGGTTAATTGTATACTTTGGATATCTAGGATTTATACATCAAGACTGCTTGATGCGGCTTGTAAGAAAGTTCTGAATCTACTCAAGAAAGGATTGTTGGTTTAGAGGGAAGCTAAGACAACATCACCAACCACACAAGCTCAAGTTACATGTGTATCTAAATTTGTTTCATACTCAAAGTTTGATGCAAAGACTTTTGTAACTTGGAAAGAAAGTTAAAGCAATGTCAAAGAGTGATTGGACAAAGAAAGATCAGATTGACACTTCTTGAAAGAAAGAAGGTTAATGAGGAGCTTAGAAAAGGTCATTGGTGGGAGATTGCACGAAGGAGACCTACCGCTGCTACAAAGGACCATATGATTTCATCATATGATGTTCTCATCATTCAGGTCAAATCTTCGTATATAATAAACATGTGAATATGTACATAAGTAGTAAAAGACTTAGGCTTATGTGGTGTTCGAGTACGATGATTTTTCAAGAATTTTTCACAAAATTCAAAATCTTTCAAAATTTCATTCTCAACACTATATCATATCCCTCATACTTTGAGGGGGAGCATTAAAATGTTCCTGATAGTTATTATGTAACATTTTGTCCCCGAACGTTTAATCAATTGATATCCAAAATATCAAGGGATTAACATTTTGGATAAGGGGAGAAAATGTGATTAAACTGAACCTAATTTGTATTGAAATGTGATCATATAAAATGGACTCAATGCACTCTAAACTTAACATGTACTACGATTACGGTGCACATGTTAAGGGGGAGCTTTTAGTGATGATGAAAAAACTTTCAAAGTGTAAATCTTTTGATATTTATATCAAACACTTTGATTGAAATTTTCAATGATTTTGGTTTTGATTAAGATGGAATACCCAAAAGACTGACCATGTACTTAAATTTATAGAGCTATAAGGTGGTTAGGAATAGGTATTCATCCCATGATCTAGCCAGAACCGGAGGGATCTACCTAGTGATATCCACTAGATAGTGTAGAAGTCCTTAGGTACGATACAAAATGAGAAAAAGTGAGAATCAGGAATAATGCCGACTGATATGGAGCTAACACTGGAATAAACCCAACAAGGTGTTAGTTATGAAGTCTCGGTAAGCATTAAAGAGGTTGATGAATGAAAAAGAAATGTAAGGATAAAGGGTGAAAAGAAAGAATCCCTCCATACACTTAGGCAGAAACTGGGTCAATACATAATATGTCGAAAACACTAAGTTGTTTTCTAACATTGAAGACAGTCATGGACCCAGTGACGCTATGCACAACCCTCCCTAGCCACTCAAGGTCTCTCAACAGACTCTTGTTTCATTTCTCACAGAGATTACATGTATTTCTATCGACTTTCTCACTCCTAGTTAGTTGATATTGAAAAGGTGGCAGTCCGCTCTAGCCTCCGATCACTAAAAACAAAGTGCACTATTGAGTCTAGATCCAAAAGAGATCATCCATAAATCTTATTAGGACACTTGTCAAATTATGCTTTCTTAGTCACACAATATGAATAACAAGATATACATTAAGAGTCCTACGCATATCCTTGTGATTTTTCCAGAACATCCGAGTGATATAATTCACAGTGAAGATTGAAATCCTGCTTGAGTCAACATCAAACAAGCTCATGGTAGGTGACTTGTGCGATTCTATATGAATCAAACTTGCTTAACTAGAAAGAAACGATGGTGCGATTCTATAAGAATCAAACTTGTTCCATGTTATAATTTAACGGTTGATGATGAATTTTTGAAATGATTAACACTCTCGATGTGTCACAAAACCACTTTAGCAAGTGACACGTCGATTGATTTTCAAATCAATTTCTCTATTTCAATCGGTGAGACAATAACTCACTGGTTCACTCTTATCATGTTTTCTGCTTTGAGACATTCCGATAATGAGAACACGTTGAGTATGATAAATCTAATACATATGTATTAGAAAGATTCAATGCTGCAAGCTGGAAATCCTGTCAAGGAGATTCTTCATAAATTGAATCTACCTGATCACACAGGTCGATCCTCACGGATTCGAAGGTTACTCCAACCAAACATAGACGAATGACAAAGCCATATTCGTCCCCCCGCTTTATTGCTAACTGTTTTAATACAGGATACTTAAAGATGGAGGTGAAGGTACCTGATTCCATCTGACTTACAAGATTCATAACCACATGTTCATACACGACCGACAAACATAAAGACATCATGAAAGCTCAAGTACATGTTTCAAGACTTCCGCTACTTTGATACCGTGCGTATTTCTTGAAGTGACGAAGTATTAAAGACAAATAATTTCAAAGAAGTTTACGTCACTCTAATACCGAACGTCTTTCTCGAAGTGACGAAGTGTTAATGTTAAAGAATTTCAAGAAAGATGCAACATTAAAGCTTTTCAAGTAAACAAATCAAGAAAGGTATGAGCATGTCGGTCCCAAAGTCACAAGTTTCACAAGTTGGTAAAGTTACAAGATGGTGAAGAGATTATGCTTGGTTGATGATCTCAAGATGCTCAAGTTCGCATTCTCTCAATACAAGTTAAAAGGAACAAGCTCTATCCTGAAGTCAATGCTCACCACACCATATTCACAAGAAAAAGTAAAGAAATGAAGTTTACGAGCTGAAGAATAAAGATAAAGCATAGTATGCTAGGTATAATTTTTTGTAAATTGGAGTGACCTCCCTTAGGGGGAGATTGTTATGAACAAGAAAAGTCTCAGTCACTTCTAATATTAAATAGTCAAATCCCGTAGTTAGTTATGGTTTAGTAACATAAGCTAATATGGCCCAAAGGCCCATGAAAAGCCTTGTTAGGCCCATGGCCGGCCAATACTAGGTATAAATACCCTCTCCATGGCTTGGAGAGGGTGTTGGTTGGTTTTGTATTTCTCATTTTCATAATACATTTCTCTTTCTACACTTTCTCTCACTAGAAATACATCCTTCCTTCCACTTTCTCTCTCTAGTTCTTGCTACTCATATATCAATGATTACTTGTATTCTACAATTGGTATCAAGAGCCATGGAGTGATTTGCTTAGTTATTGTGTTTATTTTTGTTTGGTTTGTTACTTCGTACGTTTTTTTTCTCTTCTTTTCTTTTGTTTTCAAAGCTTAGTCATACACTAAAAGATCATTTACTAAGGTAAAGTTGATCTAGTATCTTTGGATATAGGTGTATTTGCTTTGGATCAAAGAAAAACTCATTTTGCTACAAGTTTTGTGTTCGAAAATCCTTATAAAGTACAAATCTTGATTTTGAAATTTTCGGCTTAAAAACCAAAAAGTTGTCATTTTTAAGGTACCTATAGGTTTTAGAATACTAGTTGTACAAGAAATTTTGGGTAAAAACAATCAAAAAGGTGTCTTTTTGTGTCTTAAAGATTTTGAGTATCGTCACAGTGTTGCACGAATTCGCAGTTCTTAGTGTTTTCCGAATTGGCAGTTTACGTTGTTTCCGAATTGGCAATCTTTGTTTTCTCCGAATTTGCAATATTTCTTTGAGGCCCGAATTAGCAATTTTAAGTTGTATCCGAATTCGCATTACTAGTGCTTTCCGAATTGGCAATCTGTGTTGTATCCGAATTAGCAACTTGTGTGTGGTACCCGAATTCGCAATTTACTTAAGGATCCGAATTTGCAGTTTTCTTAAGGACACGAATTGGCAGTTTGTTAAGGACACGAATTCGCAACTTTTTAGAAGCACACGAATTCGCAATTTGTAGAAGGACACGAATTTGCAATTTGCATAAGGCCACGAATTCGCAATTTTCTTTAAGGACCCGAATTTGCAATTTGTTCTTCATCTTCCGAATTTGCAATTTTTCTAATACATGAATTTGCAATTTCACTTAAAAATTATACGGTTTATTTCTTTGACTTGTAAAATCCCGTGAAACACTCAATTGTTTTCCCGGTTTTGTCAAGAATTGTAAAATCCCGTGTAGTTTCAAGACTTAAAACACACAAAAGACAACACCTTCAAACACAATTAAACACAATTACTTTCTATCACCGCTCGATCAAACGGTAATCATTGAACATACCAATTTATCAATGACGACTCTTGCTGATAAGTCACTTCTCTCGGGTGGTGACAATAAACCACCAATGCTTGAAAAACACTTGTATGACTCGTGGAAAAGCAGAATGGAACTTTATATGATGAATAGACCTCACGGTAGAATGATTCTTGCTTCTGTTGAAAAAGGTTCACTTGTTTGGCCAACAATTACGGTCGATGGTGTAACATATGATCACATAATTGCAGGGTCTAATCCAAGTGTTCTTGTAGATAAAACTAAATCTGCTAGAGATGGGTTGAAAACTGCCCACACTACTTCAGGTGAAAATAAGACATCAAGAGCTGATGACATCTCACGAAAAGTAAAGCCGAAGGATTTATCAGATATCTTAAAAGACACAAGATCTGCCTTCTTCACTCCTGACTCCCCAATAGATGAGCCAATCATTGTTTTAAATGAGAGTGAAGAGGACGAGGAAGTTGCAAAGGATAAAGACACTGAAGATACTTCAGTCCCACCTCCTCCATCTCCAAACTCAGCCCAAATTTAAGAGTTAATGGCTCAGGTTAACTTCAGTTTCAGAAGGAAGAGCTGGAGCAAGCTAAAGTAAAAGCTGAAGCTGAAGTTGCCTCAATGAAATCACAAAGGCCATCATATTCAAACATTAACCAACTAACTAAACTATCTGGTAACTTCTTGAAGCCTGAACTACAAAAAACTCTTTGCCTCACATGACTTTGCTAGCTGCTTACCCACTGAACTAAAAGAGCTCCCCTCAAAGATCACTGAACTATCTGGAGAGATTAAAGAGTTAAAGCAGCATGTTAGAGACATGGAAATAGAGCTGCCTAGGGATCTCGTAGAGATACCAACAAAACTGGAGACTTTCACTTCCACCATCTCTAGTCTTTCATCCCAGGTAGCTGAACTGAAAAACATTCAATGGAAGCTTCCAACAGAGTTTCTTAATTTACCAAGTCAAGTTTCTTCAGTTCAAGAAAAGCTTCAGACTTTGGATTCTCTTCCAAGTCTTTTACACAAGGAGACTGATACCTTAAACAAGTTTTCCACCATGGTAGACAATGCATCAGGAGCTACAAGCATGCATGTTCCTTCACTAGGCCAAACAACTACTTCACCTGCTGAGGGGGAGAAAGAACACCGAAGATGCTGGTATTATCCTGAAAGATGAATTAATTGATCTTTGGGAAAAGATGTTGTGACACAGTACTATACCAAAAAGCTACTCTTTGATAAATACTATGACAAGATGCTAAAAAGAAAGAAAAACCCTAAGATCACAAACTGTGAAGTTCTCACAAAGAAAGGCCCTATCACACTAAAAATATATAGGGAAGATGGGTCTGATGAAGTCGTCTCAAATATCAAAGTCAGTGATCTACATTCGGCAGAATGCGAGAGAAGGTTACAGCTTGGTCCACGACAAAAAATGAAAAAGGGATTGGAAAAAAATTATGATTGGTAAAGACAAGAGTGATCAGAACCGTCTCAAAATTGACCAAGAACTCAAGATTGACGTAAACCACCACCTTAAAGACAAGATCCTCTTCAGACTTCACCAAGGTCCAAGGCTTGATGATCATGCCAGGACCTTCAGTTCTCTTCTGCTTGCTACAATTGATAAGAGAAACTTGAACCCACTCAAGTAGATGAGAGTCATTGAGCAGCTAAGGTAATAGAATGTAATCTTTTGTAATAACTTTATCTTTTGTAAATGTATTGTAATGAAAGTTAGAATGAAAGGTTATCAGTTTATGTTGTTCAATTTATATCAATTGTGTAAGAAGAAGTTGTTTTGCTCACTTACAACTGATTTTAACTTAGGCTATTTGTATATTCAAATATGGAGAGATTGTTGGGTTCAGTTCCTAAGCCCTTCAGTCTTTTAGTACATTTAAATATAAAATCCCCTAAGTATTACTCAAGCTGAATTCTTTCAGTTTAAGTCGCTGAAGCTTCTTCGGCGCCAGCTCTTCAGGTCCTTAGAAGATTGGGAAGTATCTTCAGTTCAGTTTATGCAGCGGTACAGAAATTGAAGAAGTCCCTTGGTTGGAGCTTCAATTCAGCTTGGTTGATAATTCCAAGCTGAACGTTGTTTGTCCCCTCAACAGAAGTTGAAACGTGTTGTTTCACTTCTAGAAGGTTTACAAGGCGGGAAAAAGATTTCTTTATGTCAAAAGGAATAAAGCAATCTCCTTGGGAAATGTTACTTCTAAAGTTAGTATAGAAGTACATCAACTTTCCTTAAAGGATTGTACCTGGTACTATAAAGCATGTGTACATTAAATGATAGCTCAACCACTTATTTAATGCTTGACATGTGTATTAGGTTAACCTATAAGCCCTAATCCCTTTGCCTATAAAAGGAAAGGGATTCCTAGAGTAAATGTCATATCTTCCAATTAATGTGATACATATTGAAGAGTTCATTAATCTCTCAAACAAACTAAACTGTACTACTGAAGATGAAGCTTCAGTTTAGTCATAAGTAGTTTATTTTCTCACTCTCTTAAATTTGGTTAGAGTTTAAGTTTGAAAAAGAGATAACACCCTAATTGTCATTCAACCAACTTGCTATTCCACAAGCAAGGTGTGTCATAGATTCTTTATTTGATTCTAATAAAAGTCTATATGTTGAAAAGTACTTCTGTGTGTTTTAAACTTGTTCTTTATGATGTTTATATATATATTTGTTTAAAACTCACTTTGTTGCCATGAAATCTGATTAGTTTAACTTGATAAACCTTATATTAGATTCCAAGGGACCAACATCAAGGGCCAAGAGACAAGAGAAGCATGCTTAAAGCATATTTCAAATCACCTTACACACTTCCATACTTTTACTTACAACTTACCATACATTCTTACAACCCTAACATTATAAAAGTCTATAAACCATAACCCTAAACCCTCTACAAACTGTCCACCCCTAAATCCTTTCAATGGTTTTGAGAAATGGTTTTTACAAGTTTCTTACACTATAAATACTTGTCATAAAGTAGAAGACTTCACACACTTATCATTCTAAAGAAATCAAAAGCAAAAACCCTCTCCTACACTCTCTCAACTTACGGCTTGAAATCCACACACAAACCAACTTATAATTTTGATTTTCAAAGATTACAAGTGTATTAGTTTTGTTAGTAGTGATATCTAAGGTGATTCAAGGTGTATTAGAAGCTTGGGTATTGGTTTAGCAAAGGTTTATTCAAGTAGAAAGTTAGGGGTTTTCAAGGAAGCTTGGGTTATTTTCATAAGTATTTAGGGTTAAATACTTGGTTGGATTTGTATTATCATCTTCATACATTCTCCTAAGGTCTAAACATAAACCCTAATCTTTTCTAATACTTCATTTTCATGTTTATATAATTTTTATATTGTTAATCACCATCTAATTTATAAGTTTATAAATTAAAGTGAACATTGTACATAATTCGTATATATTTTTCATGTGATGAAATGATGTTAAAATTGTGTTAGAATAAAAGAATATACTTTATATAAGTATTGGTTAATTTATAGAATTAGTTTATAAATTTATTTGTTAAAAGTTTATTTATAAAGTTTATAAATAAATAAGTGTTGAGGACATTTTATTTGGACATAAAATGATGGAAAATGATTAGAAAACTAATAATATGTGGAAGATGTGATATTAATTAAATTAGAGGACTTCTAATAATTTAATTATGTCAAAAGTTTATAAAACATATTATATATCAATTATATACGGACTGTTTTAATATTCTGTAACAGTATGAAATCTTATAAATTCTGGAAGTATTTTATTATGATAGTACATTTCATAAAGAATCCAATTATATAAAGAACTCAAAAAACGAAGCTATAACGAAGAAGTTATGATTTTTGCAAGATTACGATAAAAAGTGTTTTTATAAAAGTATTTTTTTATCAAAACTGTAACAATACAGAATTTAATAAATTTTGTGAATATTTTATTTTGGTGGTACATTTTATGAGGATTCCGAATATATAAGGAACTCAGAAAATAAAGCTACAACGAAGAAATTACAATATTTACAAGATTACGATAATGAAATATATAAAAAGGTTTTTATAAAAATTGTTTTATAAAAACTGTTATTATTTTGAATCTGATAAAATTTTATAAATATTTAATCATGATAGAACATCTCAACACGATCTCGTGGATATAAAGAACATTAAAAACGAAACTATAACGAAGGAGTTATGATTTTTACGAGATTTTGATAATTTAATTTATAAAAAGTATTTTTACAAATAACAAATTAATGTTACTGTTACTGTTCCTGTACAGAATATTATAAAATTTGTAAATATAATATTTTGTTAGATTATTTCGTCACGATTCCGTACATATAAAGAACGCGTAAAGCGGAGTTAAAAAGCGAAAGTTATGATTTTATAAAGGTTTTATGCACTATTTTAACTCTTGTGCACTATTTTTATAAAAACTATAACAAAGCTGATAGAAATATAAAAAGTGGTTTACGAGTGTTTTTGGGTCCTTTTGGGCTATAAAAACCTTAAGAAATATTGTAGTATCATTTAAATGATATTTATATACGTTTTTAACTTTGTAAATATTATTTTATAAAACAATTAAACTATTTATATAATATCATTATATAAATACTAAAATTATTAAACCAAGCATTATTTACAAATAATAAATTGTTGGACAAAGATAATATTTTTACAAAGATAAATATATGGACGTTTATTTAACAAGTACAATTTAAATATTGTTTCTATAACACCCCGTGTTTTAAGGTTATTGACGTCGTCAATAAATCCGCAATGTATCTTTTAGTATTGTACGCGTTTGTTTAAAATCGTAAACGTTAAGTTAAATCGCGTACGCCAAAAATTATCGTTCAATGTAAACAGGCATCAAATAATTAAATGTTTGCATCAAGCAAGTATTAAGTAATTATTTTGATGATAATTATTAACTTTTATCATTTTATTTTTATTGGTTACGTAAAATGGCTACGTTTCGCGATAAAATACGTTTAGGCATTCCCGGAACCCCAAAACATTCTACTCACCAACAAAATACACACTTTTATACCCAATACATAAAAAGTTACATAATATTATCATATTATCATACATAGTCCGGATATGGAGCTAAAAATGCAAGAAAATATCATAAGAGAACACATCTCCATGTTTTCATGGGATGTTCTCAACTATTAGGGGACATCTACCCATTTTTTTCATACTTTGACCAAAGACCAAGACCAAAGACTCCTTAAGACCCTCCTTGTGTTCCTTGGACTAGTCAAGAGTGTACATAAGCTAGCAACTAGGAAAAGATAACACACACATCTCATATCTTAAGGTGTAAACGAACAAAATACACTCCCCATTTCTCTTCACATAACCCCACGGCTCAATTCCCCCAATACACAATTCCATGTCTTGATTTTCTAAGACCAAAACAAGTGTTTATCCATCATAACTTAAGAGTCTTCTAAGAAGTATTGAAGGTTGGGATAACCATTTGCAAGGTTTAAGGAAGATAATTCAAGATTAGGGTTTTGGAAGAGATTAGGGTTTTCAAGGGTTATTATCTTGGGTTTTCATCTAAACAAGGGTTTAGATCACTTTGTTCATCATCCTACCTCATTATTAAGGTTACCTAAAAACCTTAATCTCTTTATTTCTTATGATTATATGTGTATATGATGTTTATATAGCTAAATCACTATTAAGTAAACTTTATAAATGAGTATACAAATGAATTGCAAAAGGGCTGTTTAGATTCGACTTTCATACAGTGGGTTTGACACTTTATAAAAATAATACGTCTCATGACGATCTAAAAGTAAGAAAACTCGAAAAACTATTATAACGGAAAAGATACGATAAATATACGTTTTACGTTAATACCGGGTTTTATAAAATAAATTTTATAAAAAGTTACTGTTCATCAGTGACATTTATTTTTGAAAACATCATTAATATGATAGAACTTTTAAAAATGAAGACGTGCTCGAAAGAATCGCTAAAAACGAAGCTATAACGAATAAGATACGACATTTACCGGTTTCACGCTAATTAAAACGTAAAAATAATGAATGATCTGTTTGTGAAACACAAAAACACTATTCAATCCAGAATATTAAAAAATTAAAGAATGTAATATTTTGATCATTCGTCTTAGTAACTAAAGCGTGGGCATAAAAACTCAAAATCGGACGTAAAAGCAAAATTATGCTATAATTACTAAACGGTAATTATAAACATTTTTACTTATTACACACAATTTTACCAAAACAATTAGATAGTAATTGAGCTATATAGACCTATATGTGGTATTAGTTAAGCAAAGTTCTATAGGTACTAGGAGTTTTCATAATAGGTCCTCTTCGGGGTGGCGTATCGACGAGTTGTTGGATTTACGATTTAAAGTGTTCTAGCTCCTCATACGGTCACTACATGACCTCTTAATTATGATAGCCCAAACGATAGTATGATGAGCTATATAGGAATATATGATATTGATTAATCAAGGTACTTAGTACTTATATGACCTATAATTGTTTAGGTTGCATTCAGGCGATTTACGTGACGCATTTTTACTTGGGAAGTATATTATTGATTAACTCACTCGAGGTGAGTTCATAGCCCCACGTTTTACATGATTTATTTATAAGTTTTAGGTTGAGAACATGCTTGTTTACAAATGCATTTATATGGTTGATAACAAATTGATTTACATACTCTTTTATATATCTCGCGATGAGATACACTACTTGGTTTACTTTTTGGACGTAAACACATACTTGACTTTTACTCGAATGATTATGGATTATCCTTAAGTTTTGGGAAAAAAAAAAAAAAAAAAAAGTGGACTGTTAATAACCTGGAGGGTAAGCGCGAGTGTTTAAAAATAGATAGATCTATGGGGTTGAACTACTCCCGTTCGGGTGATTAGCTATCACTAGTTCGAGATCGAACTAACGAACGTTATAACATTGTCGGAGCACAACACGACATACTGATGAATCTGAACCTTACGGTGCCTTGAATAAAGTGACAAACTTCGTAATGAGTCACGTATCAGTTCCATGAACTTAAGTAATCGTCAACATTGTTTTATACACATATGAATCTTTACATTGCCGTGAATAAAGTGGCAATATATACTTGACACATTTTGATATATTATGCTCATTACAATATATACTTGAAACTTGTTGTAATAATCATATTGTGCTTCATTACAATATATACTTGAAACTTTTTGGGATTTTATATAAGGAAACCTATATATGTCGGTTTATGCGTTGCAAGTCTTGTATGGGCGAAACTTGTAACACGGTAGACCTATATATATAGTTTTGGGATTTATAATTATACTTACGAAAACCTATGAATTCACCAACTTTATGTTGACCCTTTTAAGCATGTTTTTCTTAGGTGAAATAGATGCTGGCCATTTTTTTGTGATGGAACATTGAGTCAAAACTTTTCAAGAATACTTTTCAAATGACAATTAGAGGTCGTTCTCTTCTGACTGGTGCAATGGTACTATGAAGTAACGCTCCCAGAAACATATTCCGCTGCGACCCATTTTTGGGGGTGTTACAGATTGGTAATCAGAGCCAAGGTTATAGAGAACTAGGTTGTGTATCTTACCTAGACTATGACCACTTTCAACGATCACATTTTCAAAAGATTTTTACGGGACATACATGATATACATGCAATATGATAACTATGTGAAGTTAGATGAACGTAAAAGGTTCGAGTATTGTCCATCGTCAGAAAAGGTAAATCTATTAACTAGGGTCAGATAGTGTAGACAATTCATGACTGAATCTTAAGACAGTTCTTATTTGATGAGTTGCGAAATTGAGCCATGACAAGTTGTTATACAAATCGAGGTGTTTGATAAATTCCCTCAAGGATGGTTAGGACTCATGAGATAGGAGTAAATCCCTAGAGGCATTATGTGAAATAATTATAGTGAAAAACCATTATATGAATACTTGTCTGATAGGTGCAGACACACTAATTGCTTATTTGCACACAATACGCGCTTCCTTGAATAATATACCAGTTTAATTATAGTATGTATATTAAAGACTTTTCTTATATAATATACTTATATAAGTTTAATTTTGCTTGTTACAGCAGTCATGTCGCGTTTAAGATTTTATGAAATCTGACGTGTATTATAATTTCTTATGATTTTGAAGGAAATGGCACCAAAAAGAGCCACAAGGTCAACACCAGTTACAGAAAATCCTACCACCACCCAACTTCAAACCCAATGCCCAACTTCAGGCAATGATTGACCAAGGTGTTACTGCTGCACTGGCAGCACGTGATGCAAACAGGAATGGCGATGACAGCCATACTTCGGGAACGGGTGCCAGAAGGACCGAACGCGTTGCTCGAGAATGCACTTACCAAGACTTCATGAAGTGCCAACCTCTGTATTTCAAAGGCACTGAGGGAGTTGTCGAACTAACCCAATGGTTTGAAAGGATGGAGACTGTATTCCGCATAAGCAACTGCTCTGTGGAAAATCAGATCAAGTTCTCCACTTGTACTCTTTTGGCAGGAGCTCTGACGTGGTGGAATTCCCACGTTAGAATTGTTGGTCATGGATTTGCGATGCAATGACCTGTGATTTTGGGGAAAAAAATTTTTTCTGAGAAAGAAAATGACTGACAAGTACTGTCCGAGGAACGAGATGAAGAAGCTCGAGGCTGAGTTGTGGAATTTGAAAGTAAAAGGTACCGATGTGACAGGGTACAACCAACGTTTCCAGGAACTAGCACTACTGTATGTTAGAATGTTTCCTGAGGAGTCTGACAAGGTTGAAAGGTATGTCGGTGGTTTGCCCGACATGATTCACGGAAGTGTTGTGGCGTCAAAACCAAAAACCATGCAGGAAGCTACTGAAATGGCAACAGAGTTGATGGATAAGAAAATCAGCACTTTTGCTGAATTTCAAGCTGAGAACAAGAGGAAAACTTGGAACAACACCACCAAGCTCAACAACAACTTCCTAAGAGGCAGAATGTGGTCCAAGCTTACGCCGCTGGGACTGGTGAAAGAAAAGAGTATGCTGGAACTTCTTGTGTTATTGATCTGAGAAGTAACACGCCCCGGACCCTTATTCCGCTGCGACCCAATTTGGGGGTGTTACAATTGTTGTATGTTAGGATGTTTCCTGAGGAGTCTGACAAGATTGAAAGGTATGTCGGTGGATTGCCTGACATGATCCATGGAAATATCGTAGCGTCAAGGCCGAAAACAATGCAGGATGCTATTGAAATGGCAACTGAACTGATGGACAAAAAGATCAACACTCTTGCTGAACGTCAAGCTGAGAATAAGAGGAGACTTGACAATAACAACCAAGCTCAACGACAATCTCCCAAGAGACAAAATGTGGCTCAAGCTTACGCCGCTGGGACTGGTAAAAGGAAGGAGTATGGTGGAACTCTTCCATTGTGCAACAGGTGCAAGCTGCACCATAATGGGCAATGTACTGTAAAGTGCGGGAATTGCAAGAAGGTTGGCCACATGACCTGGGATTGTAGGAATCCTGCTGCTGCCAGGAATCAAAGAACCCTCACTTGCTATGAATGTGGGGATGAAGGGCACTACAGGAGTGATTGCCCAGAATTGAAGAATCGAACCCATAGAAACCAAGCTGAAGGTACTAGAGCACGTGGAGTGGTGCATGCCTTAAGAGGAGGAGAACCCGATCAAGACCCTAACAACATTGAAGATGAGATCGAAGCTTAAAAGAGAAAGTTGTCTCGCTTTGCCTAATAAATCCCAAGTTGGAACTATCTTAGACTTTATCTCCTTAGGAGTTTTCGTTGTATTTCTCTTAAATTTCTGTTATACGAACGATTTCAAATTACCTATCAAATCAATGTGTTGTGAAAATTTCGTCAACTTTACTTTAACTTCCTATTTTGCAAGTCAAATTATAACACTATTTTGACGAAAATGAGTACTGCATCGTTAGTCCTCAATTATACATGGCCTGATTAACTATGTATAATTCAGGAAGGACCATGCCACACTGAGAGTAGTCACCTTAAAAACTTCTTGTCAAAAGAAAGATGTTATGACTGACGCGTTAATAAAAAAAAGAGGCTCGCTAGAAGTCGAGCTTTGATCGCGACAATAAATATTAAACCAACATTACAAATCCTGAACACTCAAGTTAAAGCACATAAAAAGGGAATGCAAATGAGTCACCAAGCGTGGTAACAAAATATTCGAATGACATAAAATAAAAATAACAAATAGAATTGTTGCCACAACATCCGTTTATTATCTTAGAAATAAGATTACATAAGGACATAAAGGAAATACAAGCTTTATTACAACCCTCCCCTAGCAATAATATCTATTTCTTCCAAAGGAGATCCACGCCGATTGCAAGAACGATGAGGGGCACGAGAATTGCTAGAATAAAGGCCAAATACTGAAATCCTTCTTCGTATGGGAAGTAGGCAAGATAAATGCCGAGTGCTATCGCGGTCGCCATCGCCAAGAGCGTGATGATGTGCAACATTTTTGAGGATTGGATAAGAGAAAATGTAAGTGAAAGATTAAGTGTTGTATGGAGAAATGGAGGATAAAAATTTGGTATTTAAAGAGAGGAAGTAGCCGTTGGGGCTACTGTTCATAGCCGTTGGAGTTACTGTTCATATAAAAAAAATTACCCACACCTCTTCACAAAGACCGCACCATCGTCAAGTGCCGCGTCTTAAGCCTTGAGGACAAGGCTCAGCTCAATTATGGGGGGAGCTTATAAAACCCGTTTTTTACGTTATTGACGTCGTCAATAATCGCAATGTATTTTTTGTATTGTTCGCGTTGTTAAAATCGTAAACGTTAAGTTAAATAGCGTACGCCAAAAATTGTCGTTCATGTAAAAGGCATCAAATAATTTAAATGTTTGCATCAGCAAGTATTAAGTAATTAATGTTTGATGATAATTTTAACTTTATCATCTTTATTTTTATTGGTTACGGTAACATGGCTACGTTTCCGCTGTAAATTACGTTTAGGCATTCCTGGTAACCTCCAAACTTTCTACTGCTTCCAACACATACCACTTTTTTTATACCCAATAAATAAAAGTTACTTAATATTATCAGATATATCTTGATATGGCCTGAAATTTTACGTCGAATTATATACAAGAAAAGTGCATTCAAAAATCACTAACTTGGTCTTGTACTACACTACAACATTAATTTACACCTTTACTTGTTCCTTTGACAAAGACAAAGACAATGGACTTCCTAAGACCCTCCATTGGTGTCCATGACCAAGTAAATCATCCTTGATAGCTTAAGATTATATTATAATGTATTCTTGTAAGTATACACACATAGATAACATAAAAACTTAAACCAAAAAATCAAACCATTCTCCCTTTTTCCTCTTTGTTGGTCGCGACAAGAAACACAAACACAAACCCACCATAAATTTTTATTCTACAATATTTACAAACACTTACCCATCATTCCTAAGATATACTAAGATGATTTGAAGCATTGGTTAACCATTTGCAAGTGTGGAAACAAGAAAAGGAAGATTTGGGTTTCTAGTTGGATTAAGGTTTTGAAAGTTTGCAAGCTTTGGTTTAAAGCCTAAACAAGGGTTTAGCACACATTTTTCATCATCATACATCATCACTAAGGTTACCTAAAACCTTTATCTTTTCATTTTCATGATTTTATATGCATATGATGTTTTATATAGAAAAATCACCATTTAGGGTTTAAACATGTTAAATGGATAACTTACTTGTGATTATGATTTTTAACACTTTTTCATATGATATGAACTTGTGATCTTGGACTAATGGACATTAATATAAGTATCACATATGTCAAATATGATTATAAAGGATTTATGGTAAACTACTAAAGTGAAAAGTTACATAAAACATGTTTTTATTATCAAAGTATACTTATTAATTATAAAGGGGCTGTTTGGATTTCGTATTTTAAACAGGGGGTTTGACACTTTATAAAAATAATACGACTCATGACGATTCCAAAAAGGTAAGAAACTCGAAAAACGGATTAATAACGAAAAAGATACGATAAAAATACGATTTACGTTAACACCGGGTTTTATAAAACTATTTTTATAAAAGTACTATTCATGACAGAAACTTTTATTTTTGTAAACCTCATAAATCAATAGAACTTTCAATTACGAGAACGTGCTCGAAACAAGAATCGCTAAAAAACGGAGCTATAAGAATAAGATTACGGCATTTACGTGTCTTACGCTAATTGAAACGTAATAAAAAACGAGTTTATAGTGTTGTGAACAGTAAAAACTCTATTCCATACAGAATATGAAAAATTAAAAATGTATATTTTGAGCACGCGTATCTTAATACTATAAGTTGTAGGGATAAGAAACGTCAATTCAGGCTTTAAACGCAAAAAGTTATGCTATAATTACTATAACGGTAATTATAAACGTTTTTACTTTATTAAACCACAATTTTACAAAACAATTAGATGGTGTATTGAGATATATAGGAATTATATGTGGTTATCAAAGTATATTTATAGGAGTTTCATGATGAGGCCTCTTCGTTGGTGGCGTTCTCAACGAGTTGCTGGATTTCGATTTAAAGTGTTTTTCCTAGCTCTCATACGTCACTACGATGACCTTTAAATTATGATAGCCTGAATGTTGATGCTGAACTAACATAGACTTGTATATGATGTTAGTAATCAAGCGATTTAGGGCTTATTACGACCTTAATTTAACATAGTTGCATTGGACGATTTGCCTGGCGCCATTATCTGTGATTATTCTTGTTATTAGCTCATAAAGATGAGTTCATAGCCTTCACGTTTACATGATTTGTTTTATAAGTTTTGGGGTGAGAACATGCTTGTTTGCAAATGCATTTATATGGTTGATAACTAATTGGTTTACATAATCTTTTATATATCTCACGATGAGATACACTACTTGGTTTACTTTTTGGGACATAAAAATACTGGAACTTTTACTCGAATGATTACAGTATTAGTTAAGTGAGTGGACTTGTTAATTACTGGAGGGGTATGGCGGTGGAGGTAGTGTTATTGAGATAGATCTATTGGGGGTTGACTATCCTGTCTCAGGTGAATTAGCTATCACTAGTTCGAGATCGAACTAACAAACGTTATAACATTGTCGGAGCACAACACGACATACTGATGAATCTGAACCTTACGGTTTGCCCTTGAATAAAAAACAAAGTGGCATATTATAATGGTTTACGTAGAGTTCCATGAACTTAGAGTTAATCGTAATATTGTTATATTACACATTGATTCTTCTACAGTGCCAGTGAATTGTGGCAATATATACTTGGAAAATTTTAGTGATATTGTGCTCATTACAATATATACTTGAAACTTTTTGGGATTTTATATAAGGAAACCTATATATGTAGGTTTATGCGTTGCAAGTCTTGTATGGGCGAAACTTGTAACACGGTAAACCTATATATATATAGTTATGGGATTTACAATTATATTTACGAAAACCTATGAACTCACCAACTTTATGTTGACCCTTTTAAGCATGTTTTTCTTAGGTAAAATAGATGCTTGGCCTATTTGAGGAACATTGGAGTCCAAACTTTTCAAGAATACTTTTCAAACGACACTTAGAGGTCGTTCTCTCCTGACTGGTGCATTGGTACTATGAAGTAACGCTCCCGGAAACATATTCCGCTGCGACCCATTTTTAGGGGTGTTACAGTTTTGATGTTATAAATTAAAAAAACATATTTAGATGGTCATGTAACTCTATAAAATTATATGTTGTATTTATTCAAGTACATTATACTCATACGACCTATAAATTAATTAGGTTGCATTCGGATTTCCCAAGATGATTTACATATTTAATTATATAATCAATTCATTCACCAGAGGTGAGTTCATAGCCCCATTTTATGCAATTAGAATGATTTACAACTTTTGGGTGAGAAACATGCATTGTTTTACATATTGGATGCAAGTACACTTTTAAACTAGATTACGTGTTTGCCTAAGTAGCAATAACCCACTGAGCCTATTATCATTAACTTTTAATTACTTGGTGTAAGCGAGAATGTTATAAATATATCTATTTGGGATTGACATCCCCGTTCGGGTGAGTATCACTCACTAGTTTTGGCGGTTCCAAACTAATGGAGGTATACCATGTCGGATTTGAGATGTTGCGGGTTAAACATCTACACGGGCATTGTTGGCAATTTATATTGCAATTCATACATGTCAAGCTTTAGTGTCATGAGCTTAGGGAAACATAATTACACTTTGTGATATTGTATGTGTTACATTATTATGCACTTGAAATCTTGCGGTCCTACTTTACACATTACTTAAACCTGTGAATTCACCAACTTTCTGTTAACATTTTAAAGCATGTTTTTCTCAGGTCAATAAGGTGCAAAGGCATGGATACATTGGATGTCATGATTTTGGGAGTCATATTGCATGAAGATTTACTTGCATTACATTTTGGGGAATATTTGTTATGTAGTTAAATCTTTACATTTTCAAGGATAAACAAGTTAAGCTGTGAGCTTTTGTAACAAAAAAATTCATTAAATCTAATGTATCATTTTTAAACGACTCATTTAGAGGTCGTTCTCTTATATCTTGTGCTATTTATCTATGAAGTAACACTCCTGA
Source organism: Tanacetum coccineum (assembly GCA_026074375.1). Taxonomy (NCBI): domain Eukaryota; kingdom Viridiplantae; phylum Streptophyta; class Magnoliopsida; order Asterales; family Asteraceae; genus Tanacetum; species Tanacetum coccineum. Next base: position 50,285 of record BQNB010000229.1, read on the forward strand.
ACCCTTATTCTGATACGACCCAGTTTGGGGGTGTTACATATTGGTATCTAGAGCCAAGGTTATTGAGAACCAGGTCAAATGTTTTTTACTTGGACTATAACCATTTTCAGACATTGCATCATACAAAGTTTTTCATGGGACATACATACACTATTTGTTTGTATTAGTTGGTTATACTAGATGCTTACATGAATAATATATGTGTTTATATTATATTACGTATATTACTACTGGTCTTATATATATACTTATATATACTCTTTTTGGGTTGTTACAGATTCAGTCTTGTCGTCAGGCTTAACATTGTCTGTAGTTACTTATACGTCTGTATATTTTGATTCAGAGCCATGGAGATTTCAGTGGGTATTTGATGCCAAGCCGCAGTCTCCAGAGGCCGCACTGCAGACACCACCATCACCAGACTACGTGCTTGTTCCTGATCACCCACCATCACCAGACTATGTACTGGTCTAGAGTACCCGGAGTATCTAGTTCCGTCAGACAATGACATTTTAATTGAGTATCAGCCCTTACCTGCTGATGCTTCACCGACAACCCTATCATCGGGCTACATTGCTAACTTAGACCTTGAGGAGGATCCAGAGGAGGATCCAGAGGATGACCCTAAGGAGGATCATGCTGACTATCCTGTTGATAAAGGAGATGAGGAGGAAGAGGAGTTCTTTAGGTATGATGCTGATGATAAGGAAGGGGAGGAGGAAGAGGCCTCTAAGGAGGAGGATGATAACGAGGAAGAGGAGCATCTAGCTCCTACCGACTCTTTTACCGTACCTATTAATGCCCTGTACCCTCAGCTAGGTACATAGGCATTTGTGACTGGGCGGTCTGCACCTACACCACCACCACTTAGAATTCGCAGGGCTAGGATATCTATCCGACCCCAGACACCTATGGCAGCTCCTATGGAGGTACTTATTGCTACGGTTGCTGTTGCACTACCTTTATCAACACAACCACCATCTCCACTTACTCTACTATCATCTATACTCCCCCAGGATTGCCTCAACACAATACATTTCATCACCACTCTTCCCTTATCTGCCCTACCTATTGCTGAGGCAACACTAGATACAAGAGCATCTCTTTGATTTTCCGGTCGAGAGCTGCTATCACCACTACCATTACCTGCACCATCATCACCTTTGCTATTACCTTGCTACTAATCATAGGAAGGATGTTCCCAAGGCTGATGTACCACCTTAGAAAAGGTTATGTTTGACTGCTCCTACTCCTAAGTTTGAGGTTGGGGAGAGTTCAGTAGTAGCTACTACCAGACAGCCTGGATTAGATGTTACTCATGCTACTAATTATGGTTTTGTTGATACTGTGGATGCACCCCTAGATGCCTTATGTCTAGAGAGGTTGGCTATAGGGTTACAGATGTTTAGAATGATAGGGTTAGGGATATAGAGGAGACAGCACCGACCACCTTAGAGGCGGTCAACCAGAGAGTGGCAGATCTTGCCACTACTCTTGCTCAGGATACTTATGAGACGTATATCGATTTGAGGATGCACAAGATAATTGAGCTTTCTTGAGAGCTCAGATCAACATGATACGTAGAGACTGACGGTACTTCAATGCTATGGCGATTGCTTTCGAGAAAAAGGCGATGTATGCTCGTAGAGCATGGGCTGGTTTTGAGGACAAGAGCGCATCTATAGAGGCCCATGTCAGGACACTAGAGACACGGGTTGCAATTGTATGGCTTAGAATTCATCTCTTCAGACTCAGTTAACTACAGCTCTTGGACGTATTCAGACACTAGAGGCTAGGGAACCAGCATGCACTAACGACTCCTATTAGAGGATGCTGATGGTAGTGCTTAGTTTTACTTCCTGTCATGCCATAGCTATCATGTAGCCTTCTAAGTATTATAGGTTATTCCCAGCTAGCATGGTCGTAGGACTTGTATTTTTCATTTATGTATCAAAACTATCATGTATGTTTTCAAAATTATACATGATGATGATGTATTATGTTATGTCAATCTCAATTTGGTTACATATCTCGTTATGTGTTGTGATCCCATTTTATTTATTATGCATATGTCATGTCGCGTTTATGATTGTATGAAATCTAACATGTATTATATTTTCTTGTGATTTGAAGAAAATGCCACCAAAGAGACCACACAACCTACCACACATTTGGACTGATGCGCATTTAAGGACTACTGAATTGCCAAAGGGTTGTTTGCTACCGGTTAATTGAGTATAAAGCAATAGAGGTCGGTGGAAAATGTGATGTTAGCCATGATTTTGTAAATGCAAGAAAATAGAGTGAGCTGCTCGTGAGTGCACGTACAACAACTTCTTAAAATGCCAACCTTTTAATTTCAAGGGTACTGAAGGAGTTGTTGGGTTGACTCAATGGTTCGAGAGGATGGAATCATTTTTTCATATAAGCAACTGCATAGTTGAAAATTAAGTCAAGTTTGCCACATGTACCTTACATGGAAATTCTTTAACGTGGTGGAACTCTCATGTTAAAACTGTTGGTCACAATGTTGCTTATGGCAATGCGTGGACAACACTCATGAAAATGATCGACAAAAAAATACTGTCCAATGAGGTGAGATCAGAAAATTAAGATTGAGATCTGGGATTTTAAGGTGAAGTGTGTACGGATTATAGTAGTTATACATTAATAGGCTTTCTGGACGTTAGCCTTGTTGTGCGAGAGGATGTTTCTCGAAGTGTCTGATATGGTAGAAAAATATGTCGGTGGACTTCTCGACATGATTCAAGGAAGTGTGATGGAATCTAAGCCAAAGACAATGCAGGATGTAATTGAGTTTGCTACTGAACTGATGGATCAAAAGATCCACACTTTTGCTGACCGTTAAGCTGAAAACAAAAGGAAGCTTGATGACGACTCAAGAAACAACCAGAAATCAACAACAACCCTTTAAGAAGCAGAATGTTGCCAGGGCCTACACTGCTAGGCCTAGTGAGAGAAAAGTGTACGAAGGATCTAAAAATCTGTTCCTTAATGAAAACTATCTCTCGTCATGGGCAGTGTGCACACAAGCGTTGCAAACAATTGCAAGAAAGTTGGCCATCTGGCGCGTGATTGTAGGAGCCCTGCAACTAATGCTAATGCTAACAATCAAAGAAACTTCAGGGCAAATCAAAGGGTTGTCTATTTGTTTTTTTTTTTTCTGGTGTGTGGGAGTTCGGGGGGCATTACAAAAAAGGGACTGCTCAGAAGCTTGAAGAAAACAAGAATAAAGGAAACCAAGCTGGATATGGTAATGATTTAGGTAAGGGTTATGCTGTGTGGCACTTACGGGACAACCCAAACTCAATGTCATTATGGGTACGTTCTCTAAACAACCGTTATGCTTTTATTTTATTTTGTTACTGGTTGGTGATAAGTTGTTTCATATCTACTACCATTTAGTTCTTAACTTAGTGACAAGTTGTGCCTCAACAGTATCTAGTCCTCTTTTATAAGTAATTGCCTTAAATTCAGTTTGATGTTGTTTAGCAACAAAATCATCATATTATTTCTTAAGAGTTTTATAGTTTTTCAAACAAGTTTTAGAGAAAGTTTTATCAGTGTATACCTTTGAGTCTGAAAATGCCATTAGAGCCATGTTTGTCTGAACTTGTTCTTCTGTCATGTCACTCTAATCAAAACCTACACCATCAATAGCCAACATTGCCTTTGAAGAGTCTTCATTGTTTCCTTACTTCCTAGTGTTGTCTTGATTTCTGAACTGACCTTCCTTGCTTCTTGGTGCTCTACGCTCCCTGGAAAAGTGTCCCAACTTATGACATTTGTAACACTTCACCTTAGATTTATCATATCCAGAAATATCATTACCATTAATGAAAATCTTCTTGCCTGTCCTCTGATATTACTTCTTTGCTCTCACACTTAGCAAAGAGAGCTGCCACTTTAAATCTATTGCTTCTAAATCATCTTCATGAATTTGCTCTAAGTCCTGATGTAGGACATTAGAACCATTCGAATTTTCAACCATGAAAGCATACACAGTATTATCACTGACACTTACAGTGCAAACTTGTGGACTGGCAGTATTAACATTAAGGCTAGCAGCACTAACTTGTAAAGAAGCAGTGTTAGCATCATTGGTACTGCTAGAGCTTGGTGCAGTCATGAAGGCCAAGTTTTAAACACCACTAGATGTACCAACAGTTTTCTTTATCTTCTGTTCAACAATTTTGAAATTGTTGTACAAATCATCTATACTCATAGTCTTAATCTCAGGCTTATTCATCCAAACAACTACATAAGTATTCCACCCACGTGGTAAGCTGCTTAAAATTTTTAAGTTTAAATCTTCTTGGACAATGATCACACCCAAGATAGCAAGCCTACTAACTATCTTCTGAAGCCTATTGAAAAAAGAGTCAAGATACTCTGTACTTGTTGCATTGAAATTCTCATACTGTTGCTTCAAGAGAGTTTTTTGAGTTTTCTTGGTAGCTGCATTACCTCCAAATCTTGTTTCAATGGCAGCAAACATAGATTTAGCATCTGGATACTAACTGAATGTTAGCTGATGTTCATTTGGAAGTGCCATGAGTAACAAACCTCTAGCTTTGACACCATTCTTTTTCTTTGTCTTTTCTTCTACAGTTACAGGTGTAGACATCTTTGTAACTGTTATCCCATTCTCCTCAGTTATTTGAGATACTGAGACCCATGAATCACCATTTTCTATCACTTCCCAGAGTGCATAGTCTTAGATCTGGAAGTACTGCTTAATCCTTATAGCCTACATCTCATATTCCCCTAATTTGAGTATGGGAAGCTTTGCATTAGGACCACTATTTGTAGATTCAAGCTCCATGTCTTCTAGAATAAAGTTTCTCAAAGCAAAGCTCTAATACCACTTGTTGATCCTAAACCTAGATCGATTCCTTAGGTTGTCTAAGGATAAATTACCTTGGATAAATCCAAAATAACTTGTTGTAGAAACTTTGTATGTATATTAAAGTGTATGCGGAATCTACACCTTGATACTCTAGAAGTAAAATCAATGAAACAGTAATCTTGAACAACAAAGATATAACCAAATGCTCCAATATTATTAGATCAATAATACGAGTACTCTTAACTTAGTACTGGGGTTACAAACCTTCAAGCTTTTCTTAATCGACTTTGACAACTATGAAAACTGATAATGATACGTCTGCGTGTTTTTTTGATCTCTCAACTAATGCCCTAGAGCCTCCTTTTATAGACTAAGGAGTCCTAGTCGGCTTACAATATATTCCTACGATATATTAATTTTTTCTAAACATAAACGTAATCTTCTAAATAAATACAGTATGTATATCTTGTACATCAATATCTCAACACTTATCTTCACACTTATTCTTGTTCTCCAAACAATCTTTATCTCTTTAATTCGTCTTTATCCTCTTGGCAGTAGAAAGTCTTCAAACAGTTGTAATCTTTCCACCAGCAGCATTGAGCAACAGTAACTTCTAAGAATCCATGAAGTCTTTTAAGACCCAACAAGACATGAAAAAATTATACTGGTGGCCCAACATGAAAGCCGATATTGCTACTTATGTTAGCAAGTATTTGACATGCCTAAAGGTCAAAGCTGAACACCAAAAACCATCTGGTTTGTTGGTGCAACCTAAGATTCCTCAGTGGAAGTGGGACAATATCACCATGGATTTCATCACCAAAACTCCCAAGGACGTCAAGTGGTTATGATACCATTTGGGTGATTGTAGACCGTCTTACTAAGTCTACACACTTTTTACCGATGAGGGAAAATGACTCTATAGACAAATTGACAAGACTGTACTTAAATTAAGTAGTCATGAGACGTGGAATACCAGTCTCGGTCATTTGTGACCGTGACGGTAAATTTACATCAAATTTTGGGAAGACATTTCAGAAGGCCTTGGGTACTCGTTTGGATATGAGTACTGCTTACCATCCGCAAACTGATGGATAAAGCAAAAGAACCATTTAGACACTGGAAGATATGTTACGCGCTTGCGTGATAGACTTTGGGAATGGTTAGGATAGGCACTTACCTCTAATTGAGTTCTCATACAATAATAGTTATCATACGAGCATTAAAGCTGCACCATTTAAGGCGCTTTATGGCCGTAAGTGTCGTTTACCTGTTTGCTGGGCCGAGGTCAGAGATACCCGGCTTACCGGTCCAGAAATCATTCATGAGACAACTGAGAAAATTGTTCAAATCAAACAAAGAATTCAAGCCGCTCGTGATCGCCAGAAGAGTTATGCTGATGATGCGGTTATCGTAAGGGACTTCTATAAGAAGTTTTACAACTCCCTAGGCAGAGTACCTAACCGTTGTAGTAGTAATATAGGCAAGACTCGAGGGTTGTTATTGTTCTCTAAGGGAATAGGTTGGGAAAGCTTGATCACGGTCTAACAAAATTCTAGGGGTTGAGAGAAGATTATTTTTGCTTTTTTATATTTTATAGAAAGCAGGTAAATCATATGTTTGAGAGGTTTGGTTGGTTTTAGCTATTAAACTAACTAGAAAACTACACTAATGGTGATAACAATATAATAAAAAGATTGTATTCATTTAATCATGTATTATTCCCTAGATTGCTTCTCATAGTGTTGTTGCTTTGTCACACTTGTGATGATCTATGTAATTATTTCCTAAGTCATGAACAAATTACACGAACCTGTCATCTATTTAATATTCTGTTAGGGCAACGCACAAGTAAGGTAGTATGAAGACTATTACAAGGCCCCTAAGAGTACATTAAATGTATTTGAAATATATTAAAAGTGGATCAACCATATAAGGGGCAAGGTAATGTGAAGACTGTTACCCGATGGTATCATTTTTACACAATCATGTTTCCCTAGAAATATCAACAAAGATACAGACAAAAGCTGGTTTTCTAAAGCCTAACATGCATATTCATCACAAGAAGCAACACCACTAAGATCTACATTCTAGGTTTCATACAATCATAAATGAACACGATAAGGAGTTTAGCCAATCATGTTAAAGATAAAGCAAGAACAATAATGAATCAAACAACAAGACACATTAAATGATTAAGATAATCTTACTTAATTAAAACATGAATTGAAGGAGTTATAATAGGGTTTTGAAGCCCTAAAATCGTCCTAATAAGCTGCCAAACGAACTAGGGTTCGTCTCCCTTTTTTACTCTAAAGTTACACACATAAAACCCTAATTTCGGGTCTTTATATATAAGAATATCACTGTGATGGAATCACGTTTTAATCATGACGCCGTCATAAATTAGAATCTTCAAGATCCGAGTTGAGTCGGTACGGGGTGACGCCATCAAAAGATATTGTGACGCCGTCACTAGATGAAGTGTGACGGCGTCGTGTATAAATGGTGACACCGTCTCCAGGCTCTGAGACTTTAAATCTTGAAGAGTCTTGGTGTTGGTTTGTAATCTTGTCCGTTTCTTTTCCAAATGAGCCCAAGTCACGTGTATTTCCTCCAAATGCTAAATACCTAAAAAGGAACGATTAAGTACCTATTTTGGGCATAAATGCACGATTTAGGGGGTTAAATAACCCCGAAAAAGTATATAAAATGACACCTCATCAATTTTTTGTAAAGTTTTTACGCGTTTTCAGTAATTGTGTGATCCGTGAATTATAACTTGTTTGAATGTGCATAGGAAATATCTAGATAATTCAAATTCTTGTCACCTTGCATGAGCTAATAAGTTAAGATCAAATTGTTCCCCCCTTGCTCCTTGGCTTGCGTCCAAAAACCCACCTCACACACTTTTGTTTTTTCTTTACGTCTTTTAACTTGGCTCTGCACCCGTTGCAGAGGTTGCGTCCTAAGCTTTGAGGACAAAGCTTCTTTAATGGGGAAAGAATGTGACAACCCGAGAATTTCCGTCCAATAAAATAGCCATTTCCGTGTAGTAATTTGAATTTTTAAAAGTTTCGTTTAGCTTTACCGTTTAACCGGGAAGTTGTTTCGTTATTATCTGAGAATCGTCGCCGGGAGCGAACCGGGACACCAAACGTTGTAGTATTTTGGCAATAGCCACGTTTTTATGTTTTAAAGCAATGTTTAAAATTTCGTAATTTTCCGTGTTACCGTTACTCGTTTCGTTAGTTACGTAATCCGTGGAATTTAACTACACTTTGTTGTGCATGCATGCTTAGAAATTAATTCATGAACTAGCACTAGTGATCCTAGAATGTGGGAAATTACTTTTGGTCCCCCCTTGATCTCATTCCAACCGATTATGCATACATATACATGCATAAGATCCAAAATTTTGAAATCAAATGCCTAGACAAACTTCCTTCTTAAGTGGAACAACCTTGTACCATGTAAACTTGTGATTTGAGGATCATTTTGGTCCCCTTTGGCTCCTCTTGTCCCACCGCCGGTACACACACACACACTAGCACATTGTGTGTGATTTTTGCTAGTTATATTCTTGTTACAAGTTCATTTCTTAACCATTTCTCACCAAAGAAAAACACACACTACTTTTTCTTTCTTTTTTTTCTCTCATTGCCGAACCAAAACACACACACACTGTAACACCCCCAAAAATGGGTCGCAGCGGAATATGTTTCCGGGAGCATTACTTCATAGTACCATTGCACCAGTCAGGAGAGAACGACCTCTAAGTGTCGTTTGAAAAGTATTCTTGAAAAGTTTGGACTCCAATGCACATCATATAGGCCAAGCATCTAATTCACCTGAGAAAAACATGCTTAAAAGTGTCAACATTAAAGTTGGTGAGTTCATAGGTTTTTGTATAAATAACTGTAAATCCCAAAACTATATATATATATAGGTTTACTGTGTTACAAGTTTCGCCCATACAAGACTCGCAACGCATAAACCTACATATATAGGTTCCATAAAATATATATAATCCCAAGTTGTTTCCAAGTATATATTGTAATGAGCACAATATCCCAAAATGTTTCAAGTATATTTTGCCACTTTATTCAAGGCAATGTAAAGATTCATATGTGTATAAAACAATGATTACGATTACTCTAAGTTCATGGAACTGCTACGTAGACTCATTATAAGTATGCCACTTTATTCAAGGCACCGTAAGGTTCAGATTCATCAGTATGTCGTGTTGTGCTCCGACAATGTTATAACGTTCGTTAGTTCGATCTCGAACTAGTGATAGCTAATCACCCGAACGGGAGTAGTCAACCCCCAATAGATCTATCTCATAACACTCGCGCTTACCCTCCAGGTAATTAACAATCCACTCCACTTAAGCTAATACGTAATCATTCTAGTAAAAGTCAAGTATGTGTTTATGTCCAAAAAGTAAACCAAGTAGTGTATCTCATTGCGAGATATATAAAAGAGTATGTATATCAATTTGTTATCAACCATATAAATAAATTTGTAACCAAGCATGTTCTCACTCCAAAAATATATGTAAAACATGTAAAACGTGGGGCTATGAAACTCACCTTGAGTGAGCAAATGCCAAGTGTATCACAAATAATGCGTCACGCAAATCGTCGAATGCAACCTATTTAATTTAAGGTCGTATAAGTACTAATCACATTGAGTAATCTCTACCATGCATAAGTCTATTTAGCTAATCACCATCTAATTGTTTGAGTGAAAACATATTTATAATTGTAAAACATTTATAAATATCTGAATAATGTAATTATAGTTATTCCTGGTAGGGTATTAGTTACTCCTGGTAGTGTTGTAGTTACTCCTGGTAGTTATAGTTATTACTACTGGTAGTATATTAGTTACTCCTGGTAGTGTTATTACTACTGGTAGTATATTAGTTACTCCTGGTAGTGTATTAGTTACTCCTGGTAGTTGGTAGTATATTAGTTACTCCTTAGTAGTGTAATAATTATCTTATGGGTAGGGTTTTTTTGTTTTTTTATTTTAAGTTACTCATGGTAGTTATGTTATTAATACTGGTAGTATATTAGTTACTTCTGGTAGTGATTTGTTACCTACTCGGTAAGTGTTTAGTTGTGTATTAGTTTACTTCCTGGTAGTGTTATGAATTTATATTCTCAAGTACTGACCAGGATATAATGACCCACTAAATCACATTTTTCATGAAGCGGGTTCTAAAGAGAATTTATGCGAAAATCGTTATTTTGAATAACTTTCAGTTCTGTTTGATGACCCAAAACTCGACCGAAATGGGCGAAAAAGAACTCAGCATCAGATCTGGATTACCCCAAAATCCACAAACACAGTGTATTAATTACCACAAAGCTAGATTTGGCCCCCGCCTTACGACCCGTTATCACTCGCTTTTAGACTTAAAGAACCTCGCGGGGAAGTAAAACGACCTTACGACCGACTTTCTTGTTTCGGGCCGAAGTCCGAACTGGCACTCGAAAGTGCCGCAAAATACCATCTTAAAATCCCTGACAGAAACACTAACTTAACAATGCTGGATTTTTTGTTACCTCGAATATTTACACGTTTTAGCTCTAACTTTTTCGTTATAAATCCGTTTGAGTTTCTTACCTTTTCGAATCGTCGTGAATCATTTATATACTTTATAAAAAATAAAAATAATATGTTATTTTACGAATTTTGGACAGAATCATTTGCGAGTGACCTAGTGAATCCATTTTTAACCTTGCTTTTTTATACCTTTATACTTTTTCGTTAATCATTTTTACACAACTTAATATGGTACAATACTTTCTCATCCCTTTTAATGGTCATATAACCCAAGACGATAGGTAAGGCAATTGAGTTGTTCAATGATCAGATGGATCAAAAAGTCCTCACCATTACTGAAAGGCAAGCTGAGCAGAAGAGGAAGTTGGAGTTTAATGCTGGAAACAATCAGGGGCACCAACAACAAAACAAGAGACAGAACACTGGAAGGGCTTACACTACTGGGCCTAGTGAAAAGATGGAGTACATGGGATTATTGCCCTTATGTACAAAATGCAACTATCACCACAAAGGTCCATGTGCTCCCAGGTGTAACAAGTGCAAGAAGATCAGTCATCTAGCTCGTGACTGTAGGAGTTCTGGTCCTAACGGTAATAATAACAATCGTGGGAACTTCAGGACAACTTAGAATGCTGTCACTTGTTATGAGTGTGGTGTTCAGGGGCACTTCAAGAAAGACTGCCCGAAGCTGAAGAATGGAAACCGTGCTAATCAACGTGGGAATGGCAATGCACCAGCCAGGGTTTATCTGGTGGGCAATGCGGGGACAAACTCGGAATCCAACGTCGTTATGGGTACGTTCCTTCTAAACAACCGCTATGCTTCTATCTTATTTGATACTGGTGCCGATAGGAGTTTTGTATCTACTACATTTAGTTCCCTAAAATTGATATACACCCAACTACATTAGACCTTATTATGTTGTTTGAACTAGGACGATGGTAAAATAATTGGATAAACTCTATCATCGGAGGTTGGACATGAAACTTTTATAATCCACTCCATTCAACATTAACTTAAATGCCGTAGAACTTGGTAAACTTCGACGTTATAGTTGGTAGGAGGGTTGGCAAAGTTAACCATTGCTGTCATTGATTGTACTTGAGAAGTTCGTTCGTATTTCCCTGGGGAATAAAACCTTAAATTGTTCATGGTGACGGAAGTAATCAGGGGGGAAAAAAGGGGACTCGTTAATGAACCTCATTTCGTGAACCAAAACTCAGAAATATTTGTTAAAGGACATTCATGTCTTTTTTGCACTGTTATAAAAGGAGATTGAAGACAATTTGGGGGAGAAAGACGTCTTGAGGACGTTACCAATTGTTCGAGATTTTCATGATGAAGTATTTCTGAATATTTGCCGGGTCTCTCACTGACTGACATGTGGATTCCAGATCGACTTGGGTAAATGTTGCTGCACCTGTAGCACGAGCACCTTATCGTTTGGCTCTTTCCGAAATGAAAGAGTTTTGTCGGTGCAAACTGCAGAGCTATCCGACAAGGGCTTTATAAAAGACCCCAGTTCCTCAACTTGGGGGAGGCTCCGGTCTTATTGTCAAATAGAAGGACGGATCATTGGATGTGCATCGCTACAGGAATTAAATAAACTGACGGTGAAGAATCATTATCCTCTCTGAACATATAATTCCACAAACAAAAGCTCCAATATTATTAATAATACAAATACTCTCAAAGTATTAGGGTTACAAAGTCCTTGAAGCTATGATAATTCTATGAATGACTCATGTAAAAACTCTATGCAATTGATCTCCTTTTATACACCAAGGAAGTCTCTAATCAGCTTACACTACTTTCCTAAGAATATTCAAATCTTTTATAACAAATAAGTTATACATGGATTTTAGACAATAAAACTTCTTATATATCTCATAAGCTAGTACTAACTAACTCAGCAGTACTAACTTCTTCACTAGCAAGCAATAAACGTCCTTCAGCAACATTAACTTTGTACTAACAGTAGTAACTTGTGTACTAGCAGTAGTAACTACTTAGCAGTTTTTTTCTAAGTCTCTGAACAACACTAATATGCACTAGCGGTAGTAACTTTACACTAGTAGTACTAACTATGTACTAGCAGTAGTAAACACTTAGCATTTTTCTCTGAAGTTCTTGAGCAGTACTAACACAACTGAGCATCATTAACTAGCAGCATTAAGAAGGCTTTTAATCATAACACTTTGAAAAGAACTATATACTCAAGAAGCCAGTGGAGGGCTATAAAATTGAGAATTTCGGATGGAGATACTTCCACATATAAAAACACTCCTAGCGAACTTCTTGTTGAGGGCAGAATGTCTCTGAACTCAAATTTGATGTTGCTGCTCACATTCGTGTTCCGAAGGATACATCGAGCTCCTGATCGCTTATGTCTAAATGTAAAAGTTAAGGAGAATAGTTTAGGGGATCTTAATGAACCTACTAACTATAAGATTGGCATTGTTAGATCCTGAATCTAATCAATGGCTTGATGCTATAAATGCGGAGATGCAATCCATAAAAGATAATCAAGTCTGGCGCTTAGTTGATCTTCCTTCTGATGCTAAGACCATTGGGAGTAAATTGCTCTTCAAGAAGAAGATTGACATGGATTGCAATATACACACCTATAAAGCTCGTATTATAGCGAATGATTATACTCAAACCTATGAAATTGACTATGAAGAAACCTTCTCTTATGTTGTAGACATTAGAGCTATTAGGATTCTTGTAGCCATAGAAGCGTATTATGACTATGAGATTTGGAAAAATAGATGTCAAGACTACCCTCTTAAATGGTTATCTTAATGAATATATTTATATGGTACAACCTAAAGGTTTTATTAATCCTAAACATCCTATAAAGGTATGCAAGCTTCAAAGATCCATTTATGGACTTAGAAGAAGCATCAAGAAGTTGGAATAAAAGATTTGATGTGAAAATTAAATAGTTCAGTTTTACTCAAAATCTTAATGAGCCATGTGTATATCAAAAGGCTAGTGGGAGTAATTTTACATTCCTTGATTGTGCAAATATAGGCACGATCAAGCTTCGATGAGATCGAAGAGTTCTTCTTGTGGATGTTGAGTTGCCAAGCCTTGAATAACCTGTGTCAACACAAATGGAAACACTACGTTAAGTGAGGCGCAGGGGGTGTCCCTGCGAATCACCTCTGGCGTGAGAGTAAGTATGTGCCTTTTGTATTGAGAAAGTATCAAAGCATAAGTAACTGTGTATAAAGATTACTTAGTCATACCTGGAGCCTGTGTCATCTATTTATAGTTGCAGAAATGAGATGGGACGAGGCTTAGCACCAAAGCCGGTGATCGTGAGGGGTGTCCCACGATTTAAGGTGTGATTCTGGGATTATGTACCATGATCTCTATTTTGGTGGGAAGATCCTAATAGAGATGGAGAACGTGGGTTTGACTATCTGACCTCTGCCCTAGTTTCATCGAAGGCCCACCGCGAAGGGAGTAGGGCTTTGCATGGTGGATTCCCATACTGGTAATCATCCCGAAGATGATTTTATGCCACTCGAAACTATTCGAAGGTTATGTAGTGTATTTAGGAGAAGATCCCATTTGGGCTTCGAAAAGGAGACCTCTGAGCCGAAGTAGGAAATTATTGTAAGTAATTCTGTAAATCGTCCCGTGGGGGAAGATTGTTGGGAATTCACTTTTACGTGACGACATTACAGAATTACCATAGTTTATCATAGTCACATACGCGAGGACTAGAATAGGCAACTATGTATAATTTAGAGGCGTATGGGCTATATATACCCCTCTATGGCTTCCATAGAGGGGTTGAGTCATTTGGCTTTGTTGAGTCATTTGTATCCTTCATTCATTTTCCATCAAATATCACAAGTCCATCTTCCATCAAATATCACTACTCTCTCTTACTAAAATGGCTATCATGTGGTTTGACTCACCAAGACCACCGGATCATAGTTTTCGTGAATCTTTTAGTTCGAGATTGTCGAACGAGTCGGTCTAGTAGCTTATCGGTTGCGCTTACCACAAGAACTTTGTGGAGTATCAATAACACTTTTCACGGAGTTTAAACCTTGAAGAAATCCTAGCAGACTAACATTGGCACGTACCTTAAAGAAGTCAAGATCGACGACAAACTGCATTTTGTTGAAGAACCTATGGAAATTATGGATCGTGAGGTCAAGAAGCTGAAAAAGAGACGGATTCCTATTGTAAAAGTTTGTTGGAAAATCTCGAGAGACTCAAGAAAATACTTTGTAACGAGAAGACAGATGAAGCGGCAAGTATCCGCAACTGTTCGCGGCCTTCGACTTAAGTTACAACGATTCAACTAAAATTTCATGACGAAATTCCCTTTAACAGGGGAAAACTGTGACATCCGTCAATTTTGAGGTCAGTAACCGAAAGCAAACGTATCATATTCGACTTTCTTAATAATTTATGGAGTCACTTTTATGTGGTTACATTTCTCTTAGCAATTAACGTTTGATTTTGATGCAACTCATATTTCTCGTCGCTATTTATTCGGAGCCTATAAATTCTATTTTCTTTTAATTTCATAGAATTTATTTTATTATTTTAGTCATTTATTTAAAATCGACATTTAAATAATCAATGAATCTATCATTTGAATTTTTTCACATTTCGATCAAAGAAATCAACGAACGTCATATTTTAGCCTCGAGAGCCGTTTTAAATTTATATTGTTGATAAATTCTATTTTTCTTTATTCTTATTTATGTTAAGCCGAAACCGAGTCAAAATTCAAAAATTAACGAGTCAGGTTAGTCATAGGCCCCGAGATAAATACGATACGAGTGAAGCTAGTAATAAAAAAAAAATTTTTATGGCGCAAAAACTTTCCTCCCCTCCATCCCATTGTTCGAACAGGCACCAAAACAACACAAACATCCCTTATTTACATTTTATTCTCAAAAACCCAAGCCCGTCTCTTTGATTTTTTTTACCCAACCAAACTAAACAAACACCCATTTAGTTTTTATATAAGTCGACTAACACACACTCCACATAGATCATAACGTTAAAAATTTCTGCTTCCCCCTTTCTTTCCCCACTGTTCGAGCAAACATCACCCAAAACCCTCTCCATAATCTTTAAAAATCAACCAAAATCACTCCTTATTACACCAAAATGCTCCCATAATTAATCTCAATCATCCCCCACAAAAAAAAATCTCACATGCAAGTAATCTTTATGAATCACTAATTTTCTTCAAAAATTGTGATTTAGGGATTTAATGGAATTAAAGGGTTAATTAGTAGCAAGGGTTAATCAAGAAGATAATATACAAGATTTGGGTGAACAAAAGTTGAATTTTTTGGGTTTTTCCTTGCCTATTGTGTTCGGACGAACATAAACCCCCAAGGGTTTATTGTTTTCTTTGTTATTCTTCTATTTTGATTGCATTGTAAGCTATTTTTCACCCTTTTTATTTTTCTTTTAAAGTTATAAAAGATTATATACATGCATGTTAGTTTGGGTGAATTGGGAATCCGTGGAATGTAACGCATGTGAAGATTGTGTGTTTGAATGATGGTGGATGTGTTATAGAATGGGGATTAGGCTAGTTTTAGGATTTGCGAAGCTTGAATTGATGTTGAAGAGGTTGAATGATACCTATAGATTATGGCAGAAAGTTTGAACCAAAAATCAGCGGGTTTAGTATGTTGAGAACCAAGATTTTAGTGTCTAGAATGGTAGAGGTCGTTCCAATGATCGTTTTGGTATAAATTAGAGCTTCTAACTCTTAAAAACAAAAAAGTTATGGCCGATTTTAGTTAGGAAATGGTTTCGGCAATTTTCAGAAAATGACAGTTTTTATATCCGAATTTAGGTCAACTTTTGGATGTCATAACGTCGTCGTTTCACAAGATTTTTTAGGTTTTCAAGACCCTAAAGTTATCTACTTCGAGTCTACTTTCCAAAGAACTAGGCCTCGTCGATTTTCAAAGTGTAAAAGTTAATTAAAACCTTTGTACAAGATTAAGTGCTAAAACTGCGTTGGCTGTCCAGAATTTCGTTTGTAAAGATGCTGTGTGCAGGCGGGTCAAAACTTAATATTTTTGGACGCAATTTAAACTGGAGATTTTACATGATATGTGTGACCTCCTGTATTGTTTTCAGATTTTTATAAAATGTTTAAGGGTGCCTGCTGTTGCCAAACTTTTGATAACTTTCTGCAGACCTATTTTAAACTAGTTATAGTGTGCTAGTATTTACGAAAGGTAAAACTTGCTTAGAATCTTTGGGGCAAACATAGTAGTAAATCAATATACATAGAAACCTGAAGATGGAGTATAAGCAAGTGTTGAGGTTGTTTGGCAAGTCGTTAAGCGATAACTAATTGCTAGTAAAATGGCACAATTTTCAGAAAATGGATAACCAATGGAAATAAAAAGCGAAGTGTAGTCTCATGGATTCCTAATGTACGAATTGACATGCATATAACGTAATTATAATGGGTTGCATATTTTACATAATTGAATATTAATAATATATTATTATTATTAATAGGTCGCGGTTGGGATTTGTCATCGCTGCTTTTCTTTGTTACTTTCATCTTGGTATCCCCATTTGGTGAGTTTCTCACATCCCCTTTTTCATACATGTTTTAAATGTTTTGGGATGGAAAGCACGATGTGTCGTTTTTATACTCTTACTTTGAAGTACTTGATCTTTTGAGCACATTTGAACTTTAACTTGTTTTGAACATATAGAACTTGATTTGAACTTTTTGATCTTTGGAAACGTGTTGAACTTGAACTTGGCATGTATGTTGTTGTATGCTTGGAACCCGCCATTACTTTTAATTCATTATCCCCCTCATCGGGATTGAGACGTAGTACTTATGGATAGCGCTATTAGGAGATTAGCCCCTCCCTACTCCCCATACAAGGGTGCATAGTACTAAGTGTTTGTGCCACACTATACAACTAGAACTTGAATGGGTGTTGGAACGGTTAAGCTGAATACGTTTAAGTAGTGCCTCTACATTGATTTGTTTTGGACTCTCAACTTATTTGGAAACTGATTTTTGGTTTGGATAACTGTTTTTGATAACTTGGCATTGAGTTGGCAAAATTTTATCGGACATCTACTCTTTATCTAAAACTACATTTTGTGTATAAAATCTTGAGAACTCACCAACTATTTCGATAGTTGATCGTTTTATCATGCTTCTCAGGTGACGTTCCTAAGGTGGAAACTTAGAGCCGTGTATTTCTGTTGTTGTCAAGACGTCTACATAATTGCAAGAACCTTGTCTTTTGAATATCCATGTTCGGATATAAACAACTTATGATGTTTCATGTACTTTTAAATTTGTTCTTAAAGATGTTGTAATTCAGATAACCTTACTTTTATTAAATCATGTATGGTGTTTTTATCTATCACCTTGTGTGATGTTTATTGATATGTTACACCTCGCGTTTCCACCTTGGTGGGGGTGTGACACTGGAGCAGACTGCCACCTTTTTAATATCAACATTCTCGGAGTGGGATGTCAATAGATAACGTGTGTATCTCCGTTAAAAATGAGACAAATCTCTTCTGAGAGAAATTCGAATGGCTGGGAAGGGTTGTGCAGTGCATCACTAGGTTCATGATGTCTTTTCTTCAATACCAGAATTCATCTTTGTGAATCTGATAGATTATGTATGACCCGGTTTTTGCCTAAAGTTGTATGGAGGGCTTCTTTCTTTAGACCCTTTATCTTTACATTTCTTTTTAATTCTTCAACCCCTTCAATGCTTACCAAGACATCATTACTAACACCTTGTTGTGATTATTCCAGTGTTAGCTCAATCTTAGTCGGCATTATTCCCTTATTCTCATTAATCTCCAATCATACCTAAAGACTGCTATTTCTAATTATGGTGTGTCCTTGGGTAGATCCCTCTGGTTCTGGCTGGATCATAGGACTAATACCTAACCTAACCACCTTATGAATTCAGTATCGTCATGAATTAAGATGTTGTTGGGTATTTGATCTTCACCATAAAACCATTGAAAAATCAATCAAAGTGTTTGATAGAATATCAAAACGTTTAACACTTTAAAAGTTTCATCTTTTGGAAAGACTCCCCCTTCACACGTGCATCGATAAATGAAAGTGTTTCGCACATATGGGTAAAAGTATAAAGCACTTTTGAGTCATTAGATCACTTATTTCTTTCGAGATCACATTTTAATCATATTTTCTCCCTCTATAGAAATAACTAATCTCTTATAATTTTTATACCACTTGATTAAAATTTGAGACATGAAAATATTTCATGGGGAGAAAAATGTTGACACCTACATAGAATGAATTAATGGAACTTTTTCTTTGGCTCCCCCTCAATTTTACACATATCACACCAATTAAGAGAATAGGATTATGACTTTGTAAATTCCATGTGTAATTGAGTTTGAGCTACTTGTATATGTTTAACAAAATGAGTGTTTAAATATCATTGACATTTAACATCTTTCATTTGTTTAAACATTTTGAAATGTTTTAGACACACAAAATATACATGCGAGTATGTGTCTAAACACATTAAAACTTGGTTTTAAAAACTCCCCCTTAAACATGGATTCACTTATAAAAAATGATTCGACTTTTGAAAGATGCATGAGGAGGGAGTGTCGAACACACAATTTTGAAAGATTTTGAAGAACCTTTTGAGAAATTCTTGAAAAATTATGTTCAACGTGTTTTGAAAAACTAATGTTACTTGAGCTCGAAAGACTTTGAATGTCTTTTGAATTGACTTTTTGTGACAACTCAAGTCCGAGAAGTTGTTATCTTCTCATTGTGAGGATAAATGTACATGATTGCACACTTTCCTTTATTTGAGGTCCGAGTTACAGTCTGAAGTAACTGTAAGTCACTGAATTGAGCTACAAACCTTTGAATGTTTTGATTTAATAGCTCAAGACCGAAAAGATTTCTCTTTTCGTTGTCAAGGATAAATGCACTGAAGCGTACATTTTCTTTTTCTTTAAAGACCGAGTTGTTATCTCATATTTAATAACAAACCATTAAGAAAAATTAGAAATGACATGTTTTGAAACTTTTGAACTCTTGCTCGAACTTCATTTACACGCCCGAGTCAATATTAATCGACATTTCAAGGAACGTAAATGTTATTGATTCTAAGAGACATGTCGAGAAGATTCTTTTTGGTATTTTTGTAATTTTCTAATTTTGTATTTGGTTTTTAAGATTTTTTAATTTTGTATTTTTCTTTTTGAAATTTTATATTTTTGTATTTTCTTTTTCAAATTTTTTTTCTAACATAATTAAAAATGGATTGTTTATAGAAAGAAGATCGAGATAAGATGTTTCCATATAGATGAACCATGTGAAGAAAATGGGTTTAGAGCCTTTGAGTACCTGCTCTAACAAAGACGATATTTGCACAAATATAGTTTAATGAATTAATTTTTTTCTTTCCTAATGGTGAAGCACTATCATTCGTGTTGTAGCAGGTTTCAACAGACTTTCTAATGAGAATCCACTTAAGACCAACATAAGTAAAGATTCTACCCGTTGGTTTCCATGTAAGACCAGATCTAGGAGGCGTTGTTTTCAGATATACAGTAAGCTTTATTTGGAAAAACCCTTTAATCCTATGGGATCTAGTCTGTCATTGTCTAGAAATCATTTTTCTTTTCTACGGGCATATATCTCTTTGTTGTCTTATGGTAATGTGCATCCTTTTTTTGTGCAGGGGCACGAGAATTTACCTTTGAGAGGTATTTTAAGATGCACTCATCATGATTTGCACGTTTCTTTTTTCTCCATTGAAAACTTTATTTGATTCTTGATAGTCTTATTTAAATTTAATCCATAATCAAAATCACAAACCTCAACAAACAGCCGTACCACCAAGTGTAAAAATACAACTAGTTGTGGATTTAGTATCACTACTGCGAGTTATCGAACTAGCATATGAGTATCCTTCATGTACAGGAGAAAAATGACCATAATACAAAGCTAATTATCTAGTTCTTTTAAGATAACCAAAAACTCTTCCAATTGCTTTACAATGATCCTGACTTGGATTACTCATATATCTTGACAGTTTGCAAACATCATATGCAATATCAGGTCTAGTACAATATGTAGCATACATTAAATAACCTATTGAACTTACATATTCCATTTGAGCAACAGCTCTTCCATCATTCTTAACTAATTTACAAGATGACTCATATAGGGTGTTTGCTTCCTTTATATTTAAGTGTTGAAACTTTTCTATGATCTTATTAATGTGATGACAATGATTTAATGCATAACCCTCACTATGCCTTTTAACCTTTATCCCTAAGATAGTATCAACCTTATTCATGTCTTTCATTTGGAAGCATGAAGACAAAACCTTCTTAGTTTCATTGATACCTTACATATTGGTTCTAACAATCAGTATATCATCTACATAAAGGCATAGGATGAAACCATAATCTTTTGTAAACTTAGAATAAATACATCTATCAGATGAATTATGGGTAAAGCCATTTAAAAGTGTAGACTTATCAAATTTATCCTGTCTTTGTTTAGGTGCTTGTTTTAACCCATGTAAAGATTTCTTTAATTTACAAACATTATTCTCATGACCAGGAAACATAAACCCTTTATGTTGTTTCATATAGACTTCTTCATCTAAGCCACCATTCAAAAAGGTTGTTTTAATATCCATTTGATGTATAGGAAAATTATAAATTAAAGTTAATGCAAAGGGCATCCTAATTAAAGTGATTCTAACTACTGGTACATATGTATCAAAGTAATCAATTCCTTATATTTGACTAAAGCCTTGAATTACCAACCTAGCTTTAAAAGTTTGAATGGATTCATTTGTATTATATTTAATTCTAAATACCCATCTACACCTAATTATTTGGAACCTGAAGGTAAATCTGAAAGTTCCCAAGTATTGTTAGATACTAAGAAATCCATTTCATCATTAATTATCTCATTTCAAAATGCAAAATTCCTAGAAGAGATAGCCTCTTTATATGTTTTAGGTGCATCATATATATTAAGTAGAAGTGGTATTTTATTAACAACATTTTTCTCATTATCACCTTCAACAAGAAATAATATAGCTTGAGAATTAATAAAATTAGGATCCAATATTCTTTCCTTTCTAGCCCTTTTACTTCTTCTAGGTGCAATAGAAGATTATGTCATATTCCTCTCATTATTAGATTTCAAATCTGGACCAGAAATATCTTAAGGGATTTGAGTCACAATTTTATATGTGCTTTTTGAATCATGACGAAATTTATTCTTAAAGAACTCTACATCTCTGGATTCAGCACTAACATTCGAATCTAAATCTAAATAACAGTAAGATTTAGAATCTTTTGAATATCTTATAAATACAAATTTTAAACCTTTAGGTCCTAATTTAAATGTGTTGGGTAAGGGAACCTTGTAATAGGCTAAACAACCCCATACTCTAAAATAGATAATATTAGGCTTTATACCCTTTTCAGATTTCATAAGGAGCTACTTTTAGTTTCTTTGCAATTGTTCTATTACTTACATAACATGCTATAAGCAAGGCTTCACCCCACAAATTTTTTGGCAAGTTTGCACTGACTAACATAACATTAATTATATCTTGCAAAACTCTATTCTTCCTCTTAGAAAAACCAAAAGGTTTCGGTGTATATTGTGCTTTCCTTTGATGAACCAAACCTTGTGATTCACAATAGGAAGAAAATTCAGTGGAAAAGTATTCATCACCTCTATCACTTCTTAGAAATTGTTTCTTTTCGCCTTTTTTGTTTTCTACTTCAACCTTATAAATTTTGAATGTCATAACATCAAATATTTAATACTTTTTAGTGTTAAATTACCCCCTATATTACCTGTAAATGTTTCACTAATACTCGAAAACGAGATATTTTCTATCATTTTTTAGTTTTTAGGAGAAATGCAGGAAAATGACAATAAACAAGGGAAAAATGACTTAAAGTGTAATTATTCAAAGTTGTTATGGCGTACACCATAAATGGTTACACCGTAACATAAATTAATCAAGTTTGAAGATCAAGGACGACTTTACGACTTATCACCATATCTAGTTACACCGTAACCAAGTAGATGGAAGGAAATCTTACCAAAGATAGAGTTACGGCGTAACACACCTTATGGTTATGCCATAACCATAAAGATCCACATATATGGTATGAAGATCGTTTAGAACTCATCTAGGATCTATAATATATAAAAATAACAAAGGTTGTTGTTGCGCAGCAGAATTTAAACAAAGATAATGTTATTAACAAGGTTTACATTCACATAATCCCCAATTCTATTTGATCATGATAGAACGTGTTACCAAACTGTAATAGGGATCAAAGACACCTTGACCTTAGGGCTAAAACGATCTCATGTAGATCGTAAAAGGAGAACAATCTCAAGTGGTGAGATCATTGGTGTTTTCCTAAAACATGATTAAAACACACACACAAACAATGTCTATGGATCTCTTTATATATATAGTCCATCTGGACTTACAAAGGAAACCTAATTGTATTAGGAAACTAAATATTTCCTAATCTTTTTAAGCGAGTCTTCTAAAATCCTCCATCTTTTTAGAATTCCATGATGTCGATCTTGATCCTTTTGTATCATCAAATCGATAAATCCCAACAATCTTCCCCTATTTGATGATGACAAAACAAACAGTTAAACTGATTCCAGGATGATCCATAGTATCTTAATCTTCAACAATCTTCCTCTATTGAATAATAAGCTTTGTCTTTAACTTAAGCACTTGAACATCTTGTACATCTTCAAATCTGATCTTCCATAAATGAAACAGATTCTAATCTTCCCCTTTACTTAAGATCTCCATGAACTTGTTGATACTTCTTCAACACAATGAAGCCTTCAATTTTTGTTCCATGCCATGCCACCACACTTAATAAGTTGCAAATCATATCATATCATCTCTGTAACATCTTCCTATTTTTGTCATTATCCATTAGGCTACTGTGAACATATGCAACTTTGATCTTTACAACTACAAACCATATATTAAACGTCTAATCCAAGCTTTCCAATATCTCAAATTACCCTCCATGATGCACAATACAAATAATGAATTCATGCAGTAGAAACTTAAACTAGCAGTGGTAATGACTTAGTAGTAGTAATATTCTTACATAAGGTTTAACTTGTTTTGCACAAGTGAAAACATTCCCCTCAAATGGTGCATTTAACATATCTAAATGGTTAAACACTTTATCATATTCTTCTCCTGAAACCAATATGTTAACCATCTCATGACCAAAAGTAATAGAATCAACCATAAGAACTGTACAATAACTAACCAATAGTAGTAACGAATACCATGTAGTACAATCCATGAAGAGTAGCACTGAAAATGACTAATAGTAGTAATCGATACCAAGGAGTAGTAACAATGAAGAGCAACATTAAAATGGTTGAGCAGTAGTAAAAATACACTAGCAGTATTAACTACTATCTAGCAGTATTAACTTTCCATTAGTAGCATTAACTTAGTGCAGCAGTATTAACTGTTGTAGAGTAGTAGTAACCATGTATGAAGCATTAGTAACTTCCAATCAGTATTAACATGATAACTACTTCAATAAACTTTCTACAAGAACCTAAACTCCAACTCTTAGCTTTCACTTTCATATCACCTTTACTGTGATTACACATCGTATTCATCATCAACTTTTGAGGTTTTAGAAATTAGGGTTTCCAAAAAAAATGATTTAAGAATTAAAACCCTAATTTTCACAAACATCTTTATCCTCTTCATTCCTTAATACCTTCTCTTTAATACCCAAGTGTTCAAAGAAAAACTTCTAATAACAATGACAAGAACACTATTAAAAATAATGATGAAAGAGAAGTAAAACCATACCAATTTCAACTTTTCTGCAGCAGATTTCAAAATTTTATATCTTTTAATTAAAATATCAGATTGAAGATCCCTTCGATGAGAATATGCCTTTATAAGTAAAGAGCCTTCAATAAATATTTTGTTAAGATCCAACGGTTAACGAATAAATTTCCCCTTTTTTAACCACAACTGTGTAGAAAGTGACGTAAATAGAAACCAAAATTGAATTTTTTAGGTTTCTTTGAATACAAAATCTTCTTTCTTCGATTGTAAAACCTTGTAGATCCTAGATCATGAGCCACTTGGCTCTAATACCAATTGTGAAGATCGTTTAGAACTCATCTAGGATCTATAATATATAAAAATAACAAAGGTTGTTGTTGCGCAACAAAATTTAAACAAAGACAATGTTATTAACAAGGTTTACATTCACATAAGCCCTAATTCTATTTGATCATGATAGAACGTGTTACCTAACTGTAACAGTGATCAAAGATACCTTGACCTTAGGGCTAAAACGATCTCATTTGGATCGTACAAAGGAGAACGATCTCAAGTGGTGAGATCGTTGGTATATTCCTAAAACATGATTAAAACACACACACAAACAATGTCTAAGGATCTCTTTATATATATAGTCCATCTAGACTTACAAAAGGAAACCTAATTGTATTAGGAAACTAAATCTTTCCTAATCTTGACCTTTATCTTTTTAAGCAAGTCTTCTAGAATCATCCATCTTCTAGAATTCCATGATGTCGATCTTGATCTTTTTGTATCATCAAATCAATAAATCCCAACAATTAATCTTTTTAAGTTGAACGTGTGGTAATCGTTAGCCCTTTTTAGCTCATAAATCGTTAACAAGAGTTCAAGTACTTCAAATACAACAACGATTTCACCAACAACAATTCTATTTTCATGGTTTCATCTTGATTTAGTAAAATCTCGCGAAATACTCACGTGTTTTTTTGATTTAATCAAGACTTGTAAAATCCCGTGAATTAGATTTTCATCAACAAACCACAACAACATCACTTAATCTACTTAAGATCCTGAATTTGATTTCACACATCAATTACTTCAAAATGTTTAACATGAATGAGAGAGTTTACAATCAGCAATCACAGTCTGCAAGTGTTACTCATCAAGTTTCAATGTTTCATCCTCAATCATCTCAAGTGATTCATCCACAATTATCTCAAGTACCAACAGTTTCTTTACAATCATTAGCATATCTTCTACAAGTTGATAAGGCCTTGTTGTACCATACTTTCTTCCAACTGATGATCCACTTAAATGCCTTAACAAAGTTATACCATTCATGTGTACCACACTTGCCTCAAGTTAACCATTAACCAATAATTAACTAGAGACTTCATCAAATCTAATAAACCAAGTTGATATGCAAGGATGACAGACTCAGAGTTATGTGAGTAATTTTTCAAATGGTAATGATCATATAGCAAGGCAGTGTACTCAACCTATGAAGGTACAAAATTATGCATGGTTCAAAGAGAAGATGCTGCTAGCACAAGTTCAGAAAAGCAGGGATTGCTTTGAGTAAAGAATAGCTTACAATTTTGGCAGATATAGGAGACAGAGTTGATTCACTCCCAGGTGCTTACTCACTGACAACCAATCCTATCTTCCAACCAGATGAAATTGATTTATATGATTCAGATTATGATGATATCTCTACTGAAAAAGCGGTTCTAATGGCCAATCTCTCAAGTTATGGTTCAGACGTTCTCTCTGAGGTACCACATTATGAAACTTATCAAAATGATATGGCTAATCAAAGTGTGCAAGCGATGCAGAATTTTGAACAAACGCCAGTTGTTGATTTTCCAGATAATGAGATAACAAGTGATAAGAATATCATTCCGTACTCTCAATATTTGTAAGAAACACAACATGCAACAATTCAAGATACTAATTTGTATGCATAACAAGATTCAATGATTTTATCTGTGATTGAAAAAATGTCTGAATAAATGATTAATCATGTAAATAATTAGGAATCAAAAAAAGAACAAATCAAACAAGAAAAGATCAAAAATAACCCAATGGATCTATTTAATGCATTAGCGTTCACCCATTATAGGTGATTGACGGTTCATGAATTAAGGGACTTCGACAATAACAACTTATGTGGAAACAATCTCATATCGGGTCTAGCATACCATAAATCATATGTGTTCGATTTTATAAAACAAACATGTATCCCCCTCGCTGGTTTATAACCTTTAAAATAGTTCAAAAGTGAGGCTATGAACTCACCTTAAGCAAAAGATCCAAATCAATCAATCAACAAGCACAATAAGCTTCACGTCTCAACCGCGACCTATATAATACATATATGGCGGTACGTGACTAAAAGTATATTAAATCATATAATGTACATATATGTATTACTATTACGTATATATAATCCTATACTAAAATCTCCAAGTGCGAGGCAAAACATTTCGCTTGAAATATTCATCAATTATTACAACGTTTTTAATAAAATTTCCATTTTTAGAAAGTTTGCCGAAAGTAAAGATAATATAACCCAAACTTAGCATTTCATCTTAATTTAACTAACATTACGAACCCTTTACTTGTTACAAACTATATTCAAAAGTATACGCATGTTTGACTTTCGAAAGTCAAACTTCGTAGTTGACTTTTTACCCCAAAATAACTCAAACTTGACTTGGCCGTAAAATCTTCGTTTTTAGGTGTTACAAGGCTCACCTTATATCAAAACGGTCCTTAGAACATCCTTTATCATATTCAAAAGCCTAATTTAGATTTCAAAAATTTCTCGACACGCTATGACTAAGTCAAACTTTCTGGTCAACAAAAGTCAACACAAAGTCATAGCAAAACTCATTTTTGACAAAATCTAACCCTTCCAACATGTTTAACTAGCCTATTAACATATACTTAAACTATCAAACATGTGTTCATACTTGTAACACTTTCAAATCGATTTTGCACTTGAATCATCTTGCTACAATTACATATATGCAATAATTATCTAATTAATCAAACAAGAAACATAAACAAGTGCTCACAAAGCTAGAACAAAGCTCAAATATTGTTTCCCCCTTCCTTTGGAAATTGGACGAACCACAAAGACCAACCAAACAAACTTTTCAAACCAAACCACTTCAATATACCAACAATCTATCACCCCTAAACACTTCCATATATCACAAAATCCACATCTAGAAAATAACAATAACCAACTTCTTAAATAGTCATGCATGTAAGGTATTCTAGTGGGGATTTGTAGTTTAGAGGATTGAACAAGGAAATAAGTCATCAATTCTTGGTAGCGGATAACGGTTCTTCACCGTTAGTTTGTTTAGTTCCCGATAATCTATGCACATCCGTAACGATCCATCTTTCTTCTTGACGAATAGAACTGGAGCTCCCCATGGTGACGAACTAGGTCTTATAAAGCCTTTGTCGGAAAGCTCTTGTAGTTGATCCGCCAATTCTTTCATTTCTGATGGGGCCAATCGATAAGGTGCCCGTGCTACAGGTGCAGCACCAGGTACTAGATCGATTTGAAACTCCACTTGTCGAGTCGGAGGAAGACCTGGCAAGTCCTCAGGAAATACTTTAGGAAATTTTTTGATGATCGGTACATCTTGCACTTGCTTTTTCTTTGACTTGTTTTCAATCTCCTTTGTAGTAACATGTGCCAAAAAGACGTAAGATCCTTTTAGCAGATACTTTTGGACCTTGGTACACGAGATGATGTTTAGTCGCGTCCTGTGTCCTTCACTACATCCGTCACCGCGAACGATTAGGATTTCGCTCCCGGAGGGGATACGAACAATCTTCTTAGCACAGTCGATAACGGCACTGTATTTTGACAACCAGTCCATGCCAATTATGACGTCGAAACTACCCATCTCTACCGGCATTAGGTTGATGTTGAACGGATGGTTCCGAAAATTTAACGTACAACCCATCAATATAGTATTTACTCCAATTATCCTACCGTCAGCTAGCTCAACGTTATAACCATGATCTAGTGTATTGGGGACGATATCAAGCAAGGTACTAAATGTAGTAGATACGAAACTCCTATCGGCACCAGTATCAAATAAGATGTAGGCATAACGGTTGTTTAGAAGGAACGTACCCGCAACGACGTTGTCTGGGTTTGCCCCCGCATTTCCAACCGCATACACCTTCGCTGGAGCCCTGTTATTTCCAGCTTGATTACCACGATCATTGTTGTTCAGTTTCGGGCAGTTTCTTTTAAAGTGGCCTTGAGCTCCGCACTCAAAGCAACCATTGCCCTGCTGATTATTGTTGTTGTTGTTACGGTTGTTGTTGTTGTTGTTACGGTTGTTGTTGTTGTTGTTAGCAGGCCGTATCCTACAGTCCCTGGCCAGATGGCCAACCCTATTGCAGTTACTACACCTAGGTGGACAAGGACCTGCTTCATGATGGCAATTACACTTGGAACATAGAGGCTTAGACCCGGCGTATGATTTCCTGTCACTATTGCCTGCAGTGTAGGCCTGGCCTGTGTTCTGCCTCTTATTCTGTTGGTTTTGATTGTTCTTGGAAAGATCATCATACTTTCTTTTCCTTTCTGCCTGACGTTCAGCATAGGCCTGGGTCTTATCATCCATCAACTCAGTTGTAAACTCGATAGCCTCTTGCATAGTTTTTGGCTTTGATGCCTTTACACTGCCATGTATCATATCGGGCAAGCCACCGATATATTTTTCAATCTTGTCTATCTCTTCTGGGAACATCCTGGAACACATCAAAGCTAGTTGCTGAAATCGTCGACTATAGGCCACCACATCGGTGCCCTTGACCTTAAGATTCCACATCTCAGTCTCAATCTTCTTGATCTCACCCCTCGGGCAGTACTTATCAGTCATCATTTTCTTCAGTGCTGCCCATGGCATGGCATGAGCTGCTTCAGTAGTAGTGGTCTTAACATGGGCATTCCACCATGTAAGAGCATCGTCTTGTAGAGTGCAAGTCGCAAATTTGACTTGACTAGCTGCTGGGCAATTGCTAATGCTAAACACAGACTCCATTTTCTCAAACCATCGAGTGAGTCCGACAACTCCCTCAGTGCCTTTGAAGTCCAAAGGTTTGCATTTCAAGAATTCAGAGTAAGAGCATTCGCGAGCAGTTTGGGCTGGCCTTGGTCCTGAACCATTGCTATTGTAGCCATTCCTAACCCTGCTTGCTTCTGCTTCAGCCATTGCAGCAGCAACTCCTTGGTTAATTAAGGCCTGAAGTTGTGCCTCAGTAATAGTTGTGGTTGTTGGGGCTGGTGTAACTGGTGGGACTCGGGTTGACCTTGTGGTTCTCTTTGGTGCCATTTTCTTTAATCACAAGAAAATACAATACCCGTTAGATTTCAATATAATCATAACGTGACATAACATATGCATCATAAATAAAATAAGATCACATCACCCAGTGAAACATATAACCAACACAAGATCGACATAACATAATACATCCATTCCATATATAATCTGGAAATATACATGATCTGTTTGGTACACAATGCTTCCCTATCGCTAGGTTACAAAATGAAAATCAACATAGAGCCCTACTAGCCGGGAGTTACCCGTAATACTTAGTAGGCTATACAGGATAGCTAATCAGAAACAAAAGATCTATACAGGATAGCTAACCAAAACAAAAGATCTATACCGCCTGCTAGCTGGGAGTAACCCATAAAACTTAACAGACTGCATAGTAGATACAATCATAACCAAAGTCTAGGAACTGCTACCAGTGTCCTCCAATGTGTCAACGCGTGCTCCAGCCTCCAGGGCCTGGGTACGCATGATATGCTGAACAGCAAGATCATCTGCAGCCTGACGCTGCCACTCGTGGCGACGCGCCTCAGTCTCTAATACTGTAACTCGTGCCTCTAATGCCCTGCAGTGAGCTTCAGACCTAGCCAAGGCCTGTAGGTTCTGAGTACTCTCTTGCATAGTAAGCAAGTCTCTCCCTCCTCAAGACCTTAATCTAGCTCTCACTGCTGCACGATCAGTATGGGCATGTGTTGTCGTGAGTGGAAAATGCGATCTCTCTTACTAAGAACCCTCTACTGGATAAACTACCTCATGTTGACATCTATAAGGCGGTCATCATCCTACATATTCAATATCTCAAAACCTGTCTCCATAGTGTCTACATGACTATGATCTGACTCTATGAGCTTAGTGGGTCACTGGCTGTCTCAAAAGCAGCAGGCAGGAACTACTCTTAATCTCACCACCCGGGTTTAGTGTAGTATGTATGTTAGTCATCTTTCGAGGGGTGTGTCAGCTCGGGAATATCAGATCTGCGGCTAGTAGCTGTGCAGGTAGTGGTATATAGTAGCAATGGTGGTCCCTAATGGGTGCAGTGAATGATGGAGGATGATGCTATCATCCCAGAAATTGTATCGAATCTAGCCAAAAATCACACTTTGAAAACTTGGCGTACAATCTTTCTTTCTTAAGCAGCTCCAAAACAATCCTCAAATGCTTCCTATGCTCTTCTTTGTCCTTGGAATAAACCAAAATATCATCGATGAACACTATGACGAACTTATCAAGATATGGCTTGCATACTCGGTTCATCAAGTCCATAAACACAGCAGGCGCATTAGTCAATCCAAACGGCATTACTTGGAACTCAAAGTGACCATACCGAGTTCTAAATGCAGTAATTGGAATGTCTTCTTTAATGCGTAACTGGTGATATCCTGATCACAGATCAATCTTAGAATACATGCTCGAACCTTGCAGTTGGTCAAATAAATCGTCAATTCTCGGAAGAGGATAACGATTCTTGACAGTCAACTTGTTTAACTAGCGATAATCTATACACATTCTAAAAGATCCATCTTTCTTTTTCACAAACAACATCGGTGCTCCCTACGATGATAAACTCGGATGAATAAATCCTTTCTCTAGCAGCTCTTGCAGTTGTATCGACAACTCTCTCATCTCAGATGGTGCCAATCTATACGGTGCACGTGCAACAGGTGCAGCCCCTGGTACTAGATCAATTCGAAATTCTATTTGCCTCGGCGGTGGTAGTCCTGGCAACTCCTCAGGAAACACCTCAGGAAAATCACGAATTACAGGCACGTCTTCCATTCGTTTCTCCTTCGACTTGTTTTCTGTCACGTGTTCAAAAAACAAATGACAACCTCGCTCGACATACTTACGGGCCTTGATACATAATATGACATTTAATCGAGATACACCCTTGTCACTTTCGACTATCAACATCTTGTTTCCATACGGTATACGAACAACTTTCTCGCCATAGACGATCATGACATCGTGCTTGATAACCTAATCCATACCGATGATGACGTCAAACGTACCAAGCTCAATCGGCATAAGATCGATTCAAAAACATGGTTCACCAAATTCAAAGTGCAACCCTTCAAAACAATGTTCGTACTAGCTACCCTTCCATCAGCTAACTCTACCTCATAACTAGCTCCTATTTTAACCGGATCAATATCAAGCATGGAACTAAATCTAGTATCCACAAAACTCCTATCGGAACCCGAATCGAATAAAACAAAAGCATAGAGGTTATTGAGCAAAAACATACCAGTAACCACATTCGGACCCTTCGGCTCAGCATCCTTAATAGCATAAGCTCGGCCATGAAATTCTCCAACTTCCTCTTGCTTAACCTTCCTTGGGCATCGATTCCTAGTATGACCTTGCTCACCACAATCATAACAAGTCGAAATAGGCAAAGCATTTGCACCCGTGGCAACATTCTTCTCCTTACAGTACCTTAACTTGTGCCCAACCTTTCCACACTTGTGGCACTTGATCGTACACTGACCAACATGGCGAGTAAAACAACGCTCACACAAAGGAAGCCTTCCATCAGTAGGAGCAGTAACCATAGCTCGCGCATTTCCTTGCCTTTGGTTATTCTGCAAAGTTTGACGTGTGTTGTCCCTATGATTGCCCTTACCACTACTATTTCTTCTTTGAAAGCTCTTCCACTTTCGCTTCTTTCCTTCTAAGATTATGTCATCTCTAGCTTGCGATTTCTGATCCATCAACTTATGAGCCATATGCACAGCTTCGCTCAGGTTAGCAGGCCTAGAAGAAGTAACTTCAACCTTGATGTTATCAGTCAATCCCCGGATGTAAGCATCAACCTTTACTCTTTCCGGTTCAACCATTCTCGGACACATCAATGCTAACTTATTAAACCTATGAGTATAAGCCACAATGTTATACTCCTTAACCTTCAAGTTCCATAATTCGTGCTCCATACGTTGAATTTCTTCTATCGGACAAAACTCGGCAGTCATCAATTGCTTCATTTCAGTCTAAGGCATTTGGTTCACAATCTCCAAACCCATGGTTGCAACCTTAGTATTCCACCAAGTCAAAGCAGGTCCTTGCAACGTTGCAGCAGCAAACTTAACCTTTTTTGATTCCACACTCTTAGTTTTCTCGAACCATCTTAATAATTCAACAACCTTTAGTACCACGAAAAGCGGTAGGATTACACTTCATAAATCCAGCAAAAGTGCACTCACGAGCAGCATGTGCGACATCCTGACCCCTAGCTGGTCCAGATCCCCTAGCATCATTTCCAACATTCGCATGTCTAGCTCACTCAACAGCGATAGCAACATCGACATTTTCCTTGATCATTCGTCGAATAGCAGTTTGAGTCATAGGTGCAGACTTTGGAGGCATGATTCTGTTACGTCACACAGAAAAACAATCTGATAAGCATTCATAACATGATATACTCATAACATGGTACAATGACAAATCAATCACAACAACAGTCACACAACATCAAGTAGAAATCAAAAGATAGTCATTCATTTTTCATCACAAAAGAGTTAATACATAGTTGCATTGTTTCATGAAATGATACAAATCATTACAACCAATAGCATCAAGTCTACTAACTGAGGACTCAGTTTAGTGATTACATAATAAAGATACTACTAATGAATCTAAACTACTAAGCATCACGAGGAGATCCTCAAGGCTCAGATGATGGACTCTTCTCATTTTCAATCAGAACATTGATAGCTTCATTCGGTCTTTTTTCAAACACAAATCCTCTACGAATCATCTCTTGATAGAACTCATGAGTTCGAACTCTAGTCCAATAGAGATCTCTCTCGACTCGTTCGTTCTGCATACGAAGGAATGTGTTGCTAAACCTTGCTTCTTCAAGTTCCTTCTTCAATCTCTTACACTCAGCCTTATCTTCAGCATTACCAAGCTTTTCAACTAGCTTTTCCATTGCAGCCATTCCTTGCTCCACACTAGAACGCACTTCATTACCCAAGCCCAAAATCAACTTACCATAATACTCGTCCTTTGCTTTTCCTTTCTTCTTGACCAATTCATGTGCCGTTTCGCGACCACACAGTTGTCTTGAAAGAGAAGCCATCCGACCAAAAAGAGAGTTAATGTCCCTCCTTATGAGGCCAGGAAATATACCATCACCGTCCTTACAAAGAAAAGGAGCAGTAGTCGATTCACCTACCTCATGGACACTAGTAGGAACAGTCTCATCCTCGTGCTCAATCGGGTTCTCAACCTCGATCGCATCCTCAGGTTCTGACTCAGAAGCAGGCAGCGGAGGGTTAAGAGGATCCACCTCTTCATAAGGGTAAGTCAACTCAGGCTCATTCTCATCTTCCTCGATGTCGACTTCCATATCATCTTCTTCCTCTTGAGGATCTTCTTCTTCCTTAAATTCGTCTTCTTCCGGGTCCTCGTCTTCATCCACTAAGACAGGCTCGGGAACAATAGGAACATCATCGTGTTGATTTGGCTCAACAACATGTACATCATCCACGTGATCGGGAGGAATTACGTTCACCATGATAATATAGTTTAGGTTTTCAAAAAAAACTCGACCTAATTCTCTATAACCTTAGGCTCTGATACCACTCTGTAACACCCCACCCAACGTACATTGGATTGCGCAGCGGAATTAGCAATTGGGCGTTACTAAATAACACCATTTACCAAGATAATAGAAAATGACCTAAATGAGACGTTTTAACAAACATGTGTTCTATTATTAATCAGAGTTAAAATACGTTAGGTCCCTACAGAATCGCAACCACCGTCTATTACAACATTTGAAAGACAATTGTTTCAAATAAAAGACATTGTTTTAACACAACTTAAGACATAGTTTTTGAAAGACCGGAACACACAAGTAGTCCTTCCATAAATCCATCACACGCACGAAACCTCCACACCATCGTTGCCTTCATCCTTGGTTACCTGGGATAAAACATGTTTAAAACGTCAACAACAAAGTTGAGTGAAATTCATAGAGTTTAAATAATTGATAAACAATAATCTTTGAACACATAATTAGTTCTCGAGAAAACAAAGCAACGAATGCAATGTATATCAACTTCTTTTCTTTCGCGCATTAAGCTCATGACACCGAACGTTAACCGTACATATGGTATTCATATGTTAAAGTGCCCCAAAGCAAGGTATTATTGTCATATACCTACTACTTTCTAAATACAAAATGTCCGTTACAGGGTGCTCACCTACGGATTCATACCCCGGACAGGGTTGTCAAACCCAATAGATCTATTTAATGCATTAGCGTTTACCTCGCAAGGTAATTAACGGTTCATGAAATAAGGGACTTCGACAATAGCAACTTATGCGGAAACAATTCTCGTAATCGGGTCCAGCACACCATAAGATCTTATGTGTTTGATTTTATAAAACAAACATGCATCCCTCTCGCGGGTTTTTAAAACAATTAAAAAATTTAAATGCGAGGCTATGAACTCACCTTAAGCAAAGATCCAAATCAATCAAGTCAATCAAGCGCAAGTAACTTCACGTCTTAACCGCGACCTATATAGTACATATATAGCGGTACGTGACTAAAAAGTATATTAATTCATATATTGCATACTTGCATACATATATATATTACTATTACGTATATACAATCATATACTAAAATCTCCAAGTGCGACGCAAAACGTTTCATCTTGACGCACTTAAAAATATTACCACTTTTTTTCCATAAAGTTTTCATTTTTAGAAAGTTATCGAAAGTAAGGATAATATAATATGAACTTCATATTTTGTTACAATTTAACTAATATTTGCTTATTATAGACTTTATTCAAAAGTTTACGCAAGTTTGACTTTCAAAAGTCAAACTTCGTAGTTGACTTTTTACCTCAAAAATACCCAAACTTGACTCGGCCGTAAAACGTTTGTTTTTAAGAGTTACAAGGCCTACCTTATATCAAAACGGACCTTAGAACATCCTTTATCATTTTCAAAAGCCTAAAATAGATTTCAAAAATTTCTCGACACGCCACAGTCAAGTCAAACTTTCTGGTCAAACATAGTCAACCCAAAACCCATGAAAATGACATTTTTGACATAATCCGACTATCAAAATACGCTTAACTAGTCTATATAATTATTCCAAAACCATCAAACCTTAGTCAATCACAATACACGCTTTCAATAATTTTCCGCACTTGAATCATCTAGCAATAATCATATATATGCAATAACATCAAATTAATCAACACAAAAACTTAATTAGAATACTCACAAAGCAATAACAAAACTCGATTTTGTTTCCCCCTTGTTTAGACCGTACGAACGAGACCCAAAGACAAACAAACCAAACCTTTTTGAATTGAACCTCTTGCTAATAACAACAATCTAACCACTTTGAACACACCCTTATACTTGAAATCACTAGAACTTGACCTAAAATCTAACTTCTTCAATACTTAGTGCATGTGCAATATTTTGGTATAGATATGTAGGAAATGTTACAAGGATTAAGAAAATATAGATAGATGGTTGTGCATGTCAAAATCCGACAAGTTATGGTGATGTTATGGTGGTGGTGGTGGTTCGAACGGCAAGAGAGGGAGATAAGAGAGATATTTGTGTGTTTTTATTATGTAAAAATGGAAGTAAATGCCTTTTTATACTTCCCTTAGTTTGATCATTTGGCAAAAATAGTCCTCCTCTCTTTTTCTTTCTAAACTTTTGACACACCATATTTTCATTTGAATAAAACTAATAATCGATGCTCGGGATTACACCACGTTAATAAATGTTTTAAATCCGTCCCACTAATTTTACTTTAAAACGTTTAATAATCGTTAAACCTCGTAAAACACGACCTTTAAACACGGTTTTTACAAAAACTCAGGGAAACGTCGTAAAATACAAAAATAACATATTTACGCTCTCGGAGCTACAAGATACATTTTTCTGACTTTCTTAGACGCTAAAAACAAATAGAAACTAAATCACGGATTAAAATTACCTTATAAAGGAAATTCTCATCAAATCTTATATAGCATAAACGACTATAATTATTTACGTAACTAAAAAAAATAATTATCATAGGGGCTCGGGATAGACGTTGACCTGAAACTCGGGTTGTTACAGTAACAAAAAACATATCCAATAGGATTCAGATCTGACAGAATAACCATAACACTTATGTTAAAAACAGATCATGATAGTCATAAAATCGCATAAGTGGCTCTGATACCACTGTAGGAAAACGTAAGGAGCAATTTTAATTTTATTAAAAATTAACAAAGTGCAACTCAAGAATAAAACCCTTACATTAGTTTTCCGTGAGCCAGCGATCCGTATGCATTTTATGACTAATCAAAATAAACACAACAATTATGTACCTTGTTTGGAGTGGGAGATCAGACACAAATCTTGAGTCGAAAGTAGAACCCTTCACGGTTGTACATGCTATCCCTCAAGCAATCACAACAGATGTGATAGCAGTTAGTCACTCCACATCAACACGTATAATCGGATTATCAAAGATCAAACAAACTCTCATTTGTTTGTGGTGTTGTGTCAGGGTCGAACAAGAGGAGGGGAAGAGAGAACAGTGTTTTGGTTTTTTGAAATAATTGATACTGAATGAAATAATAACTCTTGTATTTATAGGCTTATTGGATAAGTATCAAAATCAAATCAATATAATTATCATTCCTTAAAAAAAGATTTATTATTAGTTATAAGATAATATATTATTCAAAATAGTATCTTATCTCTAATTAAAAAAAGACCAAAAGCCCAGGCTAAACCCACAAGGGGTGGCCGACGTGCCGTGGGCCCCACAGTGGTGCGCCACTTGTTTGGGCTCCGGTCCAAACTCACTCTCTTCCATTTTAATTAAGTCAAACGTAAATTAAGCCCGATTCGTTTAAGTAACCATTTATTTATTTATAATAAATATATAAAGTTGTGATCTCAAGCTATTGCGTGTGACCTCAATGAATCATATATTACCGGCAATATTATTCCCACTTATTATGCACACAAATCCTATGATGTTTAACCTTAAGGATATAGTCAAGTTTTTTATTTACCAAAGTGGCTCTCGGGATCAACATTAGATAATGGCTCGGCTGTGTCAGTAGTGTATGTTAACCGGTATTATTAAGAGACATAATAAAACTGAGGCTTCTCTGCTAAAGTCAAGAGAAAGGGTGTACTTAAGCACCGAGTCTCTACCATCGAGTTCGCGTAATAAAACGAGTAGGTCTATGAATTAGTCAATCTATCTAAAAAGGATCGGGAGGCGTAAACATGAGTTTAGACGCATTTTATTACAAAAGGGATTTGTTTTTTAAAACTTAAGAAATCGTAGTATGAATTTATGCATAGTTCATACGTAAAAAGATGCCTTGAATTTAGGTACAAGGAGAATTGAAAGGTAAGAAAAAAATTCTCTTGAATTAGAAAAGAAAGCGAAAACGATGAAAAAAGGTGTTCAATGTTAAAAGTCATGTTCTAAGATGTTATCCGATCTTCTTTGAGTAAAAAATTATCCTTCCCCTGTTTTCCCCAACCTCCGTACCTCGATATTGGTAGCGTGTCTATTAGCTCTGGCATTCTGATAACGACAACTTTTAACATAAAAGGTTGTCACTATGGATGGGCGAGAAGATCATGGAATGGCTTTGGTTTATGTTCTAAACTGGTATGCCGCATACGGTGTTTCATAATTTTATTTTTCCATTCACGTTTTATTCTTCCGTATGGATTTGTTCAAGTAAGAATTGTTGCTATGGTATGTTAAAAGGAAGATATTTTTAATCATTCTAAAGCTTGAATAAATTTGCATTGCAGTTAACTACATTCGCTGTATGAAGTTGTATTTAGATCCGAGTATTAAGATGCAGGTGGTTGTTGGGGGTCAATGGATCCATGTTTTTAGTTGCCGTGACACTTCAACCAGAAGGTAGAGTGCTTTTTTAAACTATTTCTAGTCATGTTGCTTGCCCAAGACTCGGTTTGGTATCGTCGTATTGACGCTACCATGACATAAATTTTAGGGTTTTAGTCAAGAATGGCAGGTGATGATGTAGGTTATCCAGACGATTTGAACAAACATCTCTCCGAATTTAGCAGAATAAAGAAGCCTTTTATTTTCTCTCTTAATGTTAGAGCTTTTGGCTCCTTATAATTTTTTCGGCTTGATCATTTTTTAGAACCCATCTAGCGTACCTTTTATTCACCAGCTGTGAGTCCCAATGAATAGATCTTCTTAGCTTGTTAAAGCTTAGTTAACTTGGATAAATCCAAACTAACTATGTGAGAAACTATGATTATGAATACTACAAGTTATGCGGAATCTAACTTGTAATACTAAGAAGAACAATGTAAACAAAACTTTGAATATATATTGATTGCAAATATTCTGCCTAGGTTACAGAATAACTAACTATGAAAACTTATATATCTATTTTTTTAACTATGCCGTAGGGTTCCTTTTATACACTAAGGAAAACCCTAATGGGCTTACAAAACGCGTCATGCATATCACTTAAGCAGTACTAACTATATAACTAACAATACTAACTATACTGGCAGTACTAACAATGTACTGGCAGTACTAACTACTATAACTAACAGTACTAACATCCTTAGTCTATATTCTTCAATCTTCAATAGCAGTACTAAGTCCATCAGCAGTATAAACTTGTAGAAGCTCTTAATTCCCAACAATCCTCCCCTAAACTTGTGATTTATCATCAAATCATCAAGTTTCTTGAATTATAGCTTTTTAATCTTCTAGACTGCACTGTTGAGGATTCTTCCAAACATTCTTCTACTTCTGTACTTGTGACCTTATAAACCTTAGAAGTTCAAATGCCATCTCATTTTCATGATCAACCTCTAGTTTTCTGCTTAACATCTTTGATAGCATTTCTTGAGTAAGTGGATACTTCTTCTCTATCATCATGTGAATGGCAATTCCATTGTTCATCAACAAAATATGAATTCCACATGAATCAAATAGTCTCCAGCTTATCAAATTGTAAATTCATGTTGATTCTCCAGACTCATCTTCTTCATCAGGCTCAAATAGGATCTTCAAATCTCCCCAAAGCCATAATCATAACCTTCTGGACTTGATGTCATATGCATCGCTTTAACTAGCCTTTCCTTGGTCAAAGGGTACTTCTTTTCTACTAGCATATTTATCTCCATAGGTGTACCCCACATAAACAGAGTGTGAACTCTACAATTTTCATGCAATTTCCATTTCATCAATTTCTAATCTAGTTGATTCATCCATAGTTCATTGCTTTCATCTAGATCAAACATCATCATTAGATCTCCCCAAAGTAACAAATCATGTCCTTCAAGACTTGTTGTCTGAAATATTTCCTGAACTAAACTGTAAAGGTCATTCAAGTCTTGCCTGTCAAGTCTTCTTAAGAAGGCTTGTATGTCTCCATGATAACTTGAACTTCCATCAGCCCTGGTTAATTTGTAAACTTCCATATCTGTATCTCTTGTCTTTCCTAGCAGCTGATATTCCCAACTTACAATAGGATATTTTCTAGATAATGGCTCATAGTATACTTTACTATCATCATTAGTGGTTATCTTTAAACTTAACCTATGTTCTTCCTTCTCATTCTCATACTCTGTCTTCTATCTTTTGGCACCTTCTTTACTTTGCTTTTCTCCTGCTCTTTTCCTAGCAAGTGTTTTCTTCCTACTTCCTCCAACTTTCTTAGAACTTTCTTGTTGAAGATCAAATCCTGGCCTCTTCATAACTTCCTTTTCAATTTCAGAATCTTTAGATATAAAAGCCTGATTTTGATCCCACACTCTTTCAAATATAGGCCTAATATCTTCATAGCTCATTCCCTTGAAGTGACTCATCTTGTATCCTCACTGATTTTTCAAATATGTACACATGTTCTTTCTTACTTCAACTTTTGAGAAAGGTCTATTCTGAACTGCATGATACCTTAACACATCAGGATCATTTCAATTAATAACTTTTTCCCTTTCATCTGTCTGCTTTGCTTCTTGAGGTATTCTTTCTTCATCAGCAATCCATTGAGCTTCAACTTGTTTTGCATATACTTCATCCTGCAGAATCTGTGCTTGCTCTTCCTCATAAAAACTTTTAGCAAATTCCTCATCAAGACTTATCTGTATCATCTCTTTCTTCTTGATTTTCTTTGGAGGCTCAGATTCTTGCATAATAGCTTTACCTTTTGCTGCACTCCTTTTGATATTCAGCAATGTTTCAGCAAGAGTTCTATCATCATCATCATGTTCACTTTCCATCCTATGCTCAGCTGTATCATGTGACTTCCCTAGCTCTCTGCTTTTGACCAAGTTTACAGTCTCATCTTTATCAATTTCTTCAATCATCCTCCCCTGTTTGGGAGAATCCTCAGCATCCAAACTTGGTCCTTCATCCTCTGAGGAGTCAATAACTGCTCTTCTTCTCTTGTGCTTGAGCTGTTTCTCCAATTTCTTTACCCTTTTGGTGAGAGTGATAAGGGCTTTGTTGTAGACAGCTTTGGTGCTTGCAAGTTCATCCTCCAATGAAGTAACTTTATCTGACAATTTTGTACAAAGATTTATCAATTCCAAAAGTTGCATACTACCCTCCCCACTTCGAGATGTGTTACCTTCTCTGAGAGGTGGTTCATTGGGCAAGTTAGATACCCTTTCAGGCCTAGCCTGAACAGGAATATCCCCCATGGTAAAGTGGCACCCGGGACCACCTTCTGAGCTAGTTCTTGGAGAACTTGGCCCAGATGATGTTGCCTTGGTTTGGGTCTTAGCAATGTTACCACTGCCCTGCTCTGCTTCTAAGCTAGAAGCAGTAGTGGTAGCCCTTACCAATCCATCATGCATCTCCTTGATGATGGC
Organism: Tanacetum coccineum; assembly: GCA_026074375.1. Taxonomy (NCBI): domain Eukaryota; kingdom Viridiplantae; phylum Streptophyta; class Magnoliopsida; order Asterales; family Asteraceae; genus Tanacetum; species Tanacetum coccineum. The sequence continues at coordinate 91,867 of BQNB010000229.1, forward strand.
CTCATCTGCAACACTTGTTGGAACATCGGACTGAGGTATCTTAATGTCCATTCTTCTTGTTCTTGTCCTGGTTTTCCTATAGGTGTTGGAGATATGTTGGAGTTGTGGAGATGTTTCAATGATAGTGGGTGTTTGTTGGGTTCCACCTGGGCTTGATGGACCTTCACCCTGACCAGATTGGTCATGAACCAGCATAGAATCAAAGAGAGGTATGTGTACCCCTGAAAAACCTCTTTTCATGTTGCTAAAAAGTTTTTGTGTTAAAGAAGGAGCAACATATGTTCTGTTATGTGTATTAAGAAGCCTTTTCTTTTTATTCAAAATGATTTGTATAAATCGTGGATACATTAAAATTTTTGTCTTACTATCCACATTTTTCACCATACCATCAAAAATTAGCTTTGAAAACTTAAAAAACCTGTTTGTAGCCAAACAAATGATTGCAGTTGCAATATTACTAGAAAATTGTTCCCATGAAGTTTTCTTAGGACTTAAACAATGTAAGATGGTATGGATCAAAAATCTCCATTGGGGTGTAAATTTACCTTTTTGAAAAGTAAGTTTGTCATCATTAGAAACATACCCCATTAGAGTGAGTTGTTCAAAAATTTTAGTATTGGGCAAAGAACTAATACCATCTGCATCTGCTAATTGGAGATGTCTCCTAACAGATGCTTCAGTAATAGCAATTGTTTGCCCATCAACTGTGACAGATAGCTGTTGTTCTCCATTATTGACTGTTTCGACAGTAGCAGTCTGCCAAAACTGTTCAATTAGAGAAGCATAGATAGTAGGATTAGCAGTCAAAGCATACCTGATATGGCTACCAGCAAGAAACTCTACTATCTGATGAAATTCCTCACTCCCAGTTGGCTTTTGAAGAAAAGCCACCATGTTATGCTTATCACTGAATTCCAAGGTTGCCATTAAAGCTTAAATAAAGTTATGGGTTTAGGACGATTATGATATGGTGAGGTGATGATAAGAGCAAGTTAGAAAAATATAGATGATACTTAAGGATTTTGATGTGATCGACTGAATAAATAGTGATTTATCTTGAAGAAAAGCTTAAAAATTAGAGAAGTATCATGAATTATCCAATTCAGGTAACCTATAAGCGAAGTATGCGGCAAAAATATCTCAACGGTTATATTTAATTAATGATAACTAATTCCACCGCCAAACAGTACTAACGGTAACCTAGCAGTATTAAGTTAACACTAGCAGTATTAACTTTGGTCTAGCAGTACTAATATTTTTGCCCATCATTTGCCTAGCAGTATTAACCTTTTCTCCAATAGTCATGCAACAACATGCCTCTATTCATCACAAACACACTAGAAATAACTAGATAGACATGTGAGAATTCATGAGGATCCATATTTATGCATAACCCATGAATAGAAGTCAAAAACAGTTAACCAAATCAAAATACTACTTTTGACCCATTTCTTCCCAAATTTAACCTCAAGTCAGCCCAAAAACTTTAGTTGGAAGTATAGTTTTTGGCAAACTATCAGCCATCAACGGATTTGAGAATTCTTTACCAGTTGCCGTTTGCCCTGGAATAGCCAATTCTTTCTTGTCTGTTAGACATGGTGAATTGATGACTATTTGTTGTGTGGTGTATAACCAACACTGAAAAGACATCCATGATATGAGCAATATCCTCCCCTCAAACTTTTATCAACAACACCAATACCTATATACACAGCAGTACTAACTGAGCCTTAGCAGTACTAACATTTGTACCAGCAGTACAAAGTTTTACCCAACAGTATCAACTAAGCCCAACAGTATTAAGAGACTTGCCATCATATATATCCTTCTATACCAACTCAACCAACATATGTACACAAAGAGCCTCCCCTTAATCCATGCACTAAGGATTAAGCATACCAATGCTTGCAATCAAAAACTGAAACCTAGTCACATCAAAGGCTTTAGTAAGAAGATCTGCAACATTGTAGTCAGTGTGTATCTTGACCATCTCAATCAGTCTCTTCTCATAAGAGTCTCTGATGAAATGATGCCGAATCTCTATATGCTTTGTTTTAGAATGATAGACAGGATTCTTGACAACACAAATAGCACTCTCATTGTCAACATGAATCTTTGTCTGCATAAAATTAAATCCATAATCCAACATCTGATTTTGGATCCAAAGCACTTGACCACAGCAGTGAGAAGTAGCAATGTATTCAGCTTAAGTAGTTGAGTTAGCCACCACAGTCTGCTTTTTACACTGCCAAGAGATTAACCTTGAACCAAGAAACTAACAACCTCTTGTTGTGGATTTTCTGTCTAAGCTGGCACCTGCATAGTCACTGTCTGAAAAAGCTTCCAATATAATAGGAGAGTCCTTAGGATACCAAAGGTGTAACATCCGGTAATTTTCGAAATTTTAAAGGACTATTTTAATCTTTGACTTTTCGAGTCTAACTTGACTTTTTGACTTTTGGTCATTTATTGTCACATAAAAGCAATTACCGCGTGACCGGTAAAATTTTCGGAACATAATTTAAATAATAAATCATATTTATTATTACATCTCTCACGTGCAAAGTTAATGTTGACTTATTTGATTTGAAAACGAAAAAGATATATGTATTCCTGAGCTGACTTATCAAAAACGACCCACTAGATCACGTTTTCACGATTCAGACTCTAAAGCAATTTGATGTAAAATGACATTCCTGGCAACTTTTTAGTTTTGCCCGAGAACCGAAAACAGTCAGAAGGTGACTAAAATGCCCTCGCAAAAATTTTAAACACAACGCGTACCGACCCAAAACAATTAAATTTATATTTAGTTATCATAATTTATTAAATAAAAATTATTTAATAAATTAATTATCGTGTTATTCAAAAATGTTTGTTAAAAACGCAATTATTAAAGTTAAAAATTTATTTTTACGGACAAAGTCTATTAGTAATATACAAAATAAATAATAAACGTTTTAAATAAATTTTATAAAACGTTTACGAAAATTAGTCGAGTGAATACTCATTTTTATCAGAAAAATGATTTAGAAAACAATGGCGCAAGTTTCGTGCGTTGAATCATCCGTTAAGTCGTTCAAACGAGTCCCGAACCGCTTTTTATCAAAACTATATTAAAAAGTTACACTTTTTACCCTACACTATTAAACTCTTGTCACTTTCTTTAAAACTTTTTTTATATATATTAAAAAGTTATATCATTTTATTTATATAAAACACACACAAGTCACATGTCTCTCTCCCTCTCCCCAATTTCCGGCAGCCCTTCCGGCCAGCCGCCGTCGGCCACCATGCCGCCGCCGCCGGAAAACTTTTCCGGCGAGCGTTCCGGCCGAAACCAAAAATGGTTCTTATCGCCCGATCTATCCGATCCCCATAGTCACTCTCCTCCACGCGCCGCCCCTCCTCCGGCTACCACCCCCGTCACCACCACAGCCACCATAAGGGTGCGTGTGGTTTTATTTAAAAACCAAATGGGGTGCGTTGGGTTGGCTGCTCCACAACCAAGGGTGCGTTTGTTTCGGTTTTAAGCACCGAAATGGGGTGCGTTTGTTCGGGTCAGACACCACCCAAAAAGGGTGCGTTTGTCGTTGGTTTCGGGTCAGCAGCCAAAAAGAAGAAAGAAAGGGTGTGTTGGGTTCATTACACCGAGTAGGGTGCGTTTGATTTTGCACCACAGCGGGGTGCGTTGGTTTGTAGTTTGCACCAACGAAGGGTGCGTTTGGTTGTGTGGTTTTCAGCCGGCATAGGGTGCGTTGGATTTAATAACACCGAAGAGGGTGGGTTCGGTTTAAGGTTGTAACAGCAAGGGGGTGTTTGTTTGGTTTGTAAAACGCCACAAGGGCGTTGCTTGTCTTTCCAGTCAATTAGGTGCTGTGGGAGGGTGCACATTTAGTGCGTTTGCTGTGGAAAACACCTTCGGGCGTGTTTGTTTGGGCAGCCCATAGGGGGGGAGCCGTGGGTTTTGGATTTAGGCAAAAGGGGCTATTAGTTTAATCAATTCAAAAAAGGGGGTTGGGTTGGGGTGAGACCATAGGTGGGTTTGGATCAACGTGGCTAACACCCAACCGTGTTTTTGTTCTTCGTTAAACGTGGTAGCAGACGTTTTGGTTTTACTTATTTTGTGTTTATTTAATAGATTTTCGTTAAATAGACTGGGTATTTGCAACGCGGACTGATTGAAAAGAGGAAAATGTTAGATTTTGTAAAAATAGGAAACGTCACATAAACGAGAAGGTCATGGCGAAATTTTATAAAAAAAAAATATATATATATACTAGCTTTCACTATAATTCTAATATTATAGAAACCCGCCAAGGAAACAAAATACCAAATTATAAAATGACATTTTATAATTTTTGACAAGATGATAACATTATAACTTTTGTAAAAACTTTACAAACATCTTTTAACATGATTTGTAACTTTAAAACGTACGGTTACTTTTATACAAGAACTTTTTATTTATTTAAGCGGTGATTTTCCGAAAACATGTCAAACCATTTGGTTTAATTATTTACTCACACTTATTATATAATACTTTCAAAGTATTAGATATGGCAAATTATCTTTGATTTCGGTCGTTGTTATATAATTCACCATAGTAGTTTATAATTGTTCATCTCATTTAATATCACGGGGAAAAGATATATTACATATTTTGTCATATAATTCACCATATGAATTATATACTTTTGATTGATTTTATTGAACCAACCACCAAACCAAACTGCAACTAGGAACCTAAATACATCGTCCTAAACAAGTGGGATATAACCGTTAAGATAAGCTGCAACTCTTGATCGAACCGTTTCGGTTTTCTGTTTGTGCTGTGCTTAATATGTGCAGTTATGCCAATCGTTCTACAGCATCAATGTGAGTTTATAGCCCATCTTTCACTTGTTTTACATTTACTTTACAAATCTCGGGGGAGAATACATGCTCAATACAACTTATTTACATTTCGTATTACAATATCTTTTACATACTATTCTACACACTTTTTGACATACTTGATTTTGAAAATTCATTACAAACACAATTACATGGGAGATTACAAACTTGTTCATACTTTGTCACATACTCATTTGCAACACGTTTTACAAATTGTTACACACTCATTTCAAACTCAATTACTTGATTTATATCACACTCTTTTCTACCTTATTGGATTTAAGGTACTCCATCTATTTACGAATACAATAGTTAATTTTATTGGACACAATGTTTTCGGTTATCAACTCATGTTTACAATGGCCTAAGTAACAAACCCACATTGCCATTAGCATGAACTGTATTAATGTTCTTTGACCGGAGGACCGTTGAGCAGCGCGAGTGTATAAATTAATCTATTTGGGATTGACATCCCTGTTCGGGTGATAGCCTTACTAGTTTCGACAGTATAACACGAATGCATACTGTCGAGAAATTTGGATGTTACTGGTGTAACTTCTACACGAGCTTATTTGCATTAATTGCTGTATATAGATGTCGAGCTCATGTGTCATGACTAGCGCAACAGTAAGATATTAGTTATGTGGTACTGTATGCCGGTATAGTAACCCATACATTTTGGAAAATCAACGAATTTCACTGTCCCATGACTACTTTATTGATCATTATTAATTTCTGAACACTCTTTCATTTTATTGCGGCGAACAATAAACCACTAAACTCTTTTGGTTCTACATTTACTCTTACATTTTTTGGGCGATTATTATAAGGATTGAAATAATCATACATACTTTATAAATCTTTAGATTCCAACATTTACATTTATACTTACAAAACTCTATGAACTCACCAACTTTAATGTTGACACTTTTAAGCATGTTTTTCTCAGGTGAATTAGATGCATGGCTTACTTGATGTGCATTGGAGTCTAAATTTGACAAGATTTCATTCATGGATTTCTTCTTACATACAAATGATCAAATCTCGTTGTATTACTTTTAAGCTTTTCATTGTGATGCAATTATGGGACAAATGTTATATCAATTTCAAGAAAATCAACGAGATTACTTTTCAAACGACACATTTAGAGGTCGTTCTCTTGTATCTTGAGCTGTTGTATTATGAAGTAACGCCCCCTGACACATTTCCGCTGCGACCCATTTTTGGGGGTGTTACAAAAGGCCCAATTTGGGTTGACCTTTTAGGTATCTAAAGATTCTTTTTACTGCATTCAAGTGGGAAGCTTTTGGCTGAACTTGAAATCTTAAGCAAGCACAAACTAAGAACATAATATCTGGTCTAGAGGATGTAAGATACATCAATGACCCAATCATTGACCTGTATAAATGAACATCAACATCCTCACCATCTTCATCTTTTGTTAAAGCTTTGTGAGTTTCTATAGGAGTACTGGCTGACCTTATACTAAAAAAGCCAAATTTCTACAGGATCTCACTAACATACTTGTCATGACTAATGAAGATCCCATCCTTTTTCTGTTTGACTTGTACCCAAGAAGAAAGTAAGTGCTCCCATTGAACTCATCTGAAACCTGTTGTGCATTATCTGCTCAAACTCATCACATAAAGACTTCTTAGTTGAACCAAAGATGATGTCATCTACATATACTTGAACCAGTAGAATATCACCCTTGAGTCTCTTTATAAACAAAGTCTTGTCTATTTATCCCCTGTGAAATCTATTATCCAGCAGATAGGAAGAGAGTGTCTCATACCAAGCTCTAGGAGCTTGATGTAGACCATATAAGGCTTGATTCGTTGACGGTATATATATAAAATAACTCAAATGCAAATTCTAACCGAATGCCCTTCACCAAGGGAAAAGGTCAAAAGCTAGTATTAAGTACTGTTGATTTATAAAAAAGAATTTTAATAGGCGAATGTGACTTAGGAAAAGTATTTTTTGTTGATTTTGAAACATTCACTCTATTTTTAGGGGTAGCAGTATTAAACATAAATACTAACTGACAGTACTTTTAACTGTATTCCCTTCCAGACCTAGTTAAAGAACCTGCAATTGGAACAAATTTTATTTTGATGATTATTCTTTGAGTGTTGTTCCAAATGGTCTAACTTCCTTATGACATTAACCTTTTCTCAAAACAATGTCTTTAGGGCATTTCTTTTCATGAAAGGCCACCAGTCTTTTTATTAAATGATTAGACTTCCTACAAACAAAAAACAAGCTTTCATAAGTAAACCCAAAAAACCCTTAACACCCCAGTTTTTTGAGCGATCATCTTCCCCATTCCAATCTTTCTATCTACCTTAGGATATTGATGGCCATCCTAGGTTTTTAATTACAGCTTGTTTATCAGATTAACAAGGTTCATTCCTAGCTTTAAGTAAACTCAAATCATTTTAAAAAAACTATGTTGACTATTAGTTTGAGAATCCTTAGGCTGAAATATATCCCTCCTCAATCATCAACTAACCCCCAATTCTTCAATGATAACTCCCCTAGGCCTAACAGACTCAACTCTAGGCATTTTAAACACTAGTATGCTAGGGTAGGGTGATAACTTGTTTTTCATCATCACAAACTTGAGACACCTAAAGCACTAGTCTTAATTGCTGATATGCCTATAATAAAAATCATCCAATTCAGTAGAAAGATAGGTCCAGCAAGTGGAGGCATGTAGTTCCCAGTAGAGGAGGGGGAAACTTCATATATATTCAGATATCCCCCATTTTGAACCTATCATTTGTTTTGATTGTCCATCACCCATCACTTGAACGACTATTACTGTACAAAAAAGTGGTTAAACTCTATTTTTGGTCACTACCTCGGATCCAGTTAACCTACACTCAAAAAATGTGCCGACGATATGCATTTTAGGTCACACATGTTTTTTTGTTGTTGTTCACTAAAGAGGCGCGCACCGTAGGACTCGCTACGGTGACATTGTTTGAGTTACGAGGATCTTATTCCATTGAAAAGAGCGACCAAAACCCGAATATTTGAGGTGACAAATTACAGCAACAAGTTTTGTTGGAAATTAATCAGTATTAGTGACCTAAACACCTTTATAGTTTAACGAATGGTTTTTTTTTGAGTGTAACTATATGTTCGTCCTTTGGCCACAAAAAACATCAAGAAATAATATATGTGACATTTAGAATGATTTAATTCAGTAAAAATGTGTATTTTTGTGTGACTATTTCTCGTCCTGTGGCCACATGAATATATTAAAAATGTAACGTTTGTGATGATTTAGTCATACAACGGGTGTCGTTTTTTTAGAGTTAGTCACATACAATTTAAAAAAAAGTGGCCAAAAGTGTTAATAAGTGTGACTATATGCTTTTAAAAATCAAAGTAAATGTGTATTTTAATGTGACAATATTGGTTCATTACCCAACGGGATCCACTGAATCTATTTTTTGTTTGGCCTTATTGTAATATTTAGTCCACACAAAACATGTATTTTTTTTGAGATTAGTCACATACAATTAACCAAGAAGTGGTCAAAAGTGTTAATATAAGTGTTACCATATGTTGATTAAATCAAGTGAATGGTTGTATTTTGTGTGACTATTGTTCATCTCAATACAATGGTCCACATAATTTTTAAAGTTGTGTGGTTTTTTTGTAATATTTAGTCACACAAAACAAGTTTTTTTTTTTATTTAGTACACATACAAGTTAACCAACAAGGTTAATAAGGGTGAACCATATGTTTAAGAGTCAAGGTAAATTGTGTATTGTTGTGTGACTATCATTCATTCAATGCCACATGAATTATTTTATGTTTTGTGTGGCATTTTATAATATTTAGTCATACAAAACATGGTTTTTTTGGGTATTTAGTCACATACAATTAAGTATAAAGTGGCCAATAGTGTTAATAAGTGTGACTGTATGCTTTTTAAGGTCAAGTAAGAGTGCATTTTTTGTGACTAACGTTCATAGAAACCAATGCCACAGAATTTTAAAATGTTTTGGTGTGGCGGTTTGTAAATTATTTTTAGTCCACATAACAAAAAACGAAAAAAATAAGGAAGTCCGGGGAAATAAAAGAAAAACCCCGTGCCTCTCGCATGCAATGCGAGCGCTCTACCATATGAGCTACACTCCCATTTGGCAATTGCAGTCAAGGTGAAAATGCAACCAGGACCTAAATGAATTCATGTTCTAATGCAAGTGTTAAAGTTACTAGATGAGTATAGTATTTATATAACACTTTTTAGGACACCCAGAATATATACTTGCAACACTACTTCTTCTTTAAACAATACTCCAATAGCAATAGTAAAATCAATAGCAGCATTAAACATTAATGAGATTACTACTGCAGTATTAAGTCTGCATTAAGCAGCATAAAGTATACAACTGCAAGCACAAATCAATCTTGTTCCCAAACAGTAGTGACTAACATTCTTTTATTACCAAACTTTTGACAAGCAGCACTAATATCAACGCTACAATACATCCTTTTCGCTACTTAGATATGAAAAAACCTATTCCCAAAAAGACATAGCAATAATTTTCACAAATCAGTACCTTTAGGGCAGCAGCTGCTGTTGAAGACTCGGAATCCATTCGTGATAATCCACCATTTGTCGATTTATTTTCTTTGAAACCATATAACTTAGATGCCAAATCCTGCAAATGCCTCCACATATTTAGTCCCTTTGTTCTTTCCTCGAGTGCATAACTTCTACAACCGGTCGATGTTTGTTTCTCAATTCCTGTAATCTCTCCTCATTGACATTTTGATAACCCATGCAAGCGGTAACACAAGCTGAATACTATCAAATGTTAATCCAGCTAGTGACTGCAGCAGTGTAACAGCATCTCTTGCATCCTTTTGATGTAATAATGCATGGTCCCTAACAAAACTTAACAAACCTTATATAAAATGGTCAAAAAACATAACAAATATTAAGTAGAATTTTAATATATCCTTGATGTTATAAATAAGAGGAATAAATAGAGAGAAACCACAGTAACCAATATAACTCCCATTCAAAAGGCAAGAGCTGTTTTAGAAGAGCATGAACACGATTCCCTTGAAATAGAAGCACATCCCAAACCCGCAGAACTGAAATTCATGTCCACAAGAGATATAAAAAGATTACGACTAATAAAAATAAATTATTATGGGTAATGGAATGAAGAAACTGACCACTTTCCCAGGGAAGCATATTCATAAATATTGAAAGGAACCATGGTCCCGAGACCCAAGCTATCTGGACTCCTAGGTAATTAGCCTCATATTACATGGTTAAGTGCAACTAACCATACATCACCAAACATAAATCCTAAAGAAGTATAAATAAACATAAAGTACTTCTTTAAAAAGCAACTACATAACCCAAACGTACCTTTAAGCAGCTATAAAAAAAAAATCTTAAATTTTTGTAAAACAATTCATTATAAAAAAAATAATAACACAAACTATCCTTTTAAAAAAACCTCGAATTATAATAAGAAAACACGCACATGCGAACCAACTATCGAACATCCTGATACTTATTGTTCAATAATTTTGTTCATAATCTGTCAATTCTAGTATAGAACAGTCATACCAGAACAATGCTCTCCATCGACGAGGAAATATCACTCATAATATTAAAAACGTATTACCAAACAAGCATGCTTTAAACATATGACTTCTACTTAATGTACATCAATGGGAATCATGTAAGAACAGTGGTGGATATGAAACGATCCATGCTCCTATAGGGAAATGCATGCGGATATCAGGATCTATGTCGTGGTTCACTAAGCACAAAAAACCTTTCAAATGATTGGCGAAAAGGAAGGCCTATGCATATCAGTATCAGACCTTAGGCGTAAGTCAATGTTACACAAAGTTAAGGTCCATATATAAAATCATAAAAAATTACCTAACCACTCAGTCGAGTGATCTATGCGTTAATCCTTATGAACTTTTGAGTATCGTTTTAACCTATTTGTGATTCTTTTCCAATGAAGAATTAAATGCCGCACGCATTTGAATGCCTGATGCTGTTCAAGCACAGATTGATGCTGATCAGGAATTAGCTGCTAGAATGACTCTTGAAGAGCATGAAAAGTACACAATTGAAAAGAGGGCAAGAATGCTAGCAGAATTCATTAAGAATAGGAAGAAACAATTGGTACTAGAAAGAGCTGAGGCTATAAAGAGCAAACCACTTACAAAGTCACAGTTCAGAAACCTAATGATGACTTATCTAAAGAATACAGGTAGGTTTACTCATGCTCAACTAAAGCATAGAGATTTTGAAGAGATTTAGGGTCTTTATAATAAGGAAAAAGAGCTGGTAGATACTTTTGTTCCTATTGAATCTAAAGAAGATGAAAGGAGGATTAAAGACCTAAACACTAAAGCTAAAGAGGAAAGCAGTAATAAAGATGTGGACAGTATAAATAAGAGAAAGAAAAGGATTAGGATAAAGACGAGCTCTAAAAAGCAAAAGACTGATGATGATCTTAAAGAGGAAGAACAACTAAATACTTTTCTGAGTATAGTTCCGAATGAAGAAGAAGCAATTGATTATGAAGTTCTTGACAAGAGGTATCAAATTGTTGACTGGAAGTCTAAATTTTATCATAATGATAGATATGGAGAACCTCATGACTATTACAGAGTTTTTAGAGCTGATGGAAGTTCAAGATATATCAAGACTTTCACTAAAATGGTTTCAAGGTTTGATAGGATGGACTTTCTTGAGTTACATAGTTTAGTGATGCAGAGATTTGAAACAACAACTCCCGAGGGAATTGATCAAATTCTATGGGGTGACTTAAAGACTATGTTTGAGGCAAATGTAGTTGATGAACTCTAGAAGAATCAAGAAGATTGGATTATCAAAAGCTAGAATTTGTATGAAAACTGTGGAATTCATATTTTGATGCTAGAAGATGGTACTGAGTTTCACATGCAAGAAGAAAGAAAGTATCCACTTACAAAAGAAACTCTTAAGAAGATGTTAGTTTTGAGATTGACAGCTGAATCTAAAAGTGAAGCTGCTTTTGACTTACTTAGGTTTATTCAGAAGCAGATAGATGAAATGTAAAGTAAAGATGTGTTTGGATACATCCTCCTCATGATCAAGTTGTTGCATATGAAGAAACTTGATGATTGACAAGGTAAATATCAAGTTTAGGGGGGATTATTGGAATTTAAAGGCTTCATATTAGTTTTAGAGTTTCTGTTGTTGGTTCAGAGTTACTACAGTCAGTTAAAGATTAGTGCGGCTAGTTAAAGATTTTGCTGCTGTTGGAGTTTTGAAGAATCTACTCCAAGTAGTTAGTGCTGTTAGAGTAAATATTAATATTTTCTTTGTAAGTTAGTACTGTTAGTATGTTAGTACTGTTTTGTATAAGTTAGTGATGTTATGTATCAGTTAGTACTGCTTATCAGTTATGGATGAGATCGAATAGGAAGAGATAAGCTTTGATTAGTAATACGTTTTGTAAACCTATTAGGGTTCCTTTGTGTATAAAAGGAGACCCTAGGGTATCTAGTTTAGCACGTATCAAATAGAGATCTCATTCATATAGTTGAATTCATAGTTAGAGCTTCAAGGTTGTTTGTAAACCCTATCACTATTAAGAGTGATCGTATTAATATATTGGAGCTTTTTGTAATTCTTATTGTTCATTCATTATTACTGTTTCATTGATTCTTCTAAAGTATTAAAGAGTAGATTCCGCATACTCTTTAGTATTAACAAAGTTTCTATCATTGTTAGTTTAGATTTATCTAAGGTGACATACTCTTTACAAGCTAAGGAATCAATCTAGGATTGGGTTCAACATCAAATTAGACTCAAACTAATAGTCTAAACTCAATTCATGCAGTGAATATCAAATTAGACTCAAACTAGATAGACTATAAAATCCCATATCTAACCCCTCAAAATTACATAAGTTATCAGAAATGTGTGACCATATGTATCGAATTGTGACTACACTTAAATAATGTGTGACAAAATATGACTCTATGATTTAGACACCTAAATAAATACTTCATGTGACCATATATAACATCTTGAATTTAGTCACACAAACACTCAATGTGACTAATATCAAGGTTAATGATAACTGAGTTCACATTTTGCTATAAATAATAGTCACATGAATATTTCACAATGTGACTATTTTGAATGTATTGGTCACATATAATACCCTTATAATGTGGCCATAAACATAATTTAGATACACATTTGTGATATGGTGTGACTATTGTAAAGCCTATAGTCACATGATCATGCTACAATTAAATGTGACTATACACATTAGGTTTTGGCAAGCAAACACACACTAAACTTTAGACACACATATTAACTTACGTGATCATATGTATCGAATTTTGGTTACACTTAATCATGTATGTCTATGGTTTAGTGTGACCATATATGACATTTGGTCACACTGTTCAAGTGTGTGACATATATTTGTCACTTTTAAATGTATATCGTGACTAATGCTTCAAACTTACTTTTCAGTTGTCACACATTTCAAATTCATATGTGGCTAAATATTCAGCAAAAAATAGCAGTCACTTTTAAATAATGTGTGACAAACTTGACTATATGATTTAGCCACATACACAATTACTTCATGTGACCATATATGGATTTTGGTCACACTCTTCAATTGTGTGACATATATTTGTCACATATGTATATATATAGTGTGACTAATGTTTCAAACTTATTTGTATCTGTCACACGTCCCAAATTATAAGTGACTAAATAATCAACAAAAAATTACCAGTTACCTCTAGTCACATAAATATTTAAATGTGTGACAATGAAATTCCAAAATGGTCACACAAAATGAGTTCAAGTGTGGCTGTTTATTTTATTCTGGTACATTTAGTCACATAAATATGTGAATGTGTGGCCGTTCCATTTTGCCCATGTGTGACCAAATCCACTTTTTGTACTAGTGATATTGTTTCCTATCACAAGCACTGCATCAAATTCAAGATGAACAAAAAGAATTACTCTTTTGATCTGGAAACTTTCAGAGATATCCTCCAGATTTGCCCAAATCTTCCTGGCCAGAATTTTAAAGATCCTCCATTTGAAGAGGAAATTCTTGCTTTCATAAGAGAACTTGGTTACCTTGGAGATATCAAGTCACTCCCTGATGTCAAGGTTGATACTCTATATCAACCTTAGAGAACATTCGAAACCATCATCAACAAATGTCTCAGTGGTAAAGCAACTGGACTGGATCAACTTTGTCTCTCTCAGGCTCAAATCATTTAGGATATGTATAACCAGAAGAACGTTGATTATGTCTACCTTCTATGGGAAGACCTAGTTTATCAAATCGAGAACAAGGTGGAAAATAAGAACAAAGACATGTACTATCCAATATTCACCAAAGTTATCATCAACCACTTCATGTCAAAAGATCAATCAATTCCAATAAGAAACAAGGTAGACTAGCACATGGCTAATAGTGACCATATTCTCACCACAATGAGATTCATACCCAAGAATGAAACTATTGAAAAGTACGGTGCCATACTTCCTGATACTCTAACTAATCAAGCAATAAAAGAGTCGGATGTATACAATACTTATCACGATTTTACTACTAGAAAGGTGATTCCAAAACCAAAGTATGTACGTAGATCGACCAGGGAGAAGACTGATCAAGCACCTACAGCTTCTCCATGTAAAAGACTCAAAGCTACAACTAAGGTAGCTAAATCAGGATAGAAGAAGATACCTGCTCAAGGATTAGAGACTTTATCAGAAATTGCATTGTCTGAGGCTGAACAGATGAAGGTCGTCACCAAAGTAAGCAAGACACAATTTCATAGCTCTCACACTAGTGGTTTAGGTGTACTGAAGGAATTGGTGTTACACCAAGGGTTCCTGATGTACCTACATATGGAACTGAAGATGAATAAATTTCTTGGAAGTCCAGTGACGAGGACGATGATGATGAAGTAAGCTTGAGTAAAGACGATGATGAAAATGATGATAATAAAGATGATGATGGTCAAGATGATGATAATGAACAGACTGAATCAGACAATGATGGTGATGACTTTGTTCATCCTAAGTTCTCCACTCGTGATGAAGAAGAAAGACAAGATGAAAAAGATAAAGAAGAAGAGGGTTCAGATATGAGGGTTTAAACACCTTCTCATTTTGAATCCACTAATGATGAAACATATGATGAAGTAACTCAAGGCGACAATGTTAAGGAAGAAGAGCTGGATGAATATGAGACAAGTGAAGAGGAAGAAGTGAATGAATTGTACAGGGACGTGAACGTCAATCTGGAGGGAAGAGATACTGAAATGACGGATGCCTTATTAGTTAATGTTTAAACTACTCAAGTCATAGAAGATACTTATGCGATAATAACAGCTATCACTCCTGAAGTTCAACATCAGAGTTCTTTGGTATCATCAGACTTCATCTTTAACATGCTCAACTCTAATCCAGATACAAGTATTGACTCCATTCTTAATCTGAATATTAAGTTAACTTCTCTGGTAGATGTTCCCGTCACTTCGAATGTCGAAATGCCTCCTTCATCTGTAACAACACTTCCTCCACCACCCATTCCTCTCATTCAACCTCAGCAACAAACACCAGTTCCCACCCCAACAATTATTCCAAGTACCTCCCTACAAAATCTTCTAAACTTTTGTTACTTATTTAAGTTTGAAGATAGATTAAAAGCTTTAGAAGACGACTTCTCAGAATTCATGCAAACAAACCAATTTGCTGAAGCTGTTTCATCAATTCCTGGTATTGTTGATATGTACCTTGCCAACAAGATGAATGAAGCCATAAAAACAGTTGTGCAACTACAATCAGACATACTTAGAAGTGAAGCTCAAGCTGATAATGAAGAATTCATCAATAAAATTGATGAAAATATAAGGAAAATCATCAAAGAGCAAGTCAAAGTGCAAGTTAAGGAGCAAGTCACCAAGATTTTGCCGAAAATTGAGAAGTTTGTAAATGACCAACTTAAAGCTGAAGTTCTGATTCGTTCATCCAATGAAGCTAAGACATCCTATGCTGTAGCAGGTAACCTATCTAAACTCGAGCTAAAGAAGATTATCATTGATAAAATGAAGAATAACAAATCAATAGACAGATCAATTCAGCAGAAGACTCTCTATAAAGCATTGGTTGATGCTTATTAAACTAACAAAGACATCCTTGAAACATATGGATATACTGTCATGTTTAAAAGACGTCGAGATGATAAGGATGAAGATGAAGAACCCTCTACTGGATTAAAATGGGGGTCCAAAAGAAGAAGACCTAGAAAAGAACCTGAGTCAACTAGTGTAACAAAGGAGAAGACTTCCAAGTCAACTGGCAAGTCTAATGAAGGGTCCAAATCTCATCAAAAGTCTACTGGCAAGTCTGCTCAAGCAGAGGAACCAATACACGCTGACGAAGACTTGGAAGAACCCGCACATTAGGAGTTCGATACAGGATTTACTGAAGATCAACTTGTTGATGAGACACTCAGCATCTTGATTGGTTTCAGAAACCAACAAAACCTCCAACTCCCGATCGTGATTAGAACAATACTTTGCCCGCTAAACATGGACCAGTTCAACCTTGGATAAGTACTTTAGCTTGGAATGAAGATCCTCGTGAGTCATTTAATGAACTGATGGACATTCCTCTAGACTTCTCAGCATTCGTGTTGAATCGACTCAAAGTTAATACTCTGACTCTAGAATTATTAGCCGGTCTAACATTTGAGTTAATGAAAGGGTCATGCAAGAGTCTGGTGGAACTTGAATATTTCCTTGAAAAAGTCTGCAAAGCAACTACTGATTAACTAGACTGGATCAACCCCGAAGGACAGCAATATCCACATGATCTGCGCAAGCCCTTACCATTGATACCTTATTCACGAGGTCGTCGAGTAATACCATTTGATCACTTCATCAACAACGACCTTGCGTATTTAAGTGGCGGTTTCTCAAGCCAAACTTATGCAACTTCAGTGACGAAGACAAAGGCTGCAGATTATGGACACATCAAATGGATTAAAGACTTGGTCCTAAACACCATGCGGAGTCAAGTGCCAATTCTCAACGACAAACATGCACTCTGGGGCATCTCACACTGGGGGAGAAAACGTCAACAATTATATCGATTTGCAGTCAATAGGGAATCTGCTCATGATGTCTACTCCAGATATAGAATCCTTACTGTTACAAAGCTTAAGATTGTCGAATGGCATAATTACAAACATCTGGAATGGATCATTGTTCATAGAGATGACGGCAAGCTGTACACATTTGAAGAAGGCAATTACAATAGACTTCGCTTTCAAGACATCGAAGACATGCTGCTTCTTGTTCAAGGAACGCTGACAAATCTCAACGTTGAGGAACGTCTAGCTTTGGGTGTCTCACTGCGAATGTTTACGAGAAGCGTTGTCCTCAGAAGGCGTGCGGAAGATCTTCAATTAGGTGTCGAAAGTTATCAAAAGAAGCTCAACCTCACAAGGTCGGATACTTACATATCAGATCTCAAACGAAAGACACCATATACATCATACTCCAATCCCAAAGGCTTCATATATCAGAATAAAGACAAGAATAACAGATTGATGCGTATTGATAAACTCCATAAGTTTAGTGAAGGTACACTCAATGATGTTCGGTCTGCTTTTGATGATATTCTAAAGCAAATCCGGATAGAGTACTTGCCACAGACAGTCTGGAGAAATGTAGACAAGGAAAGAGCAGGAGCTATGATCCAGGCTATTGATCGACAACTCAGGAACAGAAGGTTAATGAGGAGCCTGGAAAAATTCATTGGTGGGAGACTGTACGAAGGAGACCTTCGGCTGCTGGAAAGGACCATATGATTTATCATATGATATCCTCATCATAACAGGTCAAACCTAGTACATAATAAAAACTTATGAATTTGTATATATGTAGTGTAGACTTAATGGTGATAATAAGGACTGCTCGAGTACAAAATTTTTAAGAATTTCTAAGTAAATTCAAAAAAATTCAAATTATTATACTCAATACTGTCTTACATACCCTCAACTATTGAGGGGGAGCATTAAAATGTTCCTAATAGATATTGTGTAACATTTTGTCCCCGAACGTTTAATCAATTGATATCCAAAATATCAAGGGATTAACATTTTGGATAAGGGGAGAAAATGTGAATTAAACAGCATCTAATTTGTACTGAAATTGTTATCATAAACATGGAACTTAATGCACTCTACCCCTAGCCTGTTACTATACGAATAAAATTCACAGTAAGGGGAAGTTTTAGTGATGATGAAAACGATTACAAGTGTAAAGTCTTTTTGATTTCATATCAAACACTTTGATTGAACTTTTTCAATGATTTTGGAAGGATTGTGATGGAATACCCAAAAGACCAACCATATACTTAAATTTATGGAGTTATAAGGTGGTTAGGAATAGGTATTCAAATCCCATGATCCAGCCAGAACCGGAGGGATCTACCCAGGGATATCCCACTAACTAGTGTATGAAAGTTCATAGGTAAGATACAAAAGAGAAAACGAGAGAATCGGAATAATGCTGACAGAATGTAGCTAACATTGGGAATAAACCCAACAAGGTGTTATTTACGAAGTCCCGATAAAGCATTTGAAGGGTGAAGTATGAAAAAGAAATGTAAGGATAAAGGGTGAATAAGAAGAAGCCCTTCTACGTACACTAGGCAGAAACTCTAGGTGTCAATACCTAAAACTGTCAAGAACCCTAAGTTGTGGTCTGACATTGAAGACAGTAATGGACCCAGTAATGTAATGCACAACCCTCCCTAGCCACTCAGAATCTCTCAAAAGATTTCTGTTTCATTTCTCACGGAGATTACACGCATTTTTATCAACTTTCTCACCTCGAGTTAGTTGGTATTGAAAAGGTGGCAGTCTGTTCCAGCCTCCGATCACTAAAACCAAAGTACACTATTCAGTCTAAAGCCAAAAGAGATCACCCATAAATCTCATTAGGACACTTGTAAAAATTATGCTTGCTATCTCACACAATGTGAATAACAAGAAATATATAAAGAGTCCTACGCATTATCCTTGTGATTTTTCCAAAACATCAGAGTGATACTCAAGTAATCATAATGAAGATGGAAATCCTGCTTGAGCCAACATCAAACAAGCTCATGGTAGGTGACTTATGCGATTCTATATGAATCAAACTCGTGACAACTGGAAAGAAACGATGGTGCGATTCTACAAGAATCAAACTTGTTTCAGTATATGAATTAACGATTGATGATGAACTTTGAAATGATTAACACTCTCGATATGTCACAAAACTACTCTAGCAAGTGACACGTCGATTGATTTTTAAATCGATTTTTCTATTCAATCGGTGAGACAGTAACTTACTGGTCACTCTTATCGTGCTGTCTGCTTTGAGACATTTCAATAATGAGAATATGCTGAGTACGATGAATCTAATACACATGTGTTAGAAAGATTCAACACTGCAAGCTGGAAATCCTGTCAAGGAGATTCTTCTTAAATTGAATCTACCTGATCACAGGTCAATCCTCACGGATTTGAAGGTTACTCCAACCAAACACGGGTGAATGATAAAGCCATATTCGTCCCCTCACTTTATTGCTAACTGTTTTAATACAGGATACTTAAAGATGGAGGTGAAAGTACCTGGTTCCAGCTGTCTTACAGATTCATGGCCACATGCTCATACCCGACCAACAAATATAAAAACATCATGAAAGCTCAAGTATATGTTTCAAGACTTCCGCTATTCTAATACCGTACGTCTTTCTTGAAGTGACGAAGTATTAAAGTTAAACAATTTCAAAGAAGTTTTTGTCACTCTGATACCGAACGTCTTTCTCGAAGTGACGAAGTGTTAAAGTTAAAGAACCTCAAGAAAGATGCATTATTAAATCTTTTCAAGTTAACATATCAAGAAAGGTATAAGCATGTCGGTCCAGAAGTCACAAGTTCATAAGATGGCAAAGTTTACAAGATGATGAAAGGAGATTATGCTTGGTTGATGATCTCAAAAAGCTCACGATCACATAGTTACATACAAGTCAATGGAACAAGCTCAAGCCTAAAGTCAATGATCACTACATCAATTCACAAGTTAATGAATGAAGTTAAAGACTACGAGCTCAAGACTAAAGTTAAAGCATAGTATGCTAGGATTAAGCTTTTGTAAAATGGAGTGACCTCCCTTAGGGGGAGATTGTTCGGAAAACAAAAGTGTCGGCCACTTCCATAGATATCGTTAGATAGCTCATTTATTTATTTTTGGAAACTTACTAGGCTAGTTAGCCCATGGCCCATGGAAAGCCCATGCAAGCCAAGGCCTAAACCGGTCATATGAGGTATAAATACCCTTTCCATGCTATAGAAAGGGTGTTGGTTGTTCATTATTCACACACTTAATACAAGTTTCTCTCTTATGTTTCTTTCTCTCTCTAAAATGTTCATCCAACCACTCTCTCTCTCAAACCACCTCTCTTTCTCTTTCCATGTATGTTATTTGATTGTTCTTCATTTATAAATCTTTAAAAGTTTGAACTTGATATTAATTTTTAAAGTTGATCCAATTCCGTTATTAAATAATTAACATTTTCTAAAAACAATTACCATAAAAAAGAAAAACATTGATAAACCATATCTATTCCTAATATATTGGTAACAAACTACATTTATTAATCTTTTAAAGTTTGTAGTTGATTTTAATTTTTTAAAGTTAACCTTATTCAATAATCTATTAACAAAGGACATGGTGAAGAAGTTTCAAAGTTGGACGCATGCATTCAAGTGTTTCTCTTTTGATGTGCTTTTACTCTTGCAAATACATAAACCTATTATAATTTTGCCATGTATAAAATAAAACAATACTTGATTATGCATGAACAAAGTACCTGCTGAGGAACTTTCAAAGTTGGATGACCAGATTCCAGTGCTTTTCTTTAGATGTGGATTAAGTCCTGCCAATTGATAAACATACATATTCCAGTTATAACATCTATTTAAACATCAATCTAAATAAATCATTCTATTACTAAGATTTTTAAAAACCACTGACATGTAAATTGATAAACAATATACATATTACAGTCACAACATGTAGCTTAACAAAAATAAATAAAACAAAACTTACTTAATTACATATGAATAAAGTACCCGATGAAGAACTTTGATTTTGAAAGCCTTGTTGACTGCCTTTGAGGTTGCATCTTCATATAATCTTGCAATATGTTTTTGAATATAGATTGGTGAGAGTTTGAAGTTGTGTTATGCAAAACTATATAATGGCGTATATATAGTGAAAAATTAGGTTAAAGATAATCAAAGTGGTAATTATCAACCTAAAAAAGATTGTTGTGTTTTTCTTGGAATACAAATATTTAAAAAATAATTAAAAGCTTGATGTGTTTATTTAGAATACAAATCTTTTGCAAATATTATCCAATTTTATCTCAAAAGATTGATGTGTTTTATTTAGAATTCAAAGTTTCTGCAAATATTATCCAATTCTGCATATATTATCCTTTGGCTTTATGACATGGCTTTATGAGATGCAATGTGGAATTATGATGTGTCGTGCCTCCTCTCATATATATATATATATATATATATATATATATATATATATATATATATATATATATATATATATATATATATAAAGAGAGAAAAAAGAAAGAAGTTTAGAGAGAGAAGGTAGAGAGAGAAAACTAGAGAGAAAGAAGAGAGCTGGATGATTACTATGTGAGAAATGGTAACCAACACCCTCCTAACTGTAGGAGTGGAAGGGTAATATTATAGTCCAAGGCAAGAGTGGTCATGGACTTTTCTTGTTGGGTCGGGCTTGCTTGTGTTGGGTTTAACCGATACATGGACAATATTAGTTATCGTCCAAGTCCCATTGAGCTGTCTAGCCTATTACAATACAATGGGACTAATGTGACTAAGACGACCAAATAACATTCTTGTTTCGACTTATATATAAAATAAGGCTAAAAACATTGAACTCCACAGGTCTCCATACACCAACACCTTGGACAC
This sequence comes from Tanacetum coccineum, assembly GCA_026074375.1. Classification (NCBI taxonomy): domain Eukaryota; kingdom Viridiplantae; phylum Streptophyta; class Magnoliopsida; order Asterales; family Asteraceae; genus Tanacetum; species Tanacetum coccineum. The sequence goes on from BQNB010000229.1 coordinate 113,878, forward strand.
GGCAACATGGACTACTTGTGGCTGCATGGTAGCTTATTCTGTGCGTTGGCTTCAGAATTAGTATGTTTTGGGACTCTTTTTTTAACCCATCAACATCTTGGCAGGGATACCTGAGTTGAACTATGGTTGCATCCATGGTTGTTGTCTTTGGTAAAAAAAACATAATTTGAAACGAGACGTTTTGCACGCCAATTGATACATCTATTATATATGTCCATTGGTTTAATGGACCAATTTTCGTTAGAAACTGCTATGGTGTTAATGCTTATATGCAGTCAGCCAAAAGCTTTTATTAGAGGTATGAAAGCGTTTTGTTGTATTTGCTTTTTTTTGTTTGTGCATGGTTATCAGACTATGATAATTGCTGGATCGCATTAACCTGGATTTGGACTCGCTTGCGAAATCTGAGCCATGCCACGCACAAAAATCATACGTCTTTTTTGTATGTATGATATTTGATCATGAAAGACTACGTGAAATGATATCAGTGTGCGGAAGGTAGGAAAACGGGTTATCTACGGGGACTGTAATTAGATATCGTTGGACAGTCCATATGGTTGTCGTGGTTAATCTTTATACCATTTCTCTCATCCTCTTCACACCGATAACCTTACTCCACTTTCGAATTTATCTTAAATACAAAGACGCTTATTTTTCCAGGTTACCGTTGATGGATGGTAAGGTGATAGCTAACAAAAAACTGCCATAACCAACTACGATTACAAGTTATGGTTGTATATATTGTCACTATTAGTTACTGATATTGGTATCTTGGTAAGGATGTGCCACATCAAAACAATGACGTTTTGATCGCCACTTGGTTTATCTTTAGAAGGACGAAGGCAATCCTTTGGTAGGTGTATGTGCTTGTGTGTAAGTTAGGAGGTTCAAGGAATGCACGTGTAGATGTGAATTGTATTGATATATGTAGTGCATACTTCTAAGGCATGTACAAACTACCTTTCTGAAATGATCTACACGTGTTGTATGTGTACCCTTTGTCCTTTAGGAATATGTCAGCCATTTACGGGCTATGGTTGCAGCCAAGGATGGTGTTTGGTTTCGCTTTTGTGACCGCAGATCTAAGCCTTTATCTTATATGGACCCACAATAATTGTAAACTCCGGCGACAATGATTAATTTACGCATTTTAATAGCTCTCGCCTTTTAGCAAGGCAACGACTCTCAATTTGTGGTTGCAGCCATTGATGTTGTTTGGCTATGCCATTGTGCACATAGATATAAGCCTAATTTCAAGAATTTTATACGTGTTTTATTTTACTTACTTTTTTATTCACCTCAAATAGATATCAAGCTCTTCTCTTGCTTCCTGCTTTTGCAGTGTTAAGAACATGAAAAGTGTCGGTCACTTCTATTATATCATTTGATAGCTCGTATAGTAATATTTGAATCTTAATTATATAAAACGGGCCAAGCCTATGTAAAGCCCACAAGGCCTCCCTAATTGGCCCCTTTGTGGGATATATACCCCTCTCACACCTTGGAAAGGTTAGTTGTTTATTTCTGAATTTCATATTAATATTTCCTATTTTCCTTTCTCTCTCTTAAAAAGTGTTCACCCATCCGTTCTCTCTCTAGTTTTCAATTGTTTTATTATGAGTTAAGATAATCTGTATTCTTCATTTGGTATCGATCCATGGGTGATTAAGCTGGTTTTATGTAGCGTTTAGTTTACTTGTTCCTCGTGGTTTGGTTGAACATTAATACCAAAGAAGTTTATCTTTTGTGTGTCTAATACCATAAGATTATCCTCCCTTTTGTTTGTTTATCTTAGTATAGGGTAGTTGTACAAGAAAAACTTTGGAAAAACTCAAAAATCTTCATCTTTTTGTTGTTTATGGTTCGAAAAAGGGTTTTGGGTAAAAGAATCTTGATTTCACAATTTTTATGTTAAAATCCATAAAGTTTGTGGTTTTCAGGTTCTCCTAGTCTTAGAATAGCAACAAGTACAAGTGATTCAAGTTAACAAAAAAAATAAAAAACGCAAAAATTATGTTTTTAAGTGATATGAAGTGTTTGAAGACGGCTTTTTATACATACTGTTTGAATTCGGTGATTTATACGTTGTTGAATTCGGAGATTTATACATGTTTGATTCTGGCGGTTTATACGTGTTGAATCCGGCGATTTATACGTTTGGGTATAAGGCGATTTATACGTGTGTAATTCCGGCGATTTATACGTGTGTCAAAGTTAGAAATTTATACGTTTGTGGATTCGGCGATTTATACGTGTGTAGTTCCAGTGATTTATATGTGTTTTAAATCCAGCGATTTACACGTTAGAAAAAATCCAGAGATTTATACGTGGGATAAAATCCAGCGATTTATACCGACAAAATCCAACGATTTATACCGTTTTCAATCAGACGATTTGTACAATCTTCTAAAAGGCGATTTCTACATTTTTTCTTAAAAGGCGATTTATAGTTAACTTGGGTGCTTATACACTTATTATACTTATTGCTTGGAGATTTATACGGTTTTTTTGTGATTTGTTTAAATCGAGAAGTATTCAATTATTTTCTAGTTTTATCACGAATTGTAAAATCTCCGTTGTAATCTTAAGACTCATTCAGTTAAAACCAACCAACAATTTAACACAAACAAACTCTATCACTGTACGGTACCTTTCTATCTTATTCATATCAAAGAAAAATGGATTCAATTTACTCCAAATAGGAAAAAAGATACCCTTGCTGAAGTAATGATACTCTTTCTGGTGCTGACAATCGCATCACCAAGGTCGGATAAAGACTTGTTCTGATCTTGGAAAAGTATAATGGATTTATTACGCAAAACAGAGAGCATAGAAGGAAATGCTACTTGAATCAGTTGAACATGGTCCATTATTTGGTTACGATTGAAGAAAATGAGGGTGTGACTAGGACAAAGAATATATTGATTGTCTGCTACAGAGAAAATCCAAGTGATTGTGATCTAAGGACAACTAAGATCATTTTCAGGTACCATCTTGATATTATTCACTGCTTAATCATCACGAGTTGCAGGATCTATCGGGAAAAAGTTCAAACTTTATGCAAGGTACTCTTTGACTAAGCAGAAAGCGGAGTGTTAAACTGTATGATGCATTTGATAAGTTTACTCACATCAAGAGGGAATCACTTCATCAATATTACTTGAGATTCACTTAGGTGATCAATGACATGAACATTTACAAAATGAAAATGGTGCAGTTTCAAGTTAATACCAAGTTCTTAAACAGTCTTCCACCTGAGTGGCAGTGAGATTGTATGATGTCAAGCTTGTAAGATCTTGCCTACTACCACTTTGATCAGCTTCTATGCGTTATCTTACCAACAACACGAAATCCATGCAAATGAAGTCCGTCTTATGCTGAACGCATCAAGATCCGCTTCTGCAATAGTTACGAATCATCAAATGGACACCACCTCACTTCACACTTATCAGTTATAACAACAATCCACAGTTCAAAAACCATGTTCCTCTCAGTTCCTCATCTGGATCCAATTATCCCACACAACAATTATCAACTTCTTATCAATCCACACCTCTTGCAATTTCTTATCCATCCATGCCATATTCAAATGCTTACACATCTACAGTTCATCAAGATCCTTATCCTCAACCACAATCTGTTCCTCAAATTGAATATACCGTCTCCACGGTGAATCAACAAACACATCTTGTTGAATTTCCTCAGATAGACTCCGGTCTAGCAGTTCCTGTGTTTAAGCAAGGCGATGACCCTATTGACGCCATTAACAAAATGATGTCGTTTTTGTCAATTGTCGTCTCATCTCATTTCCTAACTACCAATAATCAGCTAAGAAATTCTTCCAACTCGAGACAACAAGCAACTATTCATGATCGAAGGGTGAATGTTCAACCAGTTCAGGGGAGATAAAATTCTTTTGTTGTTGGTACCTCTGGAACAAGGACTAACATCTCAGGAACAGTAGGGAATTATTTAGGTCAACCCCAAGGGTTGTAAACGTGTTTTAACTGCCAAGGGGACCAAGGTCACATGCGTGACCAGTGCCCAAGGCCAAAGAGGAAAAGAGATGATGTGTGGTTTAGGGAATAAAGTTCTGTTGGTCGAAGCTCAAGGAAATGGTAAAGTTCTGAATGAGGAAGAATTGGAATTCTTGGCCGACCCTGGTATTGCAGAAGGTCCAGTTATACAGTCGATCATTACACACAATGCAACTTATCAAGCCGATGATTTGGATGCGTATGATTTTGACTGTGATGAGATCTCTAACAGCCAAGAATCCGGGGGGCGGAGGGGGGGGGGTGGAAGTTCTTATGGCCAATTTGTCTAGTTACGGTTCAGATGTTCTCTCCAAGGTACCACACTCTAACAAAACTCATAATGATATGCTAAATCAAAGTGTGCAGCGAAGATGTTGTAATATGAACAAAACAATCTTGGGAATTTATCCAGAGCTATAGATAACCAGTGATAGCAATATCATTCCTTACTCTTAGTATTTGCTTGAAACACAAAATGCAGCTGTTCAGGATACAAATTCTTCTGCACATGCAAGATGCTTGCTTTTTATTTCTGTGTTTAAACAACTATCAAATCACGTAAACTAACTTGTAACAATGGTCAATAGGATATCTAATTGCCAATGAAAACCTATCTGCTGAGCTTGAGAAGATACAAAGGAACGGGTAAAATTGCTAGACGAAAGACAAAATGTGGATTTAGGGTACTAGGAGAAAATCTGATAAATGATGATATAATTCGGGATAAAGATGCACATTTTGCGGATTCTGAAAAGGAAATTAACTTTCTTAAACAAACTCTTTCTGAACAAATAAAAGAAAAAGAATAGTTATAAAAAACATTTAATGTTTTCAAAAACGAATCAAAGGTAAAAGGAAGTATGAATAATTGACAAACGAAATTGCCTTTCGGACAAAGAAAGATAAAGAACTTGGACAATTATTGTGCATAAAATGGGGTCAATCGCACAAACAATGTGCATATGTAACAAAAACCACCAGTTACTATGATACAACCTTAAACACAGCTCTTGGTTTTCAAAATCTTTCCATCTTAAACGAAGACTCAGCAGATTAGGCACTGATTTATGATGGTAGTTTTATTGCTAAGGAAACCAATGTGATTTCAATTGCTGATTCTGAAGAGACTTTAATGCTTGAAGAAGAGAGTCGATCAAAAATGCTTTTAAAACAAAGTGATCTAATAATCTTAGAAAAGAAAGTTAACATTAAACAAATTAATTATGCTGAGTTAAATCGATTATCTAAAGATTTTGGGAAATGTTTTGTCCTACAACAAGAACTGTCTGATGAACAAGCTTTTCGGTTATAAACTTCACACCTTAATACTGACCAATTTGCTTCTTCTCTTGTCAAAATTGAGACTCCTTATGAACTTCCTAAGGTAACCTGGTTTAATTACAAGCCTTAAAAAAGTTAAATACCATTCTTGACCAATTTAACACATGTGGTGATAAAAAGCTGATCATGCCCGGATTGCTTTAACATAAGGGGAATGGGGTTGACCTCCCTAAAGCTTGTTTTTCTAAAAGAAATTATTCCAATTATAAAGACCTTAAAAGAATATTCAATGTTTTTTGATAACTGATCTTTTAATGAGTAACGAAGTACAAACAGTTTTTAATTAGATGGAAGCTGCTGTTCAACAGTATCATATAGACAAACAGTTGCTTTATAAATTTCATAAGGACATAAATTTTTAATTGAAAATGATCGATCTTGGATCATATCCATTTCTCAAGTCATTGTGAATATGTTAAGAAATTTTTTGTGGATGAATTACTTCTGTGAAAGTGAAATCTTCTGTGGCTTATGATTTATTTGTGAATTATGTGGTAATGTGCAACAAGTATTCTGGAAACTTGAAGCGGAGCTTATCAAACAACATGACACTTGGTTAAAAAAGTGAGTATAATAGACTTCAAAAAGATTTTTGAACTTGAACAACACTGCATTTCTCTTGAAATTGCAATGCAACTCAATAAAGAAAATTTTCAAGAAATAAACATATTTTTTTTTTTGTTTTGAAAAAAACCAACTGAACCTTCATTTTGGGGAATCACATGTATTGAACTAACAAATTTAAAAGTTTAGCCTTCAAGTAAAAGACACGCATGCTGGCAATCCTATCCTCGACCGAGCTAGAGATCTCGCATTGAAATTGTGGCATCACGTCCGCGTAGGGCTTATTTGGGCTTATGAAAATAAGCTTATAAAAGCGGTTTCTCCAAACAATGCACAACAGATTACAATGGTGGGAAATGAGCTTATTTCAAGTAAGGGCTATTAAAGTACATTCAAAACTGAGCGCAGCACTCGATTGGGGTTGAAAGTGGGGGTTTTACAAAGAAATGACTGTGGGGTACTTGACTTTCACTTGGTGTGAGCTAAAAAGACAGAACAAGTGGCTTTTGAAAAGAGTAGTAAACACTAAATAAGCACACAAAACAAGGTTTGTGCTTAAGCTGCTTAAGAGCTTAAGTGGCTTAGCTTAGTTTGCTTTATAACTTTAACAGAACGTATAGGATTCATAATAATGATTTTTTTAACCAAAAAGCTTGTGACTAACTAAATTCGTTAAATTGGCTACACACTCAGCCAACGAATGGTGAGTGCATTTGACCCATTACCAATTTTCAAATTTACCCCATTTTAACTTATAGTGCCACAAACACCCCCTTAAATATTTAAAACTCGGGCTTTTACCTTTTTAAATGAAGTAAGGGGTGAGAAATGTGGTTCTAAGTATGGTTTAACAATTTTTACACATTGTTAAACGATTTTAAACAGAATTAAAGAACTAAAATGAGAATTGAAGTTTCAACAGTAGCAATAAAAAGAAACTCTTAACTTTTTTATTAAAAACAGAAATGTTACAACATAAACTTTTAAATAGTACTGAATTACACTACTTGCTTAAGAAAAAGACATAATTAAAACATTTAAACTAAAAAAACAGGGTAAAAAGGGTGTGTGTAGTTCGGCTTGGTCTCTTTTCTTTTATAGAGGTCCTCTTTGCCTTCTCTTTGTGTTAGCTGTGAGAGTACAAACTCTCAAAGCAATCCTAGCCCTTCTCTTTGTTCTTGTCTTCATCTCAACCATTGATGGGTTTCGGGTTGTGTGTTTTGTTAACAGGGAAAGGTATAGGGGCAATGGGGAGGTGGGAAGAGGTGAGGGGTAGGCTGTGAGAGTACTATGAGGGGATGGGGTGAGCTGTAAACCGTGGGTGAGGGGTGGTATAAGGTTGGCGGGAAAGGGTGAGGGTACAGGGTAAGTGGTTATGTTTAAAAGAAAAGATTGAAGATGATGCAAGAATAGTCCCCCATCATTTCTTCTCTTTTCATTTTCTATCTAAGCTTAATTTCAGTTATAACAAGGGTTTAGAAAATAACAGTTTTAGTCCTTGTCTTTTATAACTAAAAGAGTAAAGAGACTTTTAGGAAATTGCAAATTTGGTCCCTGCGTTTTATAACTAAAGAATAAAGAGAGGTTTTGGTTAATTGCATTTTCAGCCCTTGTGTTTTATTTCTCTATTTTTCTTTATAAAAACAACTTTCAAACTTGGCAATTTAGCCCCTAAAGTTTATAAAAATGGATTTTGGGCTTGTGTTGGGCTTGGGTTTTGTGTGGGGCCCATTGGGCTTGTATTGGGCCCACTGGGTTTGGGTTTGGGCCCAATAAGGTGTGTGGGCTTGTATTGGGCCCAATTGAGTGTGTTTGGGCCCAATAAGGTACAGGCTTGGTTATTGGGCTTTTTCAAGCCCAATAAGGTTATGGAGTGGGTTTTGTGTGTACAATGGCTGAGATTGGCTGTAACTGGGCTAGGATTGGGCCTTCAAAGTCTTCACAGTCTTTGTCAATTGCACACAAATGGGCTGTTGTAATTGATTGAGGGCCCATTTGGTCTTCACAGTCTTCATAGATATACTATTGGGCTTTCCCGGCCCAATTATGGGTTAAGATTGCATTCAATAGTATTCTTCAGTTCCGGCTCCGGTTTGACTGCTGATTCTTCAGTATTGACTCTGACTTTGGCATTTTTGGACTTTGGCCTTGATTTTGCACAGTCTTTTCCATTCCATGCTCAGTTTTGTCATTTTGGCTTGGTTTTCTGTCTTTTTGTTGATATCCACTTCCTGCACAATACAAATGCAAAACAAACATATATTTGGCAGTTTTTGTCTGTTTTTGGTCATTTAAGCTCGTTTTTAGAGGTAAAAGATATGTGTAATTAAGCACTTATCATTCATCGACAAATAACTTCTATCTTTAAGTATTCCTTTGATGGTCCTTGGGCTACATAGAAGGAGGTACCAAAACGTGATATCAAACTTATGTGGGAGCATTTTCAGGGTTATAATTGCAATTGCTTATAATTTGATAAACCAAAAGCTTTATTAAGCGATATATTTTACTTATAAAGTGTTCTATTTAACTTATAAAGTGTTGCACGAACCATATATAAACTTGAGAAGTAATGGTTGTGTAGGGGTTATATCAATGGGATGCTCGAGTGAAAGCCTTGGTTGAAAAAAAAAATTAAAGACTATTTGAGTAAAAGGTTTTCTGATGTGATGAGGGAATGCCGACTATAAGCTGCTTGCCGTGCTAAGGAGGCGGGTACCCCAATTGTTGACCAGGACTTTACAATCCTTAAGCCTTATCCCCCAGTCTGGATTGATCCAAAAGATTGGTCTGACATGATTTATAGGGTGTGGAATACCGATGCATGGAAAAAAAGTCAAAAACCGGTCGGGAAAATAGGAGCACCTTGGTTGAAGGCCAGGTTTCAAAACATGCTGCTGGCCCAATTCGGATTAATCAACATCGTCTAAGAATGGTAAAGATATACTCAAGTATTCTTGTTTTTCAATTCTTTTTAGTTTTGTAATTTTTTTAATGTAACTTAAAATATTAACTTCATAGGAAAAGGAAATAGGTGGTCCAGTAAGTTCCTTAGAAGTTTATCAGCGTTGCCATACAAAGAGAGGCTCAGTTTCAAAGTATATTACCACTAGGACGAAGAATGTGGCGGTAAAATATTTTATCTCCTTTTAGTATGAATTGTTTAAGTACTTATTTGTATATTGAAACTAGAATTCTGATTATAGGACAAGTATTTTGATTTGATGGAGGAGAAGTACGGGGCAGATCATGAATGTCATCCTTCAGTTGGTGATAGGGAGATTTGGGAGCGGTCTTGTGGTGGACCCTGTAAAAAGGGACGATTTTTTAGATTTAGTGCCTCAATGAATCTTGATTTGGCGTTGACTGGTACACCGAGCACGCCAAGTACCGCAACACTAATGCCATATCATCCCAGTGTTACATCTTCACAAGAGGCATGATTTTTCTATTGCGTTTACTGATTTTATCGGTGTTTGGCTGCTGATTTGTTTGGTTTGTATAAGTATGTTAGGTTCCTGATAGATCAACAAATAGACATTTGGTTGCATATCAAATCCTAACTCATAAACCTACACATATCTTATAGCAGTTGCAACAAAACTTAAAGTGAGGATTCACTTATGCAAAACATAATAAACAACTAACATGGCTCAATCGTATTGTCATGCCTCATTAAAAGCATTTAAGCATTATTTGTCTGCCACTATGATTAGATTTAAGCATTTTTGTTTCTTTGGACCAAGAGATCCCAAGGTTGTAGTGACTTATAAGATCAAACAAACCCTCATCATATAAGTAAAAAATGTTACTATTACAAGGGTAATGCATCCATTCTAGCATAAAGCCCTTTTTTCTTTCAAGGGTAATGCATCCATTCTAGCATAAAGCCCTTTTTTTTCTTTTTCAATAAGCTATTTAAGAAATTCTGAATAATTGGTTAGATAAGGTGGTTGTATTTTGATGATATAAGAAGCTGGTATCCATGTTAGTTTATTAAGCAAAAATTAGCCAATTATGGTATTTTTTTGATTATTTTTGTCTAATATTGTCGGTTGAAAACTTGAAAGACCAACTAGCCGAGCAAGAAAAGGTGGCGCAAGAACGAGAAAAAGTTACCAAGGAGTTGCAACAGGCTGCTGAGGAGGGGGAAAGGGCATCTGAGCAGCGGGTTAAGGAGTTATAGGAGCAAGTAAAAGACACCGCTAACATGCTTAAAACTCTAAAACCGCCACCTTCTCTACCTCCCAAATAGTTAGTTAGTTATTGGGTATCATCAAACTTGCATTTTGTTTATGGTAAGTTTGAACCTGGATATCTAGAAACCATCAAATATGTATCTTTTGCTAACATGACTAGAAACAGTTTCTATGTCCGAGCTTTTTTTAGATATTGTTCTATAAGCTTGGATGCTAGCGAAATTTAATATTGTGTATGAAATGTTGCTTCATGATTTTACATTTGTTGGTTGTGTATTAGGTATTTAATCCCTGCATTAGTCTTTTAATAATTATAATTTGTCGTAGGTAAAAATGAAACTTGATAGGAAATCACTAGGGAATCAAAGTTGAAATTTAGTTGGAATCGCTAGGAAACAATTTCCGTCACTAAAAGTCCCTAGCAGATTCACTAGGAAATATGTGGCCATTTTTGTCACTGGGTTTGATCAATTGTGAAGGATCTCCTAGGGAAAATATCCGTCGGAATGGTATAAAATCCGTCAAAAAGCTTTGTCACTAAGGGTTTCTGAGCATGGTTTTCGTTAGGGATTTTTACCCTCGGAAATTCCTCACTAAAGGCCTTATGTGACGGATTTCCTACGGATTTGGCTGTAGGTAAAGGCCCTTTTTGTGGTAGTGAAAGAATGAAGGGCTGGTTGGAAGTTTCCTAAACTGACTCACACATAGTTTCTACCCTCATCTTTATAAATAGAGGTGAGGGGGATGCTAGTTATTCATTATTCCTAGTTGTAATAGCTTTATTGAGTGATTAAATAAAGGTTTGTTTCATGTTATAATGTGTGCATATTCTTGTCGGTTCTTTGTAGTTATTGTGTCTTCTGTGTTTGCTATTTGTGCTTGATAAAACTCGCAATCTAGCGTTCCGCGATCGAACTTCGGGTTTGTTGTCGTAATTGTCCAACTAGTGGTATCAAGAGCCATAGGCCAGTCGTGGTCTCCAAAGATCGCATGTTAGATTGAGGTTTTGAGTTTAGAGCAAAGAAAACTGTTAGGATTAATGTTTTCTTAACTTAGTACCGACAGTACAAATAGTTAGTACTGTCAGTTATACTTAGTACCG
>BQNB010000229.1:130891-193151 GCA_026074375.1 Tanacetum coccineum
CTCAGGAAAAGGAACCATCAAGACATCCTGCTTAGACTTTGAGAAAGTTAGCTATGTGGAGGAGCTTAAGTTCAATCTCTTAAAAAGCAGGTTTGGAGACGGCTGTGGACGATGCATTTCTTTTTAACCCTCCAAATAGAGATGATTTATTAGACTCGGCGATAAAAAACTCAATCAGGTATTTAAAAGCTTCACGCCAGAAAGACCTGACATCATTTGTGAGGGAGGGAGTTGACACGCTATTAATGTATCTGTATAGAGCTAGGAATTTTGTTGATGAAATGGAGAGTCTTGCATCTTCTGAGAACTGGTGCATAGTGGAGGAGTTGGAAACTTTACTGAATGATTCGGGGCATTTAAGGACACTTGCCTTCCTCTGTGAAAGCAAAGGGATGAGCTCCAAGGCTCTTGCCATATGGCGAATATTGGCAAGAAATTATTCATCTGGCTACTTGAAGGACCTGCCACAAACAATTACAAAGCAGGATTTAGGTGTAAATATTATCTCCGGCAAAGAGACTGCGGCAACTGAAGCTACAAGGATTCTTGAGGAGTTATCTGATCAACATCTGATACTGCAACATCTTGGATGGATTGCAGATATCAACCAGCTGCTTGTTGTTCGAGTATTAACGTCCGAAAAAAGGAGTCATCAGCTTCCACCAGATGAAGTAATTGCTTCCATCGATCCCAAGAAAACCGAAATTCTTCATAGATATCTTCAATGGTTGATTGAAGATCAAGACTTTGATGATCCTCAGTTCCATACATCCTATGCTCTGTTACTCACCAAATCAGCACTTGAAACTTATGAAACCAAAAGTCTGTCTCGAGATGCCGAAGCTGGAACCTCGGAGTCTGGAAGGCATTCGATATTCCAAAATCCCGTTAGAGAGAGACTACAAGTCTTTTTACAGTCTTCAGACTTGTATGACCCCGAAGAGGTCCTAAATCTGATTGAAGAATCAGAATTATGGTTGGAAAAGGCTTTGACTTAGCAAGATTTAACTTTTTGGTCGTAACCATTGGTATGATGAACCCATAGCTACGTTTGAGGGGAGGACTACATGTAAAGTACTGGTACACAAGTAAAGTACTGTTCTGGTTATGAAGAATCTTTGGAAGCATTATGGTTATGCTTAAGGGGAGGATATGAATGATTGTTCAAAGTTTTGATGATTTGAAGAGATATTTTGATAAATTGCAGGGTTGTGATTGACAAATTTGAGTTGTAAAGCTTTTTAGGTTGAAAGTACTGCTTAGACAACTCAAAGTACTGCTCGTCTTAGAAAGTACTGCTTAGACAACTAAGTACTGTTCTAACGTTCGGTCAACGGTCAAACGCGCGTTTTTGAGATAAAGACGTATTTACAACGGTAACTTTCTTTGTTACCCATCGCAACCTATAAATGCTCAACTGAATTGCATTTTTCTCTCACTTCATTTCTTTTTATTCACAAATTTTGTAAATCCAACCTCCGACGCACATCACTTTCATATCAAATGGCCAATATTCGCACCTGTAACAAGCATAATATGATTGCTTGTGTGGAGAAGACTGCGCATAATGCTGATTTTTATCAAATCATTGATTATCTCACTGGATGCTCAATTAACTACTCTTTGTTAGTTGATCCTGATCTCATTGGTCCATGGCTTCAACAATTTTGGGCTACAGCTTCTCTAAGAGTAATTAATGAGGTGCCTCATATTCGAGCAATGGTAGCTGGGAAAAGGATTTTGATTTCAGAGGAAACCATTAGGGCTGATCTACTATTCGACGATGCTGATGGTGTTGACTGTTTTCCAAAACAAGTTCTTTGGGACTCGCTCAGAGACATAGGCTACGAGGGTAATTTGGCACAGCTTACTTTTTCTAAACCTCTATTTAGCCCTCAGTGGAAGTATTTAGTTCATGTTTTACTTCACTGTCTAAGTCCTAAGAGTACATCATGGGAACAATTTGGGACTAACATAGCATCAGCTCTAGTAGGATTAGCAACCAACCAAAAGTTCAACTTTTCTTTGATGATAATGAATGGAATGCTAGGACATATTTCAAATGGTACACCTTTTCTTATGTATCCTAGATTCATCCAACTGTTTTTGAACAAGCAATTAGAGGGAGTAACCAGACCTCAGAATTTTCTACCATCCGTTACTCTTCCTTCTAAAGTTTTTACCTTTATGAGAAAGCACAGTCCTAAGTTCTCATGTAGGATTACACCTTTGACTCCACCTATGTTAGAGGTTGTAACAGCATTAGCAGCAGAGGAAGCACATAGTACTAGTTCTCATTCTAGGGCTGAAACTTCTCCAAGGGATGCTCAAGGTACCCCTACTCAAAGTGCTGCTCAAGCTAGTATTAGTACTGCTGAAGGTACTGTTGACTTACAAGATACTGCTGAAGCTCAAGGTACTGATGATGCTCAAGGTACTGCTGCAGCTCAAGGTGCAGTTCAAGGTGCTGCTGATATTCCACAATCTCCCAATGATTATACTCCCACAGATGCGTCTCAAACATCTGGAGGAGATGAGGGACTTTTGGATTTATATGCTTTAAACAGGGAGGTTAGGAGGCTCAAGAAGCAAACCATTTCTCAAGCCAAACAGATTCACAAGCTAAAGGTCAAACTCAAGAAACTGTCAAAAGTGGTAGAGCCAGTGGTCAAACATCACGCTTTTTGGGTAGAAAGTCAGAATCTTAAGAAAAGAAGAAAGAAGCAAAGGAAGAAGGTGTCTTCAGTCAAACTGGGGAGGAATAAAGATGCAAGTAATTTGTCTAAAGAGAATAATGATCATGATCAAGATGACCATACAGCCTTCGTTTATGAAGATTTTGATGCCACAGCCTTCGTTACTCCTGACTTAGAAAGAAAGAATGATGAAACAGTAGAAAGAAAGAGTGATGAAACAGAAGAGGTACTTATTGAAGAAGAAAAAGATGCTTCTGATGTAAAAAGTGGGGATACTGAAGAATTTAGATTGAGAGAAGATTCAATAAGTACTGCTAGACAAAGTGTTGTTACTCCAAGGACTTTAGATTTTGATGATGAAGCAGGTCCTTCAAGTCAAATTCGTCCAACTCAAGAAGAAGAGCCTGAAGAACAATTCAAAGATGATGAATTTCTTGCTGATCTCAATAGAACAAGAGGCTTAAGCATTCCTGGTCCCATGCAATCTCAACCTCAACAGCCAACTCAAGCTACTGACCCAAAAGAAAAAGGTAAAGGGATATTGGTTGAAGAACCCAAAAAGAAGAAATTAACTCTTCAACAAATCAGAGCTTTGGAAACTAAAAATGATGAGGAAGTTGCTAGAAAGGTTCAAGCAGAATGGGATGCAGAAGAAGAGAGAAAAAGGTTGGAAGCTTTGAAGAACCAAAGGATATTTCAAAGCGAAACCTACATCCTTGCACATGAACGACTTTAAATGATGAATTTCTTAAAGGGTCAAGGATACAAGAATTTGCAAAAGCTAAGGTATCCACAAATGAAGGAACTATATGATAAAGTTCAAGAATCCATCAAAGATTCTTTCAAGGATTTTATTCCAATTGGTTCAGAAAAGGAAAAGCAGATGTTACAGGAGAGAGATGCAAAGAGACTCTTAAGGAAGAGAAAAGCTACAGTTACAGAAGAACAGCCATCAAAGAAGCTTAAATTGAGGACAGAGACAATTGATGAGCTCAGAAACTATCTTAGGATTGTAGACTTTGAGAAGAGTGCACAAGATAGAGAGTCACTGGAAGCAATCTCTATGATTACAGAATTCAAGGTCATTGACTCACCCGATGGAGAGTATCTCATGATTTATAGGGCGAATACTCATTTCAGAGCTTTCGACACTTTGTGGGAGATACTGCACATTTTGGATAGACAGGATCTACATCATCTATATCTGGTTGTACAAGACTATTATAAGCATATTCCACCAACCGGGTTAGGATTGATACTTTTGGGTGATCTTACAACTATTTGGGAGACGTCTGCAACAAGTGATGATGACTTCTGGAAGAATCAAGAAGACTGGGAAATTGTAAGATGGAGACTTAATGAATCTTCAGGAGTACATACATTAGAATTAGAGGATGGTACAATGATTCATATGCTGACAGAAAGAAGATATCCTCTATCAAGAGAGCTAATGATCAGGATGCTAGATCATGGTATGGAAGTTGAAGATGAGAGTGACATAGCTATCACATTGATACATTTGTTTATTCTATGGACAACTGAAGATGGTGATGATTCTTAAACAACTGGTATGATTTATCAAAATTTTCTTTGTAAATAACATATCTTGTTTTGATAAAAAGATTTAACTGTGAACAAGCAGTACCTTATTCAAAGTACTGCTAGTTTAAAACAAACAGTACTTTGTTGAAAGTACTGCTAGTTAAAAAGTTGTTTTTGAAATAATTTGAAGTTTTGAGTGTGCAACAAGGTTTAAGGCAAAAATGTTTGAATATAAAACTGTTTTAAGGGATTGAGTGTTGATTAACCATCACACAGCAAATGGTAATCAATTCACCATATCTAACAGATATAAGAATAGCTATTAAAGAATTGGGACTAGTCCAAATCAAACCAGTTTTGGTACATCGTCCCAATCTCAAATTTGTTGATGGTTGACAATTTACAAAAATTGTATGGTGATAAATACTCCATGGTATCGCGCACTGAAGTATTGGCTACTCCAGAGCAAACGGCTTTTGGTAAAGGGAACATCACATATCTGCTGACAGTCGTTCATCTCGTTTGCTCCAAACTTATAATGCGTTCTCTACTCACCAATGGCTTTTGGGTTGAGAGTTGGTACGTCCTGAGCAAAACTCGGATACAGGTTAATGATCTTATCAAATCTGTAATGGTTATAATGACTACCAAAAGTCATATATTATTCCAACACACTTTGATTCATGTTCTGAGTGTTGAAGTGGTTTTCAGTTCACCATGGATTATTAACTTTTCTATAGGTACCAAAAGAACTCGACTATCGCCCAAGACGTGAATGGTACTTTGGTAAAGGCTCATACAACCATCTTTCATGTCTTGAATGCAAAACGACAATGTGAATTTTTTCGAAGAATGTTTATGTTCCAAGAAGAGAGTTTCATTTTCAAGATACTCAAACTGATTGTATACAAAGATTACTGCTTACGAGGAGTATATCTAGGATCGATTGAAGACTTGTCCCTATTGATCGCTATGAAGGAAAGATGCCTCCAACATCCAAGAAAATTCGCGCCAAGTCAAGCAGTAGTATTAAGTTAGTGGAGGATTGTTGGGATAACAATACAATCGTCATAAGGTTCAAAGTCTACTGCTAAGTCTGAAGATCAAAGTACTGCCTGCGAATAGTCAAGTCGACGGACTTTATACCTGAGGAACTTAAAGTAACTTATTAGTTTACAAGGTTACATTAGTAGTTTTTCATGTAACAGTTAAATTAGTGTTTCAAGTCTTTAATTAGTGTTTGTGTCTTACAAGGTCTGGACAACCTACTAGAGTTATCCTTCATGTTTATATTAAAAGGATGCTCTAGTAAGGGCATTCGGTGGGACTCACAACACACAATCAGGTAACACAACAACACAAACAGCATTTGTTAGAAGTATTAGATGATTAAGTATTGAGTTAGGGATCCCTGCAAACTTAGGTTGATTAATACGGTGTGATAATAACAAATCCGTTTGTTAATCAACATCTGTGAGTTTTATACTCGATTTGATTACTCGTTAACTTGTTTTCGCCTTCAACGTTATCTTATTAACTCAGTGTTTCATTATTATCACTTGGATAGCTATTTCATGGACATGTAAACATTACTTTAACAGGCTAAAGGGCCTTTTTATACTAAGGTATATCGTGTCTTACATAGGTTCAATACTTTCGGCTCTTCGTATTTAATCAGGACCACCACTTTCTCACCAAATTTCTCTAACATATTGTAACATCATAAATTGACCGATCCATACATCTCCAACAAGGGTTTAGAAATCTTATCTGGATCAGGGGAGAGAATTTGATATTAATATGACATCTGATAAAATATGAAATTACTCGTAGACTCAATCAGGTATCCTCCACTCCATGTGCCTCAAACAATTTTGTTTACCGATGCACGTGTTGACGGGGAAGCGTTTCTAAATAATCAAATCAATCACAGGCCAAACAATGGCTTTTGATATTTTATCACAAAGTACTCCTGGCTTGATTTTTTAAAATGAGTTTAATGGGTCAAGGTGAAAACTATACCAAAAATACCGACCTGTATTACTTTATCAGTGTTATCAAGGATTGGGTAGGGATAGGTACTCGTTCTAGGATCCCGCGAGAGCCGAAGGGATCTACACCAAGGGACAATCCACTAGTTAGTGTGAAAGTTCCTTAGGTTATGATTACAAAAGAGTATTGCTGAGTTTACCGGCGCAATAGTATTGGAATGAAGATGGGAGCTAGTACTTTGGAAATACCAAAAAGGTATTAGTTA
Organism: Tanacetum coccineum; assembly: GCA_026074375.1. NCBI lineage: Eukaryota > Viridiplantae > Streptophyta > Magnoliopsida > Asterales > Asteraceae > Tanacetum > Tanacetum coccineum. Next base: position 137,387 of record BQNB010000229.1, read on the forward strand.
ATGAAGTCTCGGTAAGCACTGAAGGGGTTGTATAATGAAAAGTAATGTTAAGATAAAGGGTCGATAAAGAAAAGCTTCCGTCTTAAAACATTAGGAAGAAAACCGGGTCAAAATATGCTGTCAGAATTCACTATGGTTGATTACATGACATTGTTGAAGACTCAGTATCATGGACCCAGTGATCTACGCTGCCACGACCCTCCCTATGCACACTCAAGTTCCCTCAAAAGGATTCTTAGTCTTCATTCTACTGGTGATTAATACATTTCTATCTATCTCTCTCACTCAGAGTTAGATGATATTTAAAAGGTGGCAGATCCGCTCCTGCCTACGAATACTATTTAACTATGCCTGCTCATCACATATTGTGTTTACAAGTAAGATTTTAAGAGTCCTACACATTATCCTCGTGGTATTACCAGAACATCCGAGTGATACGAAAGCATACTCTCACAATGGATTATGAGAAATCCTTCCTAGAGCCAACAGTCAAAAACTAGCTCTGGTCATGGTGACATGTGAGATCCACTTATGGATACAAACTTGTGACATATTGGAAGGAAAGCAATCTATGTCTTATATTTCTCTTGATTTAATTTTAGTGTGATTCTATTATGAAAATTCACACTTGATTCCAGGCAGTGAATTGACGATTTGTTTTTTTTAAAACCTTGTGTTGTGCTCAACAACTGATTTTACGACGCACTTGTTTGGTACTATTTCAAATCAAATGTACTTGCTAATGAATTTGTTTTTTATGATATAAAACCGTCAATGTGTCACAAAAACTCTTTTCTGAGTGGCACGCGATTGACTTTCAAATCAATTTTTGCATTAATCAGTGGGTTTTCAATTCACTGGTTTACTCACTCCGTGCTTTGTCTACTTTGAGATGCTCCGGTTTGAGAACGGCTAGCGCAGCTGCGAAACCCTGTCAAGGAGATTCTTCGGAATCCTACCTGATCACAGGCAGTATTTATACTGAATAACGGGGAACCGTGGTTCTTGCAACCTTATTCAATGAAAGTGAACAAAGACACTTTCGTTTGTTTATCACTAACGTACACTTGCAGGAATCCTCGACGGTAGACGGTAGCAGCTGATGGCAAGAGACAAGTCAATTCACAACCCCATGCTTACACTTAATATTCCTTATCAAAGACATCATGATAACTGAAAGACCTACAACACAGCTTCCGCATCTTTGATGTGTGCTATCATGATCCATAAAAGTATGAGCATGCCGGTCTGAAGGTCACAACATCACATGGAGACAATACTACCACCAGGATGATTTGGAGATTTACTGTGGCTGATGATCTTAAAGAATGCTCAAAGATCACACAAGTCAAAGGAACTACGATCAAAGACTACTACAGTATGTACAAAGAAATCAATGCATGAAGAATCAAAGACTACGAGCTGAACATAAGAAATAGATAGCTGAGCTTAATTTTGTATTTTCTGGGGTGACCTCCCTTAGGGGGAGATTGTTAGATTTTAGAAAAAGACTCGGTCACCCTATGTATTTACCGTTTATTGTTACTCGTAGTTAAGTAGTTAATTTATAATGTTCGGTAATGGGCCGGGTTTTAAATCCAACGTATTAGCCCTTCACCAAGGCCTTAGGCCGGTTTCTTTGTAACTATATAAGCCTCTTCCTTGCCATGGAAGAGGTGGGTTAGTCATTTCATTAATACAAGTTCATTTTCTTACTCTAGAAAGTTCTCTCTCACTTTCTCTCTCTAGAACTTGGCTAATCCACTAGTCATTCGAATCTGTTATGATTTCCAATATCCTACAGTAACATCCCGCTCCGATAAAGAGACCAAGAGTCACATTATGGTGTCATATCAGAACATATAAACGCAAGCGGAAGACTTTATTAAATAAAAATACTAAGTCATGAAACAAAATGACTTCTAAAAGTATTAAAATTCCAACTAAGTGTAAATGAAAAGAGATCTTTAAACAAAAAAAGTCTTAAACATAAATCCAAACAAAGGAAATCTATCAAGGGTCGGTCCTTTAAAAGCTTCCTACTCTCAACACTCAAATCTCAGCATCCCGCTTATTACCTGCCGCAGGAAAAGAAAAATGCGGCTGAGCTAACGCTCAGTGAACAGATATAATAATAAAAAGGTAATAAGACAAAAGAATGAATGAAACGAATCACGAGAACCTGCTAAACAAATATCATACGAAATATGAATCAAATGAATAAGAATCGAGAATAACAAAGGAATGCCCACGAGCTCAGATAAATGTCTAAACATGATATATGAATAGACCCTAAACAGATATAATCATATAGCCACATAATAAGTTGTACACAGGATTTGCAACTCTTGATGCACCAAATGTGATATGGGGTGTATAGCACACACATAACCATTCACCTGAACTAAATGAAACAAAGTACCTAGGATGCATCCATACGCTCCCTGCAAAATAAAGTCATATCCATATACACAAGTACAATGACGAGTATAGATACATATGTAAGCTAATAATAATCAAAGGCCATCATTCAAAAGGGAACGTCGTGGACTAATCACACCGCCACAGATAGTGTCATGCCATTGGTGCATCAATGACATGATCATGGTACCTCCATGACTAGTTCAAATAGCTCGGGCAAAGATTTAAGCAAACTGAACAAGTTACCAATAATTCAATCAAGATAACGGATCTAATATCATATTCAAACAAAGATCAAAGGAATCATGAATGCGAATATCAATCAAACAGAATATCAACGAATATCAATGAGTCATGAGTACGGATAGCAAATCGGACAGAATATCAAATGAACCAAAGTAGCTAAAACAAATGAGAATCAAGTCACGAGGTGTCCTTACTAAAAGACGGAATATTTGTACCTTAACAAACACGTAACGGAGAGAAAGAACATAAAGACAAGATATCACTCCCTCTTCACCGAATCTACAAGAATCCATGATTACATATCATTATATATCTTATTTTATATGATCATTGCTAAATCTTAGCACTTATAGCACTTAATAAAACCTAATTAGGGTTTTCTTAATTTTCAGAATCTGTGAACTTTTTAAGAGTTGGTTTCCAAATTTATAGACCCATTAAACGACCTCTTAAAATTCTACCAAAAATCACAGAGGTTCCCACATGTGTCTAGTATGCCCATGAATTTTGGTTGATTTTATTTCCATGTATAAATACCCCTTTAACCATCGTTACCAAAACTGATCCAGAAAATGACCTGCTGGTACTTTCAAAAAGTTCACGCGTAAAAACCCTACTTAGACAACTCAGAAAATTCTGAAACAAATCATGGATGTAGCTAATATCATGAAGATTTACCAGTTCGAATTTTAAAGGCTAACTCCTTACGGTTTGAGAATTAAAAATCAAATACTACTACTTAATTTTTCGGATAGAAATTCCAGATTCGACACTTAGTCTTATAAAAATTAAAAATCGACCTTCCCGACCTCCAATGGACATGAACCTGGATTTTCCAGAAACTAGACTCTTTGAATTTAACTTCAGGCTCAAGAATCATGTCAAAACTCGTTTTTATCACCAAGTTACACCCCGATCAATATGACCCAAAATTCTGGACAGAAACATAAAGACATATAAACCCTAATTCTAACAAATCCTCTTCATAAAAACATATCCTAGGATTTCTAATCTTATAGGTTTTCATTAAAACATCATTAATGATGATCTATGGTTTCATAACATGATTTTAACAAGATTATTTTAGGTTCAATCATAAAGAATTTTACAAGATTATTACACATGTTTTCCTTTTACAATTTTATGATTTTATGCAAAACTTATGTGTAATCATGGTGACACAAAAAATGAATTCAAAAAAACATGGAATACCTTAGAGAATTAAGAATGGAGAGGATCACAAGAACAAGAACACCAAAGAATTAAAGCCAAGAATCACACCAAAAACACCAAGGCTTGAAAAACACTACCGAAATCACCAATTACTACACCACCTTCTTCTTCTTGCAAAGTCTATGGATGAACACAAGTTTTGGAGTAAAATTTTTGAGAGAGAATAATGAGGGAGAGGAGATAGAGCCGGCCATATATATAGAGAGGAGAGGGGGACAAAAATTTCTTATTCTTTTAGAAGATTTCAAAAGATTTGCCTTAGTCCTTTTACACTTAATACTTAAAATAGGTTTTGTAAATAAAAAAATATATCATTCTAAATAAAGAGGGGGGGGGAGGCGGCCATATATATATATATATATATTTTTTTTTAATTTTTATTATTATTTTTAAAACAAATACCTTATATTATGTATTTATAATACACAAATAATTATAACCTAAGGTTTTAATGTTAAAGACTTATTATTCAAACTTAGATTATATTCAAAACGGTGAAATAAGAATGTAAACCTAATTTTTGGGTTTTACAAGAGTCTAGCTTATCTTTGCTTAATGTTGATTTAAATTAGCTTATTGTAGCTTATTCTAGATCTGTTTTAAGTTTTTTTAGTTTTCTAAAGTAGTTTGTGAGTCTTAATTTTAAGCTAAAAAGTGGTCATTTCATTTCAAAAAGTCCAATATCAAGTAGTGTAGTCTGCCATTTGCATTAGCCTTTTCTAGCTTATTTCTTTGTCATGTCTGCTTAATTCTTGCTTATTTGAGTCATTTGAGTTTAGTACTTCATCTGTTTTTTGCTTTTTAGCTTTTTACCTATTGCTTATTAGTTTTATTTTTAGCTTAAAATCTGCCAAAAGTTCTAAAAAATCCATTTTATAAGTTTGTTGTCTTAAATCTTTTTAATGCTTTTTAGCTTATTTGATTTGCTTATTCGTAAGTCATTAGTGCTTATTAGGTCTAGGTCATTATTTGTTTTCTGCTTAGTTGCTTTTCTTATTGCTTATTGAGTTCAAAAAGTCTAAACAGTTTAGCTAAATGTCTTTAAGTCAAAATAAGCAAATCTGTCACCTTTTGATTAGCTTTTTCTAGCTTATTAGTGAGTTCTGGATATAAGCCCTTTATTAAAATTGCTTATTGTTGCTTATTCTTTAGCTTTTTCAAAAATAAAAATTTTAAAAATGTTTTTAGAGAAAGGAAGGTCACAGGACTCGAACCCGTGACCTCCCCCTCGACATACACACGTCTTACCAATGCGCCCTTGGGACTTTTTCATTTATCCCTTACACCATTTATTTCATATATGCATTTTAGATTTAGCTTATTCTGCTTATTTGATTTTTTTCTGGCTTATTGGTTTTTGCTTTTTGCTTTGTTTTTCTTTTTAAACCTTAGGAATAGTGGTAAGTATTTATAGTAATTTTCTTAAATTTTTATAATCAAGTTTAGTATTTTTAATCTAATTTTTAGTATTATTTAGCTTAAAAAAATAGTTTTAAAATATATAAAAAAAATTGTCTTTTAAAAATTAGTTTAAGTCATTTAGTTTAAGAAATTTGTATTTTGAGTTTTTAGAATTTTAATTTGTCATTTTTAGTTTATTAGAGAGTTTAATTTAGTTTTTAATTGCTTTAAATGTCGTTAGATTTTTAAGTTGCCTTAATTTATAGATTAGCGTGCCTTTATTAGTTTCCTCTTCGCATTAGTAGATTTAGAAAACAAAACCAAAACTTAAATGACAATCAAGCTCGATTTACAACATGAACGTAGATTTCTATTCACCTCTCACCGAGGAGAACGATACCCGTGTTGATTACTTATTATTCTTTCCTAAGAATAATTTGTATGATACTTTGCTTATGTATATGTATTTTATTATATATCTGAGGGTTTATTATTTGACACTAGTAATGGAATATCAGACACGTATTCCGTCCAGGCCCCATCTGGAGGTGTGACAGATTGGTATCAGAGCCAAGGTTATAGAGAACCAGATAGAATACCTAGGTAGAATATCCAGGTCTGGTCTATAACCAGTATGTGATCCTTACGTGCTTTTATGTGTGTCTTATACGTGTTTTTGCTATGGCATATACCTGAGAACCATTTTTCCTTGAGCATGCTATGATATGGGTTTACCTCTGCCCTGCGTTTATTTTTCCCTGCGTTTAGGTTGCGTTGCGTTTATTTTTGCCCTTGAGCTCCATTTTGCTATGAGCTTGCGCTTATCTTTTCTCTGCGGTCATTTTCTCTCTGCGGTTACGTTTGCCTTACGTATTTTTCCCCGATTGCATATATAGAAGTTGTCTATATAAATATTAAACTTTTCTAAGACATTTGTGACGAGCAATGGTCTCGAACTTATTTTTTTTCATAACCTTATACAATATCGTTTTACACGAAACCCGTCACAGTTTTGTTTACATAGAATTATGTATGAATCTAAGTATTACAAGTCTTGTATGGGCGGGACTTGTAACAGGAGGTTTGATATGATAATTGAGATGTAACTCGTTCATAAAGACCTTTATCTTATTTACTTTAATCGTGTACTCATCAACTATTTTGAACTCTATGTCGATCTCCCCTGATTGTTTTACTCCCCGTCTTCGAAGGCGAGTTTTTAAACACTCGTCCCATACTTATTAGAGCACCGACATCATCATGTCATCCACCACCTTGAAGAATTATGTGAGTACGCGTATTGCATCATAAATTATTAAGTAGGCTGATTTATAATCTCTTTATTTGAAGGGATTGGGATGCCTCTTCATTTAAATAAATAAATTGTAAATTACCGAACCATAAGTTTATCAATTCACTATTTACATAAATTGGGACACTTCTTTATGCAAATAATAAATTATAAGTGAGTGGGCTTAATGGTATCCAATATCACACGAGTATGAACTCAAACCCAATAATCACCGGAATCCGTTAAAAAAGGTCTAAAAACACAATCGTGCCTTACCACTCAGCAGAATCTTAAGGCCTCACTTGAACTACCTTATCTCATTCTTTGGTTATTACTTTTGCCGTTACAAAACCTTGCGATCATGAACTGTTTGTGGAGCTAACCGACTTGTGCACTCTTGAGCTAATGAATTTGATTCATCCTGGAACTAACGACCGCGTGCAATATTCCACCGCCTATCGCAAAAGCTCTCCCGCGAGCTCCTCCCATTTGTTGACCTTTATTCTAGGGATATTGTTTCACGAAATGTCCTCACTCTCCGTATCCCATCACCGTTTGTTATAGTTATTGTTGCTATGTATTCTTATACTTTTGGTTCCCGACTCCATATGTTTGTGCTATGATTTTCAAATTATTAAAATGAATAATTATTTTAATAAAGATTTTTGATGATTTCGGATATATAAATTGTTCTTGTTGAGAGGTTGTGAGATTGTGAGATGCAGCAAAGATGGTGATGTGGTTAGGCTAGTATTATAGTGAATTTGGTTGATTGGTTTTGACGTAAAAGAAATTTGGATAGTCTGGGAAAATATGGCGGCGTTATGGTCATGTTTATGGTCAAGTCCATGGGTGATTTAGAAAAATATAGTTGCTGATCCGAATTTTAAATGAGGGTAAACAAACGTTTAAAAATGTTTCGAAGGGTTTATTAAGTGCCGAAAGTCTTTGAAAATATTCATGTAGCTCCTTGATATTAAAAAGAAGGTTTAGGAATTTTCTAATATATACTTGTTCTTGTTGAGAGTATGTGAGATTTGTGGTTTTTTACAAAAAAACAAAAGATGGCGATGAGGTTAGGCTAGAATTATAGTGAATTTGGTTTATTGGTTTTGGCGTAAAAGAATTTTGGATAGTTTAGGAAAATATGATGGCATTATGGTCAAGTCCATGGGTGATTTATAAAAATATAGTTGCTGATCCGAGTTTTAAATGAGGGTAAACGGACGTTCAAAAATGTTTCGAAAGGATTATTAAGTGCCGAAAGTCTTTGAAAATATTCGTGGAGCTTCTTAACATTAAAACGAAGGTTGAGGAATTTTTTTTATGATAAGTTGTTGCCATGGGTCGTTTCTAAATAAATCAAGTTTATATATATATATATATATATATATATATATATATATATATATATATTTAGCGAGCTAAGGATTTTGGTTGGACGATAGGGTTTCACTAGTTCATTTTTGGAAATATGAAAACGATTAAATTAGGGGATGCTATTAACGTCCCGAAATTAAAAAAAAACTTTCCTAAAATGGAATTTTTTTATAAATAGTAACTTTTCGTAAGAACGTCGTAACATCTTCATGAACTTAATCAGTTCGTAAAAACACATTTTTGTTGACTAAGCTAAAGCACAAACATATATGGTTGTCTATTTCGTTATTAAACGTTGTGTGCAACGTTTCGTTATTATCATTATTTCTCGTTCTACGGCGCTTCTATTTATTAGGTCGTGGTTAGAGTCGTTCGGTTATACTTTATTCGCATCGTTTACTTACGATGAGTTGAGTCATGATACATCCCCGTACTCCTAAGTAAGTTGAATACTTACACCCATTAGCCTCGTTCGATATTAATCGTCGAACCTTACAGATATCAGAAACTAGACTCTGCCCTTAAACATTTAAACTCTCATACAAACATACCCACGCGCCTACACTTTCTCTTTTGACGATTTCACTATTAAGGGACTTTCTTTATGTAGGATATTGGAAATCATAACACAATCGGATGACAAGTGGATTAGCCAAATCTAGAGTTGAGAATAGTGGAGAGAATTTTAGGAGAGAAAATGAACGTGTAATATGTAAATGGACTAACAAATCTTCCATGGCATGGAAGAGGCTTATAGTACCAACAAAAAACCGGCCCAAGGCCTTTGGGTAGATGGCTTACACGTTGGGCTATAATACGCCGGCCCTCTTTAAACTACAGTTGTACATTAAATACTTAATATCGAGCAACACATAAATGGTCAAAATACCGGGTGACGAGTATTTTTCTAATATTAACATCTCCCCCTAAGGGATGGTCTACTCCTAAATTTTTAACTAAATTAAGATCAGTTTATGATTTCTGTGTTCAAGCTGTGTCTTAAATGGAATTGACTAGTTCGGTTGACAAAGAAATTGCCTAGATCGGTTGTCTTGTTCGGTTGACAAAGGGACAAACTAGTTCGGTCCACTTGTTCGGTTGACAAAGAGTTAAACTAGATCGGTTCAGCTGGTTCGGCTATGCTTGTTCGGTTATCTAGTTCAGTTGTCAAACAACTAAGCTAGTTCGGCTCTGCTTGTTCGGTTAACTCGTTCGGTTAACTAGTTCGGTTCCAACAGACAACAAACTAGTTCGGTTCCCACTATAACTTAGCTAGTTCGGTTCTTGAAACAGACAACTCGTTCGGTTGTCAAAGAAATACTAGATCGGCTATTCTTGTTCGGTTGTACTCGTTCGGTTCCAACTACTACGAAACTCAAATTTTCAAAACTCAAAAAGACACATTTTTGAATGGTTTTTAGCAAAAATTCTTGTACAACTAGTGTTACTAACCCTATAGGAACAATAAAAATGAAAACTTTAAGGTTTTTACGCCAAAAAATTTTGAATCAAAAATTTTGTTCTTTATAAAGATTTTGAACACAAATCACAAGACAAACACAAAAACTAAACACACCACTCCATGGCTCTTGATACCAATTGAAGAAACATGTAATCTAATGATCTACCAAGAACAAGAGAGAGAGATGTGGGTTGTGATGTTTAGTGAGAGAAAGTATATGGAATGGATGAAGTGTTATTACTATGTGGAAAATGGAAAAAATGAAAAAAAACCAACCCCTCTCCAAGGCTAGGAAAGGGCTTATACAGTTACATGATGGCCGGCCCATGGGCTATGATGGGCTTCTCATGGGCCTTGGGCCGGATTAGCTTCTATACTTAACATGACACAATCTACGAGCTAAGACCTATTACAACTTGGAAGTGACCGACACTTTTTGTGTTTCCAACAATGTTGGCTCTAGAAGGATTTCCATCTTCATTGTGAGCACTTTCGTATCACTCGAATGTTCTGGCAATACCACAAGGATAATGCGTAGGTCTCTTAAGGATCTTACTTGTTATCACAGTGTGTGATAAGCAAGCATATTTTGAATTAGTGTCCTAATGAGATTTCTAGATGATCTCATGGCTCTAGACTCAATTGTGCATTTTTAGTTTTAGTAGTTAGAGGCTAGAGCAGACTGCCACCTTTTCAATATCATCTAACTCGGAGTGAGAGAGATGATAGAAATGTATTGATCTCCGTGAGAAATGAAACAATAATCCTTTCAGGGATCTTGAGTGGCTAAGGAGGGTTGTGCATCGTATAACTGGGTCCATGGTACTTGTCTTCAATGTTAGCAATCAACCATGTGATTCTGATAGCATATGTAGTGACCCGGTTTCTGCCTAATGTTTAAGGAGGGCTGCTTTCTTTTCACCCTTTATCTTAACATTTCTTTTTCATTCTTTGACCCCTTCAGTGCTTACCGAGACTTCATTACTAGTACCTTGTGGGGTTTGTTCCAGTACTAGCTCCATTTCAGTCCGCACTCTTCCCTTATTCTCACATTACTCCTTTTGTAATCATACCTAAGGACTTCTACACTAACTAGTGGATTATCCCTGGGTAGATCCCTCCGGCTCTGGCGGGATCATAGGAACATGTACTTAACCTTACCATCCTTATAACTCCGATAAAGTAAGTACATGGTCAGTCGTTTGGTACAGTTCACCTTGCCATAAAACCAATTGAAAAACTCAATCAGGTACTTGTGCTATAAATATCAAAGCTTTTAGTACCCCGATTGTTTTTGCTTTTCAGGAATGCTCCCCCTCAACATGTGCACCGATATGAAAAATTGTTTAGCACATGGAGACTTGGGTATACTTATGAGTCCATAAATCACATTTTTATCAGTTAACATATTTTAATCACTTTTCTCCCCTTATCAAAAATTTCAAATCCTTTGACATTTTGGATATCAAATGATTCAAATATGTTAGAAAATTTGGGAGAAACAAGTGCCAATTATTCACAAGCCTATATAGGAATACATAAATGCTCCCCCTCAAATTATGAGAGTATGTGTTTGTGTCATGTATATAAAAAAATTGAAAGATTTTGAGTTTAACGAGAAACTAATGAAAAATTTATACGATGATACATAACACTTAGAGATACACTACATTATACTGTACAATATATAATATATAATTTTTAAGATAATATTGACCTGAGTACCAGAATGATAAAGTCATTCTGTTCTTTGGATGAGTTTGTAGTCAATATCTCTTACACGTCTACTCACAAAGCTTTCGAGATTTGCTTGAACTGTCTTTCCAGCAAGAGGTCGAACACATTTGAACTTGAGCTTGTGTGGTTGGTGGTGTGGGTGTTGATGCTGTCTTATCAGTAACTATTAAGATAACAGTGTCAATGAGTAGAGTTCTTTGGACATCTGGGTCCTCTTGATGAATGGGAACATCCACCATTAATTGAATCTCGAGTTTAGCAGATGACATAGTTAAATTGGTTTGTACATTTCCAGCTTGTTTCTCTGCAACTTCTGCATCAGTTTTGTATTCTCAGCTTTGTTTTCCTCATCATTGGAGACATCATGAACTTCATTATCAGATTAAGAAAGTAAGCTGCTTGAGCTACCAGAATTGTCCTTTGGCTCATCGGGAACCTCTGGAATAATACCAGATCCTTCACTTGAACCTTTGGAAAGTTGTTGAATTTTATGGTCAAGCAAGCTTCTTCTTTTAGAAGCTTCCATAGCTTCCCCCCGAATCAACAATCATTTCTTAAGTAGATTTAAGGCTTTCTTGCAAGCCGCATTAAGAAGACTTGATGTGTAAAGCCCAAATATCTGAAGTACATAATTAATGCAAAACCATAACACCAAAGTCAATTAAGTCCCGGATGTCTGAATTTCTCCTTATATGATTGTGATGATATAAATTGAAACACCGAAGTCAACTAAGTCCCGGATGTCACAATTATACCCTCTAAATAGCCAAAATGATAACACCTAAGGCAACTAAGTCACGAATGTACATATTTCTTCTTGCAAGATACTGACTATCTAAAGAAATCATCATACTTATCAAACCTATGTGTACCTCTTTTGTCAACAAATTCTACTCCTTCGAAAATAAGCTTAGTGATTAACTGATTGGGGAAATATTAATCGAATCAGAAACATATCTTCAACTTCAAGGCTTCTAAAACTACATAATTATTTCCAAACAAACCTAAGCCATTTAAAACTATAAGGAGTTGGAAATATTGATCGAATGTAGTTTTAAGCCTAAGCCACTAATCTTGAAATTATAATTAAGACCCTAAAGTTATGAACTTATGACAACTAAAGCCCTTGGAGTAAATATTAAATTAACTCCCCCTCAAGTTATTATCTGTTAAGTTAAAAGTTTTTCCATATAATTACCGTGACATGTTAAAGATAATTCAAAAACACTTTTCCCCCTCCAACAAAGACTCGTATTCTGTTTAAAGATCTATTGTATTTCTTCGAATGGTCGAAATTTCTTGAAAATCTGTTTGAGTGTCAAAAACTGATTCTGATTTGATTAGAACACTTTTCAAATGGTTAACCTAAACTTGATTTATAAAATCAATATTTTTGAGAAAAATCGTCCGGGTTATAAAATATATACCAATGGCAACCTAGGTCCTTCTAGTTGCAAGTTAAAAGGAGCAAGTTCCTAATTGTCATATGTTGCATTCTAAATCCTAAAGGTTGAAACACATAACATCTAAAGTCTAAATGAGTTAAAATTAATTAACTCCCCTTTAAATCATGACCCGTTATTGTTAAACCTTTTTCGTTTACTCCTTAATTATTCAGAAAGATCATTTTGAAAGAATTATTAGCACATTTCTCCCTCTCAAATAATGTCTCGTTTTCTATTTAAAGAGTTGTAGACATTGTTTGAGTGATAGAAAATTCTTTTAAAATCTTTTTCTGATGAGAGACTGAGATGACTGATTTAGTTTTGAAAGACAACACCTTTTCCATCATGGTTAACACAAATAATTTTAAAGAATCAATGAAGAAAAATTATTTGGTTAAAAAGAAGACTTATCTTCTATATGAAGAAATTACACACTGAAATGTACATCACTCCTATGATGCATGGATATGAAGTGATCCATGCCCGGGAAAAATTAATTACTCGTTGTCAGGAACATCTGTCTTTTTGGCGACATGTTTTTCTCATTTTGAAAAGCGGGTTGCAGTCTGAAATAACTGCAAGCCATAAAGACATGTTTTGAAAAGTTTAAACTTCCGTTCGAGCTTCATTTAAAGACCCGTGTTATTATTGAAAGACATTTCTAGGTCCGTAAATGTTATTGATAAACGGAAGACATGTCTTGAAAAACTATTTTTGGTATTTTCTATTTTCTGATTTTTATGATTTTTGTATTTTCTTTTTAGAATTAAGCTATATACATATTTACATAGGATATAAGAAGACTATCCTTTACTCCTCTTCTCTGACCTGAAGACGTTTAAGGGTTTCCGGAGACATACTCTTCATACCAAGTCGCGGGAGTAGAAATTCGAACCGCTCTCTTGGTAATGCTTTGGTGAATATGTCTGCGAGCTGATAATCCGTCGTCACAAAGTACAATTCAACCATGCCTTTCTCAACCTGCTCTCTTATAAAATGGTGTCGTATGTCAATGTGCTTGGACCGGGAGTGCTGGACATTATTGCAGCAGAGAGCAATGGCACTGCGATTGTTACAATAAAAGGGAATCTTATTGAAGACAAAGTCGTAGTCTGTAAGCTGTGATCTCATCCAAAGTATCTGAGCACAACATCCAGACTTGGCAATGTATTTAGCCTCTGTTGTTGAGATCACAGTGCTCTTCTGTTTCTTTGATGACCAGCTGACTAGTTTATCTCTAAGGAACTGAGCACTTCCTGACGTACTTCTTCGTGTGTCTTGACAACCTGCATGGTCCGCATCTGCATAGGCCGTTAGTCCCATAGCAGTGTCTTTCAGATACCAAAGACCCTAATTAATGGTTCCTCTGAGATACCGAAAGACCCGTTTAAGTGCTTCAAGGTGCTTTTGGTAGGCGAAGCCTGATACCTAGCACACATGCATACAGCGAATACAAGGTCGGGTCTGCTGGCAGTGAGGTACATCAGGGAGCCGACCATACTACGAAATTAAGTCTGGTCAACTGGAATCCCTAAGGGGTCCTCATCCAGTTTAAGTTGATCCACCATGGGTGTATCAACTGGGTTACACGAATCCATCCCAAATTTCTTTAAGATTTCGAGAGCAAATTTTGATTGATTAATTAAAATGCCTCTGGGATTTTGAGAAACTTGTAATCCTAAGAAAAACGTCATTTGTCCCATCATTGACATTTGGAATTTAGAACTCATCTCATTGGAAAAAATGTCACACGCTTTAGGGTCGGTCGAGGCAAATATGATATCATCTACATAAATTTGAACAAGAAGAATATGTTTGCCTGTTTTCCGAGTGAATAAAGTCGGGTCTACTGCACCCTTGGAAAACTTGTTGTCTAGAAGAAACCGTGACAGAGTGTCATACCATGCCCGAGGAGCCTGCTTTAAACCATACAGTGCCTTCTTCAGACGATAAACATGTGTCGGATGGTCTGGATCAACGAAACCCTCTGGTTGACTAACATACACTTCTTCTTTCAATTTGCCATTAAAAAATGTTGTCTTGACATCCATTTGATAAATGGTCATGTTTTTACTGGCGGCATTGGCGATGAAGATTCTTATAGCCTCGATGCGTGCAACTGGTGCAAAGGATTCCTCGAAGTCAATTCCCTCCTCTTGTCGATATCCTTTGGCCACCAACCATGCCTTGTTTTTCAGAACATCACCGTACTCATCAAGTTTAACTTTGTAAATCCACTTGAGAGCTATAATCATGACACAGTCTGGTTTAGGTACTAATTCCCATACTTGAAGTCGATCAAATTTGTGAATCTCATCTTGCATAGCTTGAAACCAGCAATCTTCAGTTATTGCAGATTTGAAGTTCTTTGTTTCGACTTTTGACAGTACAGAGTTATACAAGCACCACAAGGCATCGGTTGCAAGTTGTTTTCTGGTGGATACCGGTCGAGATGGGTTACCAATGACGTTATCAAGCAGGTGATCCTTGCTCTATTTTTCGAGATGATGAATTGTTTGAGTGACATAGGTTGATTCTGCTGAACTAACATACCCGGATGATGATGCTTCAGAAGTAGGTTCCGGGGCAAATATGTTTATAAAGGGATCGTTGTCAACAAGATAAAACGGATTTTCTTCCACGAGAGTAGATTCAGCTGCAACACCTTGATGTATACTTGGAGATTATAATGCCGAAGATAACGGTGAATGACTTAGAGAAGGTGCATCTTGATCAATGGTAGTAGATGAAGGTGTACCGGCTAAATTGACTGGAACTGGAACTGCTGGAGCAGGAGAAACTGGTTTTTCAACACGAGGAGGATCTAGGTATTCATCAAACATTGGTTGGAATAAAATCTCTAATTCTTTATTTGTGGGGGGGGGGTACATAGGACCGCCCACTGCCTGCACCTGCAATTTGGTACGAGCCCTAAACTTATCTGTCCAGGCGTCAAAAACGTAGGAGCGGGTCCTGTACTGAGTTGCACAGGAGCCATTTGCTCAGTTAGCTCATCGAATTGAACGTGAATAGTTTCCATAATTCGTCGGGTTCTTTTGTTGTAGATTCTATAACCTTTCCTGCTTGGTGCATATCCAACGAATATTCTAATATCAGCTGTTGGTTGTAATTTTCCAAGATCTTCGTTGTCATTTGTAGGGTAACAAAGAGCACCAAAGACTCTGAAAAAGGTAAGATCAGGCTTCTTATCATGCACCAGCTCATATGGGGTTTTGTTGTGACGAGTGTGAATAAGGGATCGGTTTTGGGTGTAACAAGCAGTAGCAACAACTTTTGCCCATAGAAACATCGAAGCCTTGAAAAATATCAGCATTGTCCTAGCAGCTTCCACAAGAGTACGGTTCCGTCGTTCGACAACACCGTTCTGCTGAGGAGTCCTCGAAACTGATTTTGGTAAAATATGCCGACACGTTCATAATATTCAGTCAAATCTTTATTGACAAATTCTGTGCCATTATCGGTACGGATGTATCTAACAGTTTTGTTGAGACCGACTTGTATTTGCTTTAGAAATTTTATGACAACCTCTGGGTTCCCATATTTCGATCTCAAAAACTTAACCCAAGTAAACCTCGAATAATCATCAACAATGACTAAGATGTATTTCTTCCCATTAATTGTTTGCACTCGCATTGGTCCACATAAGTCCATATGAAGGGTATGAAGAACTTCCAAGTTGGTGTTTTTAGTTTTGGGTTTGTGAGTGTGCTTTTTGCTCTTTCCTAGTTGACATGCGGAGCAAAGATGATCTTTCTCAAACTTCAATCTAGGTAAACCTCTGACTAAGTCCTTTCTTGCAAGGTCATTGATGGTACCGAAGTTCAAGTGGTTTAAACGTCGATGCCACAACCATGATTTGTTCTTGGAGGCTTTGGACAACAAGCAAATTGGGGAGGACTTCATCATGTCTTCGACCGAGATAGTGTACAAATTAGAGCCACGAGAGCCTTTAATTAATTCAACACCATCCGTATCTCGAACAAAACAAGAATGCTTTCTGAATGCAACTTCCAGATCAGAATCACAAAATTGTCCGACAGAAAACAAATTGTGTCCCAGTCCTTCCACATAGTATACCCTGGAGATCACACTGTCACCAATCACGTAATCTCCATAACCCATGATAGCACCAAAGTGGTCATTCCCGAATCTAACTGTCCCGATGAACTTTTTCACGAAATTCATGAGCCGTGAGCGATCCCCCGTCATATGTTTTGAACAGCCTGAGTCCAAATACCAAAGGACGATCTGTACGACCTGCATTTGAAAACAGACAAAGATGGAGAGTTTGGAAAGTTGGATCCCCAATGGTGGTTGGGTTCCTGTTGGTTAGCATAAACAATGACCTGATTCTCAAGTGAAGTAGGAATGCTAACGAGAACTGCCTGGTATGGTTGGTTTTTACATTGGTATCAAGTGAGAGGTTTCTGAGATGTGTGACCTAATTTCTTAGTTATCACAGATTTACTAGTACTAACGTTTTCAGTTTGCTTAGCAGGCACTACTTTGGGTTCAGTAAGCCTAGTTAAAGGGCACTGTTCACCTAAAGTGAATGTTCTTCCCGTGGGCCTCCATTGATAACCAACACTGGTAAGCACTTTGCCTGTGGCTTTCCACATTTTCCTAACTTGCTTAGATTTCCAAACTTGCTTAACTTTGCGTACAACATTGTTAACAGAGGGGGATGCATTCACAGAGTGCAAATAATTAACCACACACACATCATGATTTGTAGAAATTAAACATTTGTTACATGTTTGGCAAACAGAATGAGAATTCGAATTAATTATAGTACGTTTAGAGCTAATACTAGAATCAACACGATTCGCGGTTTTTACGTTAGACTTATTTGTCCTAAGGTGTTCTTCTACTTTCGTCTTGTTGACACTTTTAGCCGGCGAGATCCTATTTTTCTTGGTATTGCTCCTTGTTAGCCTCAAAATATTGAGTCTAACAATGAACTTCGTTCATTATGAATATTAGGTCTCGGTCTTTATTTATATAATGTTGTAATAGGCTAGAAAGGGTAAACTGGCTCATTTATGTAATCTAATCGGTCACGTGTTATGGGCTAAAGCCCAAAGTAATTCCACATAATCTTGAGCCCGGCCCATAGAAAGCCTATAAACATGAAAGCCTCATGCTGTAAGTATAAATACCCCTCTCCAAGTGTGGAGAGAGTGTTGGTCTCATTTGTATTTTACTCTTGTAATCAACCATCTCTTTATTTCTCTCTTGTTTCTCTCTCTACAATTCTTCTTATCATCTCATCTTATTTTCTTGTTTAATCCAAGTAACCAAATATGATTGTGTAAGTGATTTGTTTGGCTCCGACACTTGGTATCAGAGCACATGAGATGATTAGCTAGATTGTGCGTGCATTTTCTTGGTTAGATTCGATCAAAAGTTTGGTTTTTGAAAGTTTATGGTCTCATTCTTGACACTCTTTGATTCTCCCGATTATGGTGTTAAAGTTGGTGTTTTTATTGTTGTTATAGCCTTATAGGATCAAGTTGTGCAAAAGAAACCAAGCAAAAACATTCAAAAAGGTGATTTTTAGGTGTTTTTAGGTGGAAAAAGTCGTGTTTTTCATCACTGCGTTTTGTCTCTCTGGCAAAATTCTTCATTGCGTTTTATCTCTTGCCTTTTGTTAGAAAAAGGACACTGCGTTTTGTCATTTAGTAAAGGACAACAGTACTATGTTTTGTCTCATTAGGGACTGCGTTTTGACTACTGCGTTTTGTCTCTGCGTTTTGGTTGATTTTACAGGTTGCGATTTGTCTACTGCGTTTTGCCTAATTTGAAGACCAATACTGTGTTTTGCCTAGGAGGAACTCTGCCCAACTCATTTCTTGACTGTGTTTTGTCTCAAGACTTGACTGCGTTTTGTCTAAGACTCTTCACTGCGTTTTGTCTAAGACTCTTCACTGCGTTTTGTCTAAGACTCTTCACTGCGTTTTGTCTAAGACTCTTCACTGCGTTTTGTCTAAGACTCTTCACTGCGTTTTGTCTAAGATTCTTCACTGCGTTTTGTCTAAGACTCTTCACTGCGTTTTGTCTAAGACTCTTCACTGCGTTTTGTCTAAGACTCTTCACTGCGTTTTGTCTAAGATTCTTCACTGCGTTTTGCCTATGTAATACTGTCTTCATTACGTTAACTCATTTCAACCAAACCAAATCATAATTAAACAACATATCACCTAATCTAACAAACAATCATCACTTTTAACATACAATCACTAATCATTGTATCGATCCAACAATTATCATAATACAATCATTTTCACTTCAATTTTCAATCAAATGGAAACGAAAGATACTTTATCTTCTCGTTCGAATACGGAAGAACAACAAATGCAACAGATTCAAGACAAAGCAAAAAAGAGTTGCATGGTATCTTTTCGACAACTTCATTCACACCTCAAGCTTCTTTCAAACAACAACTTAAATGGAACTCGAACCGAGTCTGGATTCAAACGTGCATTTGCAACACTCTTTGGTCAAGATGTTGAAACTTTTATAGGCACAATGTTCCTAAACGTGGATCAATTAGAAAAGCAACTTGACAAAGAAGAATTTCAAGAGATTGGATCCATGGCTTCTTTTAAAGTACTCGAGACACAATTTCAGATGTTCATCAAGTCACGGATTTATTTAGATGATGAATTTGTTGTAATGACACGTAACTACTTTCTACAATACACTCAACTCGCGATTCCAGAATTCCGTGATACACTGATCCAACACATGGAATCAGTTAAGAAGTCAATTGATGAAAGAGCACTGCATAAAAGAGAGTATGATACAAGGGTGAATGAAAGACAGATTCAGACAACAGAGGGAAAGATTGATACGGGCAAAGCATTGGATGCTAGTTTGGTTAACACAGAAAGCATTGGGACAGAATCAAAAGAGCAGGATACAAGCAGCAGATCAGGGAATGATGCACATGCTGATGATGCAGATATCAGACCCATATATGATGAAGAGCCAATGGCTGAGGTACAAACGACTGCTGAAATCAATGTCTTTGCTATAGGACAACAACATACTGAGCAACCTGAATTCAATAATGAAGGAGAGGTTGACCAGAATGCTGAACAATGTCATGACACATGTCCTTTGCCTGCTAAATTAACTGATAAAAAGACAACTGAACCCACAAATCAATCCCTCGAATTTGAAAATATTTGTCTAAAAAAGACCGTTGCCCAATTTCAAAAAGATTTTTCAAGAATGGAAGCACATTGTGTTAATCTTGAACTTAAATATCAAAACCAAGTTTTAAAAGAAGGGCAACATGGTCAATTTTCAAAAGTAAAAAGTAATGAAGCCAAGGTTAAACATGACATAGATGTAATTGAAACAATAAACATCGAATTAGAACATAAGGTGGCTAAATTACTTAAGGAAAATGAGACTTTGAAAAAGCATTACAAAGATCTGTATGATTCTATCAAGACAACGAGAGCAAAGCACATAGAACACACAACTTCTTTGATTGCAAATAATGATAACTTCAAAGCTCAACTTCAGGAAAAAGGATTTGCAATTGCAGCATTAAAAAATGAGTTAAGAAAATTAACAGGAAATCATGTGTATACTAAGTTTGCAAAATCATCAATCTTAGGGAAACCGGTTTTACAACCACATAGAAACCAATCAGTTGTTAGACAACCGACTGCGTTTAAGTCTGAACGACCTAGAATTTCAAAACCACAGTTTGCCTCCCAAGTTGATGTCAATAATGATTTGTCAAAACCAGTCACTATACATTATTTGCCTAAGGAAAGAGAATTTGCAGTTGCAAAACCTCACACATGATTGCACCTGGCTCATCTAGGTATAGCTCAAATGACATGGTTCATAATCACTACCTAGAGGAAGCTAAGAAAAAGATACAAGAAAGCAGTAGGAATATAGAACCTAGTGTGTTGCCTTCTGCTAGATCACAAAGCACAACTAATGGTAGCAAACCAAAACCTAAGATCAATAACCAAAACTCTAGGAATTGGCCTGCATCTAAGAGTAGTTGCGTAACGACAAAGACTGTGTCCATAGCAGAAAACTCTAGGAATTCTAGGAATTTTTCTGACTCCAAACATTTTGTTTGCTCGACATGTCAGAAACGTGTCTTTAATGCAAATCATGATACCTGTGTAACAAAATTCCTGAATAAGGTCAACTCACGTGCTGAGGTTCTATCCAATAAGACAACAAACAGAAACAAACTCGTACAGCAAACAAGTTTTGCAAAGAAACCAGAAAGACAGATCCTAAAAGGGCATAGGATTTCAATCAAAAAGACTTTTGTTGTGCATGAGAAACCAATTACTCCTAGATCTTATCTTAGGTGGAAACCGACGGGTAAAATTTTCAACACAGTTGTTCTTAGATGGGTTCCTACTGGAAAGATATTTGCCTCTAGCACAAGCGAGGTTGACAGTGAACCACAAATGGTTCAAAAGACGATATCACTAACCAATATGAACGCGAACAAACTCTTGATGTCAGTGCAGATACTCTTAACTTAACTGTAGGTACATCTTTCAATCCCAAAAAGGAAGGACTCAGAGTTTGGTTGCCGAAAAGACTGATATCTCAGAAACCAGGGCTTCAAGGAATTCTGATATGATAAACATGTAATGACTTCTGCTCATAACAGTTCAGAACTCGAAGTTCACGACCATAGCAATGAACCGTCAAGTTCAAAGCTAGTTCCAAAAGTTGTTCCTTAAGTAGAGAAGACAGCTACATCACGACAAGAGTTGGAATTACTATTCCACCATCACATAACAATGCTGAGGTCAACATGTAAATATTTTTTATAAAAGAAAAATACAAAAATATAAAATTTCAAAAAGAAAAATACAAAATCAAAAAATCAGAAAATGTTTCACAAAAATATTCTTCTCGACATGTCTCTTGGAATCGATAACATTTACGTACCTAGAAATGTTGATTAATATCGACACGGACGTGTAAATGAAGTTCAAACAGGAGTTTCAAATGCTTTCAAAACATGTCATTTTTAATTTTCTTTATGACTTGTAATCGCTCTCATATTTCAACTCGGACCCGAATAACAAAGGAGAGTATACGCATAAGTGTGCTTATCCTTAGCGTTAGAAGAGAAGTCTTTTAACATTTGATTTTTCAAAAAGTTAAACATAATTTTTCAATAATTTCTCATTGACAAATCAAAATCTTTCAAAATTATATGTTCAACACTCCTTCCCTCATATTATTTTACAAGACAATTATTCTACATTTGGTGTTAGTCATTTTTCAAACTGGAGTCAATAGTTAGAGGGGGGAGATTTTTCGAAAAACATTGTTTTAATGATTGTTGGCTATAATCTTATCATCATATCATGACAATTTTTTATGTATTCAACACATTATAAAAGATCTTAATAACATCTAAGAAATAATAATGACTATTAAATAGATTATTTGCTATAATATGATTAGATGGTTGAGCACAATTTTTCAAGAATTCTTCAATGACAATTCATAATCTTTTAAAATTGTGTGTTCAACAATGCTAACCCTCAATTTTATATTCATTTTACAACTTGGTATCATTTTTTTGGTGTCAAACATATGTAAAATTGAGGGGGAGCAAGTTAATGTTACATATAATTCATGCTATGAATAATAACATTTTCCCACAGTATTTTCATGACAAATTTTAATCACAAGGTATTTCAAAAACTAAGTGAATTAGTATTTAAAATAAGGGGAGAAATGTAATTAAAATGTGATCTTGAAAATAATAAGTGATCTAATCGACTCAAAGTGCTTGATACTCTTCGGAAAAGGTTTTAAGGTCACGATCTCATACCCAACAACATCTTAATTCACGACGATTCTGAATTCATAAGGTGGTTAGGTTAGGAATTAGTCCTATGATCCAACCAGAACTGGAGGGATCTACCCAATGACACTCCATAGTTAGAAATAGCAATCCTTAGGTATGATTGGAGATGAATGAGTTAAGGGAATAATGCTGACTAAGATCGAGCTAACACTGTAACAATCGCAACAAGGTGTTAGTAATGACGTCTTGGTAAGCATTGAAGGGGTTGAAGAATGAAAAAGAAATGTATGGATAAAGGGTCTAAAGAAAGAAGCCCTCCCTACACCTTAGGCAGAAACCGGGTCAATACATAATCTATCGGTTTTCACAAAGATGAATTCTGATATTGAAGACGACATCATGGACCCAGTGATGCAATGCACAACCCTCCCCAGCCATTCGAGTTTCTCTCAACAGAAACTTGTCTCATTTGTCACGGAGATACACACGACTTCTATTGACTTTCTCACTCCGAGTTAGTTAATATTGAATAGGTGGCAGTCTGCTCCAGCCTCCGATTACTAAAACCAAAACGCACTAATCGAGTCTAGAGCCAAGAGATCAATAAAATAAATCTCATTAGGACACATTCCATTACAAACACTTGTTGAACATCAATAAGTTCACAAGCTGTTAACAAGAGTCCTACGCATTATCCTTGTGATTTTGCTAGAACATCCGAGTGATACTTAAGTATTCACAATGAAGATGGAAATCCTGCTTGAGCCAACATCAAACAAGCTCTTGGTAGACGACTTACGCGATTCTAAATGAATCAAACTTGTGACAACTAGAAAGAAATGATGGTGCGATTCTATGTGAATCAAACTTGTTCCAGTAAATGAATTGACGGCTTAATAAGAAAGATAGTAACTATCTGATTCACTCTTACCGTGTTGTCTGCTTTGAGATGTTCCGGTAATGAGAACTAGCAAGCATGGTAAATCTAATACATTTGTGTTAGAAGATCCTACGCTTTGAGCTGGAAACCCTGTCAAGGAGATTCTTTGAATCTACCTGATCACATGTACAATATTTATACTGTAAAACGGTCCTACGAAACCGGAGGTTAATCTAACCAAATCCGGACGAATGACAAAGCCATATTCGTCCACACGCTTTATTGCTAACTGTTTTATTTCAGGATTCATATAAAGATGGAGATGGAGATGCCTCATTCCAGCTGAAGTCGGATTCATTACCACATGCTCATGCTCATGCTACAAAGACATACTATAAGCATCAAGATTCAAGAATCAAGAAAGCTCAAGAATTAAATACAAAGACTTCCACAAACTCTGATATTCAAGATCTTCCTTAAAGATATCAAGATTATCAAGACAAAGATTGTCAAGGGAGATTGTTAGCAAGCTTTCAAGATGATGCATAGTATGAGCATGTTGGTCAAGACACAAGATCACAAGATGGCAAAGACGATAATGACAAACAAGGAAAAGATTTAAAGATCTCGGAATTAAAGATAAAGTCAAAAAGAAAAGGCTCAAGATCAAAGATCACACAGCATGAAGGAACAAGCCTACAACAAAGACAGAGACCAAGATCACAAGAGCTTAACGACAAAAGCAATCTCATTTGATCTCATGAAGGAGTGTCACAATGAACTCACTTCGGGGGAGATTATTAGCCTCAAAATATTGAGTCGAACAATGACGTTCGTTCATTATGAATATTAGGTCTCGGTCTTTATTTATATAATGTTGTAATAGGCTAGAAAGGGTAAACTGTCACGTGTTATGGGCTAAAGCCCAAAGTAATTCCAAGTAATCTCGAGCCCGGCCTATAGAAAGCCCATAGGCATGAAAGCCTCATGGTATAAGTATAAATACCCCTCTCCAAGTGTGGAGAGGGTGTTGGTCTCATTTGTATTTTGTGCAAGTAAATCAACCATCTCATTTTTTTCTCTACTTTCTCTCTCTAAAATTCTTTCATTATCTTCTCATCTTATTTTCTTGTTTAATCCAAGTAACCAAATATGATTGTGTAAGTGATTTGTGTGGCTCCGACAGAATCGAACAAGTGAATGTATGTGTAAAGTATAGTTATTTTCTGAGTGTTTGATATGGTCACATAAACCTTATGAAGAAGTATTGTGTCAACCGTACACAAACCCCGATTTTATTCTATATAGGGTATGTGGTGGAATTGCAATAGTGGTTAGAAGGCAATGTGATGTGTTTGACAAGTCAAGTGTCTACCTGCAGGTTTATAGTAGCAACTTTAGGTGGTTTAAAGAGTCGGGACACAGAGCGGGCATCCATTGAGGTAATACATTAAGGTTCTAATATTACTTATTTTTACCTGACCTGAAAAACATGTGACGAACCACCCATCTTGCTTTGCTTTAAAAATATTTACCCTTTGTTATGCTTTAGGAAATACTAACTAAAGATCCGTTTTGACTTGCCGTCCTCATCGCCCATCTTGCCTTCTCTAATACAAACCACCTTTGATCCTATAACTTAAGGTCTTTGTTGTGCAGCTACTGATTTTTTGCAGTTAGTGTTATCACAACCATTATCAATAAAATTAACAATCTTGAAGAGCAAAGAATTTCGATCTGGCAACACACTATTACCTGAACCCGGACATACCTAAAGTTGAACAATCTCGAACCGAGTAAGGAAAATAAATTTCTTATAAAAGGCTCTTATGACAACTTTACCGCATCTATCTGAATTATTCATTTATAGTTATAAATGCAAAACAGGTCTAGAGAAAGACAGTCTGAATACACCATGAAATTTACAAGAAACGGAATGAGGATCCTGAAAAAGAAAACTCATAAATAGGTTTCCTCTATCATTGTTCCTTTAACAGAATCCTGACAGCTACAAGGTAAGCTCATCATACTGTCGTAAATCGTTAGGAACATTTAAGTCATCCATTGGTTCTGAAGAACTGTTAAAAGTAGTTATTAGTATCCGTATAATCCGAAGGCTGCTAAAGAATACAATATGCAATGTACACCCCTTTACAGGCATGATATCAAACATCAACACCACAAGGGACTGTTACTATATGTCGTGTACAATGTGCACCACGAAAGTTAAGAATGACAACCATGTGCCCGAATGTGTAGACCAAAACCACAGCCCAAGCTTACATGCAGGTAACACTTTAACAACCACCGCAACATCGTGAAAAAATCCGAATACTGACACTTGACATATAAACATGCAGATACAATTTCAAGGGACAACTCAGGAACATCACCGTTTACTTTTTTCAGTCAATTCTGTAACAACCATGACTTGAGCAGGTTAGTCAAACCATTAGTGTTGACTATTGTGTCTGTTGCAATGTACGGTTTATGTGATTCTATGTGTTTATATGTGCTTCTATGTGTTTATGAGGTATTGGCAATCAATCTATTGAGTGTGATCATCTCAATGAAATTAGATTGATGGTTGAGTTCATTTCGTTCACTTTTGAATGAGAGAGGAATGATTATTGAGATTTAGCGTTTTATGATTAATGTGTATGTATTTTACGTACGTATTTTCGTGTTAGTAATTTAAGATAAGTTTACTTTAGAAGTTTAGTTGAGAAAAATGTAAAATTTTTCTATCTTTGGAAGTAAGGTTGGAAATGACAAAGTTATTTTTAGTGAAAGTAGGAAACTGCCTTTCTACAAAAAGGTTAGTCAAATAAGTTAAAACATTTTTACAAAACTTACGTGTTATATTGTAAATATCCTAATAATAAAAAATATAAAAAATATTTTTTTGATTAGGTGAATAGTGTTCTGAGAAAAATTTTAGAAAAAAAAAGGATAAAGAAAAAAAATAATTAAATAATTAGAATCTAGTTTATCTCTAAGATAATTAGATTTAGGTTAGGATTCTATCTTGGTGCCTTATAAATACAAGGTTAAAAACCCCTAACCCTCCCCATTCATAAATTTGGCCGGCCATAAGGAGAAGAAAAAAGAGAAGACGAAAATTTTTAAGGTTTCGCTTTAAGGTACGATTCGGTTTGTTAAATTATCGTTCGTTTAATTTACTAGTAACTTGATTATGATGGATTAAGATTTAAATTAATTTTATAAATTAGGGCATTTAAATTCCAGAAAGTTTATGATATTATGATGTTAGTTTAATCATTAAATTAATTAGATTAGCGATATGAGCATGCGTTAGGGTTTAGATCACTTGAATTAGATGCGTAATTCACTGCAGAAAGTTAGGCAGTTTTGTAACGAGCATAACTCGGTCATAAAAGATCAAATAAATAATTTACAATATACGGAGATAACCTCAGAGTGTCTACTTTCTAGAAAATCCGGCCTCATAAGTTTTTGTGGTCGGGAAGTGGGTCAAATGGTCAATACAAAATCAGTGTGTAAAACAGTGACGAATTTCAGTTTTTGATTTTGATTTTTTCTAAAATAATACTTAGACATGAGTGTAGAAGGCTCTAAGTCAAGTGGACAGTAGTTCATATTTTGGGTCGTGACCTTCTGAGTTTTGGCTAAGTCAGAGAGGGGTTTAAGTTGGATAATTAATGCCATACTTTTTAAAGGTCAGATTCTGGACGAATTTTAAACACTTTGGATTAATGAATTTTTTTGGGATATTTATAGAGGGGTAGTGACTTTGGTGAGCTATGAGAGGTTCTAGACATATATGTAGCATGGTGAATTCATGGTTTATGATTATGGGACGTGTTTAAGTGTGCGTTTAGGGCACGCAGTGAGAGTAAAATTCTGCGGTGTTAAAAACAGAAAGTGTTAAGTGTAACGTTTAGAGTGCAAAATCGTAAAATGTAAGATTTAATATGATTATAAAACAAGTATATGTACTATGATAGATCACTCTAGGCATCCATCGATAGTTGAGGTTAACTTCTCCAGTTTAGGGTTGAATGCTATTTGATAGTACTTATTTTGTTGCTATATATTGTTTAGATTGTTGTGAGAGGTGTGAAGTAATTGTTTGTGGATTTAAAGCTAGCAATTCAGTGTGAGTGGCATAGCCTTATCTTTTCTAATTTTTTCATTGGGTGAAAAACGATTGCAATGAGTATTGAATGTTTTATCTACTGCTGGATATTTGATGTTGAGCCAGAAAAGCATGTGTTTATGACTATTACTTGCTATGTGTTGAATGAGAAGCCAAGTGGAGAAGGGTTGGATTGGACTCGTTGGATCATTCCTTCCTCACTTGGGTTTTTATGAGCCGCGCTTCTTTTGCAACTGAACTATTTTGTTTGTGCTATTTGATGTGAATGTTTTGATTGAGTGAATGATATATAGTATGTGATGTTCATGATTATACTATGCAACTTTTTATCTTTATTCACGTATATATTTGAATTATCTTTTGAAATGTTTTGAGGGTTGTGTCTAAAACCTATAATCTCACCAAACCTTTGTTGTTGACGTTTAAACATTATTTTCAGGTGAGCTTAATGGTTCTATGACTATAATGAAGTGGCTAGAAGATACCGTAGCGTAGGACATGCTTGGAGTTATTAATGCTTTCTGTTTGAATTTGTTTGGTTTATGTTTTTGGCAAATTGTATTTATTGACGAGACCTCTTTCTCATTAATAAAGACACCATTAGGTTTTGGGTATTGTTATGACACTTTGTGTCTTTGCTTTACTTTAGTTTTCATTTTAGTATTCTCTATATAGACACCATGTGTTGTGATGATATCCATTCTTGTTTACGCCTCGCGTTTCCGCCTTGGCGGGGTGTGACAGATTGGTATCAGAGCCATTGGTTATAGAGAACTAGGTGGTTGAGCCTAGACTATAGCTTAAGGGTCCCTCATATAGTTGCATTCTAGGGCATAAGTGTTTGTGTACGTATATATCGTATGTTCCCGCTACCTAAAAGCTTTAAATTCTTTCTATTTTGAATTACTACTATATAATATGAAATATATATTTTTTTATTATGGGGATCTAATAGTATATACCCCTTTGTTATTATTTTAGTCATGTCTTCCCCTATCCCCTAGAAGATATCATTGGGAGATTTTTTTTTACCTCACTGGACCCGCGGAGTTGGGTGACTTTTTAAAGAGAAAAGTCAAACCCAAGCGAGGCCCAACATAAGTTTACTTCGTTTTTTCTACCTCGATATGTTGCTATAATCGAGTATTGCTTTTATATTTTAGGTCACGATGTGACTTCTGTTTTCGTTTGGTCGATTGGGATTTTATGGTTCGTTAGATGGATTATCATGTTTGAGTTATATTTGGATTATTATTAAGTGCTATGTGGTAAATGTGTGTTATCATTGAGATGTGCGGTCTTGGAAGTAAGTACACGTGTGCAAAATGTGCAATTATAATTATGGTCGCGAACATAATTATAACGGCAACACACACGTGGACTTGTGACTTTGATTGCATTAATTAGTGTTGCTTGTATGTATTATGTAAGGATGTAAGTTTAGATAATTGTATAGATTGTAGTGTAGATGTGATGTGAGATCCTGTTGGGGATGGTTGTGTGGTTAGAGAATTCCTCTCTTTAACCAAGACCGGGGCAATTATATTACGGTTGGGTTGCGTAGATTGGTAAGGTTCCTTTCATCTATCGGTTTGCGTGATAATCGGATACTTGTTTGGCTATTGTCGTCGCGATTCTTAAGTTGGTTCGTTAGCTCGTGGTTCGTTGAGATATCCAACGTTCGTCGTTGGTACTGTCGATGGTGTATCATAGAACCTGGGTGTTCTATGTTCTCCGTTCGGGTCACTTGATTTTTTTTACTTTGTCTAAAGGTAAACATACTTTTTGGTTTGGTTCTATGACGTTGTCATGGATGCAGTCCTTATGGTTTGTTTGAGTTTTAATAAGAGGTTCTTGTCGTGTTCGTTTTCAAGTAATTAACATTTTTGGTATTGGAATCTTAGGTTTTTGGACGTCTATTTTGTATCATCGTATTGGTCTTTTGTTGCGAGTCACTAAATTCTTTTCAAAATAATTTTGTTGTAGTCAATATCATATTTCGTTCTAAGGTAATAAAACTTCTTTTAAAATTAATATTATATAAAATAAATGCCAACACATTTGTTGTAACCTTTCTTTTGATTTTCTTTTATAAAATCATAATATTAAATACGTTTATGAAATAATTTATTTAATTTTTTTTACACTTAAAATTATTTGCATTATTAACTATAGGGATTCTATTGTTTTTAAAATGATTGGTATAGGTATGAGGGGAAAGTTTTCTTGGGTGAGAAATTAGTTTTGGTACGAAGGTTTCTTAATCTTTTGATTAATGGGTCGTGGACGTGGTATTATTCATTTCGCGGTGTTTCTAGATCTGTGGATGCGTTTGTTAGGTCTGGAGGTTCGTTCGTTTATAGGCGATGTTTATATCGGTTGGTTCTTCTTTTGGGATTGTGTGATTTTTGGGTCCATACCAAGTGGTGCATGTGCAGTTTGGTACTTGCTCAATGGCGCGATTCTAGAGTTGTATGTTAGGTCATATCTTCTGAGTATGGTATGCGACTAATATAGCGAAGCGAATGGATTATATTTGAAATCCCAAGGGATGATTTGGAGAGTTTTTGTTTTACCTTTTGATTTTTAGTACTCTTAGTTCGTGAGAAGCGTTCTGTATATGCTGTAAGGAAGAAGGTGAGTAGTTTGAAATGCGCATAGATTATCTCGAGTAGAGTGAGATAGAAAATTCGTATGTGATGTCACCAATGGAGAGTGCACGGGGATGAC
This sequence comes from Tanacetum coccineum, assembly GCA_026074375.1. Taxonomy (NCBI): domain Eukaryota; kingdom Viridiplantae; phylum Streptophyta; class Magnoliopsida; order Asterales; family Asteraceae; genus Tanacetum; species Tanacetum coccineum. The sequence goes on from BQNB010000229.1 coordinate 167,598, forward strand.
GTAGCTAAGGCTGTATGTTTTGAGGTATGGTTATAGAAGTTAGAAGTTTACGGCCTGATGACTTTCGGGTTATCCAATGCACCAGAGGTTTTCATTGAGTAATGAGCCAGGTGTGCCTGGTTGTATACATAGATAAGTAGATAAACTTTATATATACCGACGATATTTTAAACCGACCCAAAGTCTAAAGAGGAGTACGAGTCACACGTGAAGATGATCGTGGAGTCATGGAAGGAATGAGAAGTGTACGTGAAGTTTTCCAACATGTAGATGCAGAGCAAGAGGAATCTATCCTAAATGTGGAAGGAATCAACATGTAATGAGGCGGATCTTGGCATCTTTCGGAAGGGTCAAGTACGATTTGTAGTTATTATGACCTGCGAAACAAGGATTATGGAAGCAGGACTTAGAAAAAGAGTAAGAATGGTTGATTGCTGGTACGTCGCGACTAATTTGAGTTTATGAAGGATTGTATGAACTAGTGGTAGGTTTTGCCATATTATGCTTATAAGGCACTTGTGAAAAGACGTTGGATAGTGATCTATATGAATTTTTGAATGTCTCCAACACACCTTTTACTCGAAAGACGTGAAGCCAAGAATGAGTTTCGGCTAGATTACTACAATCGATCAAGGGTTGAGAAAAGGATGTTGTGTGGCACATAGATTAAGATGTCAAAGCAAAGAACGCGTCAACAGTAGGATTGTTGGTGGCTTGGACCAACGACTGTGAAAAGAGATAGAGAGTGGTTCATATGGGTTAGACAAGGTTCGACCTCCATTTGGAGAGATGTAAGGACCTTGACTATTGAAGAGGCGAATACGACAAAGTTATTCTATCTCATCCGGACATCGACGGATACGATGTTGTGTTGTTTTGGTTAACTATCCTGTATGGTCTGAGTATGAAGAAGATTATAGTAGTAATTGCGGGTTTCTAGTATGTGTTTAGCGTATTTGGATGTGGAAGTTGAGTATCAAGGGTCTTCAGATTTGTTGCTACAAAAAAACGCTGAGTTACCCGAGTTGAAAGTAGAAGTGGGAAAGGATAACTAAGGATATTGTTGTCAAGTTACCAAGTGTGAGTATAGGATACGATACGATTGGGTGTAGTCAATAGACTGACTAAGTCACCCCATTCCTAGCTATGCTTAGAACAAGTATGGTAGATTTTAAAAGTAATTGGAATACTCACTATGTGAGATGAGTTTTTCCCTAAGGTGGGGATTATCATTCGAGTATGGATATGATTCATTTGAAGCTTGGTATGAAAAGGAATGTAGGTTACCATTTTATGGGCTATAACTGGAGAGGTTGAGTTAAATGGATCGAATTTGGTACAAGAAACAACCAACAAGATAGTGGTAATACAGGAAAAAGGCTGGGGCATGCCAAAATTGTCGAAATAGTTACCTTGGTAGTAGTGGGAAACTTTTGCATTAATGTTGACAGGTTATGGAGGGTAGAAGGTCTCACCTGGGAGAGGTGTAGTACATTTGGAAAGAAAGACAAGTTAGAATCGAGTTATGTAGGACCATTTGAGATCCTTGGATGGATTAGGCTTATAGTTCGGTTGAGAATTTTTGTCTTATAAACTGAGTATCCACACTTGTTCGTTGAGCAAGGAATCATTGGGAGTTTTAGTTGAAGTTGGGTATGTAAGGTTTCTTGTAGACCTTAGTATGCCCTTAGATGTGTTTGTGATTTTGGATTAAAGTTATTTTATGAATAAACTCGAAGTCGAGCCGATTCTTTAAAAACGTTGGGCTTTGTACAACTTATAACTTGGTTTCAAGACAGTTCTTGTTTGATGAGTTGCGAGACCGGGTTGTAAATGACGTTGTTACACAACTTAAGGTTTTTAACGAGTTTCCTTGATGAAGGGCGAGGTTCAGGTAGACGGATGTTTCTTTTCGTGTGGAGTTGTTGTGTTTCTAATTGCACCCTTGCGAGGGTAAGCAAAGTCATTAGCAGTTGGATTTCTGATGTAGAAGATTGAATGTGATTTTATGGTTGACAAAGACTCTTTGTTTTGTCAAGGAATCCGTTAAGTTTGTGGAACTAGGAGGTTCATGATGATTAATGCATAATCTGGATAGTCATAGCGAAAGTGCGTGGGGATTTCGAAGCGTGGTCCTGAGTTTACTAGGGAACACAAGGATTAAATGAGGTCTAAGTGTCCTCAGTTGTTTGTCGATAGTGATATTGCCTCGAGTAGTTAAATCTCGGGACGAGATTTTCTCAAGGTGGGGATAATGTAACAACCGTGACTTGAGCAGGTTAGTCAAACCTTTAGTGTTGACTTATATGTCTGTTGCAATGTACGGTTTATGTGATTTTATGAGTTTATGTGTGTTCTATTGTTTATGGAGATGTATTGGCAATCAATCTATTGAGTCGTGATCTCTCAATGAAATTAGATTGGTGGTTGAGTTCATTTCGTTTTCACTTTGAATGAGAGGGGAATGCTTTATTGAGATTTTAGCGTTTTTATGATTAATGTGTAAGTATTTATACGTATACGTATTTTCGTGTTAGTAATTTAAGATAAGTTTTGACTTTAGAAGTTTAGTTGAGAAAATGTAAAATTTCTATTTTTGGAAAGTTAGGTTGGAAATGAAAAGTTATTTTTAGAAAGGTAGGAAACTGCCTTTATACAAAAAGGTTAGCCAAATAAGTAAACATTTTTACAAAAACTTAAGGTTATATTGTAAATATCTAATAAAAAAAAAAAATAAAAAAAAATATTTTTTTTATTAGGTGAATAGTGTTCCGAAAATTAGAAAAAAAAAGGGAAAAAGAAAAAAAATTAATAATATAATTAGAAATCCTAGTTTATCTACTAAGAGACCTAATTAGATTTAGGTTAGGATTCTATCTAGGTGCTTATAAATACAAGGTTAAAAACCCCTAACCCTACCCATTCATAAATTTGGCCGGCCATAAGGAGAAGAAAAAAAGAGAAGACGAAAATTTTTAAGGTTTCGCTTTAAGGTACGATTCGGTTTGTTAAATTATCGTTCGTTTAATTTACTAGTAACTTGATTATGATGGATTAAGATTTAATAATTTTTTTTCAGAAATAATTTGGGCATTTAAATTCAGAAAAGTTTATGATATATTGATGTTAGTTTAATCATTAAATTAATTAGATTAGCGATATGAGCATGCGTTAGGGTTTAGATCACTTGAATTAGATGCGTAATTCACTGCAGAAAGTTAGGCAGTTTTGTAACGAGCATAACTCGGTCATAAAAGATCAAATAAATAATTTACAATATACTGGAGATAACCTCAGAGTGTCTACTTTCTAGAAAATCCGGCCTCATAAGTTTTTGTGGTCGGGAAGTGGGTCAAATGGTCAATACAAAATCAGTGTGTAAAACAGTGACGAATTTCAGTTTTGATTTTGATTTTTCTAAAAATACTTAGACACTGAGTTAGAGGCTCTAAGTCACGTGGAAGTTAGTTCATATATTGGGTGTGACCTCTGAATTTTGGCTAAGGTCAGAGAGGGGTTTAAGTTGGATAATTAATGTCATACTTTTTAAAGGTCAGATTCTGGACGAATTTTAAACACTTTGGATTAATGAATTTTTTTGGGATATTTATAGAGGGGTAGTGACTTTGGGAGAGCTATGAGAGGTTCATAGGACATATATGTAGCATGGTGAATTTTGGTTTGAATTATGGGAGTGTTTAAGTAGTGCGTTTAGGGCACGCAAGTGAGAGTAAAATTCTGCGTAAAACCAGAAAGTGTTAAGTGTAACGTTTAGGTGCAAATAGTAAATGTAAGATTTAATAAGATTATAAAACAAGTATAGGACTATAATAGATCACAGAGGCATCATATAGTGAGGTTACATCATTATGGGTTGAAATGCCTATTTGATTAGTACTTATTTTGTGCTTATATTGTTTAGATTGTTCGTGAGATTTGTGAAGAGTTTGTGGATTTAAAGCCACGCAATCAGTGTATTGTCATAGCCCTTATCTTTTTCTAAGATTTTTCATTGGGGTGACGGAAAACGATATGCATGAGTATGAATGTTTTATTACTGTGATATTTGATGGTTGAGCTGAATTATGCATGTGCTTTATGACTATTCTTGCATGTGTGAATGAGAATGACAAGTGGAGCAGGGTTGGATTCTGGATCGTTGGATATTCTTCCTCACTTGGGTTGAGCCGAGCTTCTTTTAACTGAACAATATTTTGTTTGTGATATTTGAACTTGTGAACTTGTTGTATTGAGCAACTGACTGATTTATAGTATGATGATAGTTCATGATATACTATGCAACTCTTTTTATCTTTATCACAGTAATATTTGAATTGTCTTTGAAATGTTTTGAGGTTGATGTCTAAAACCTATGACATCTCACCAACCATTGTGTTGACGTTTTAAACATCATTTTCAGGTGAGCTTAATGGTGCTATGATATAATGAAGTGGCTAGAAGAGACCGTAGGATGCTTGGAGTTATTTATGCTTTCTGTTTGAATTGTTTGGTTTATGTTTTTGCATGTCATTTATTGACTCGAGATCCTCTTTCTCAATTGTAGACCAAAACCACAGCCCAAGCTTACATGCAGGTAACACTTTAACAACCACCGCAACATCGTGAAAAAAATCCGAATACTGACACTTGACATATAAACATGCAGATACAATTTCAAGGGACAACTCAGGAACATCACCGTTCACTTTTTTCAGTCAATTCCAACACGCTCACTGGATACGAGTGTTAAACCCCTCCACATTGAAGAAGCAAGTGGAATAGCCAAAGACTCATCAGGTTAGAAAACTTAAAAATCCAATCTGAGTTATCCACAAAAAATGCATATGTTACCGAATCATTAACACAATTTACCATGTAACAAGAACAATCAAACTGCTGTCGATTGAACACGCAAAGGAAGCTGGAAATACCTCACAAGTCTAAAAACTTATTATTATGTTTCATTCTCCAAAAGAAATGCACGTATTTCCAACTTTTTAACGTATCTTGCTACAAAACAAGGACACCCACACCCCTCTGGATAGAACATGCAATTGAAGCAAGAAAACAACCTACAAGTCGGCATAACTAAACTCATATATCCATTCCAGAAAGACCTTCATAAAATTCGCAACCTCTAACACGTGTTGCTTCTATACAGGATAAACGACACCACCTTCACCACAATCAACTAAAAGTGAAACGACAGAAAAAGCGAATACACGACGAGAAATCAGTGGGAAATCATCCAAATGACCACTTTTCCGAAACCAAACCGACTGGCGTAAAAAAAGAAAAACCTGATAAATGTCGCAACAACTCAAACGTTTTGTAAACCAAAACACGACTTCTGTCATGAACCATATCCTACTCCTGTGCAGGCCTTAATCATGGTATTAGACCCTTTGTAACTATGCACATCTTAACTTAGTAAGCCTTTGTTTTTGGGGCACATGAGGTCCTTATATTTTGGTTTATTTGTTTATGATGTTCCTGTAAATGCTAAAGTCAATATAAAGGGTAGTAGTTAGTACAATTCGACATTGTTTAGGTTGTTCGCGACTTTGTATCGTTATGTTTTGCAAGTCTAATCACAAGCTGATTGGTTTTGCTTGCCTACACGATTAGATCCAGTACAATACATAGCTAAGCTCTTATAAGCCAAAACATAATAAACAAAACCCATCGCAACGAAGCGCGGGTTTCAAAAACTTGTTGGTTAACAAAACTCATAATTTTATATGAGCTTGTTTGTATATTATATTAATTATAGAATTCAATAAATTAAATTTGATTAATTTTTTCTTAAATTGTGAATGCTTCACTTTGTTGAAACAATACGAATGTTTTGTTATGTGTTTGATAAGCTTTTTTGTTAAATTAATAGAGTTAACTACATTTTTAGTCTTTCTAGTTTGCTGAGTATTTCACTTTTAGTCTATTTATTTTAAATATTATGGATCCGTTCAAAAAATGAAACACGTGTTTCCAGAGACGGAGCCAGGATTTTATCTTAGGGGGGGCTCGGATTTTATGCTATAATAGTTATGATTTAGTGTTTTATTTACCGAACCAATGATCGAACCCTCAAATTGTATGGCATACCTAAGGTTCCATGACAGGGTATGCGCTCTTAGTATAATTTTCTTATATTATATATAATATATTTGATTTTTCCGGTTGGGTTTTCCAATTTTTATTAGCGCAAAATGTCTTTAGTAATTTTTCTCTCTTCAATGTTTAGATATATATTTTTAGGCTTATATGATTTAATTTGCATTGATTTTGGTTAACATCAAAACCAAATATCATACAATTGAATAAGTTCATATGTTTAGATATATATTTTATGAGCACCTATTTGAGCTATTATGCTCAAATCTTTTATATACGGGTAAACTGCAAATTTCGTCCTTAAATTTTCAAAAAATGCAAGATTGCCCGTTGACAAAAGTTTAGACTCCTGAAGCCTATCTGGCGTGCACAAAAAGCCCATGAACAATTTTTCTAACCAAGTCTCATGATTAACGTGCCTCACGTGCCCCTTGCACGTGAGAGTATTACCGTCATTTCGTTCTTCCCGCCGGATTTATCACCACACTGGCAAAATTTATAAGGGGTAAATTTGCAATTTACCCATTACAAAACCCAATAAACACCCTTGTTCCAAATGTATTCTTATAAAAGATACAGTCCCTTAATTTATTGAGGAGGTATCTTTTATAAGAGTCATTAATGTATACACATTGTTTTTGTAAACCGAAGGAGGTAGATGGTTGGTGTTATAGGCCCTTGAATGCAGTGAATAAGTCTCTTGATTAATGCAACTACAAGTATAAATCCATAGAAGATGAAGAGGTTTGCTGTTTTAATGACTTGAATGCGTAGTTACCACTCAATGGTAGGGATATCAAAACATAACTCCAAAGACGGTACCAATTCAATCATGATTTAAGATTTGAGATTCTACATATACAAGAAAAAAACACAAATCACACAACTTCACTCCTAATAAGCTACCTCAGCTGTAAACTCAAAATCGACTCTTTCAAACCTTTGTATTGTTAATTTGGATTTTTAATAAGCTTCTGATGTTGATGTCTATCGAGATCTCTTTTTATTTTGTTAATTTTGTAATTTGTGGATTTGTAGATATTTTCTGTCCACGATTTATGTGTTTAAACAGGTATAACCCTCTTTGTAATAGTAGTTTATTTTCAGTTTAATTTAATAACTAGGGTTTTGATCTTTTGGTCAAGTAATTATTTTTTGTTAAGGTGAAATAAGTTGTTTTGGAGGGTTTTAAGAATTGGGTTTCTTTGCTATGTAGTGTTTATCTGCTTGTTTTTTAAGCTGATAAATGGTCAGAATCCATTTGACATATGGTTGGGTGTTCGGAACCTGTTCTATGCAGATAAAAAGTTTAAAGTAATGAATTCACGCTTATTTCAGTCAGAGTAAAGAGCAATCCCAAACACTCTAAAGTTTATGTGGGTAATTTGGCAGTGATGTTTTACTTTTTGTTGGTGCAGGCTATTACTTGGCATGTGGTGCATGAATGATTCATATAACAAGCACAGTGATTACCCAGTTGCAAGGTGATACTATATATTATGTATGATGAATATAACACCATATGTACTTATATATCACATTCATTAACATGTTATAGAGGTAAACCATTTTCATTGCAAGTGCAACATATTTTGACCACGTACAAGCTTGAGATTGATAGTTTTGATGAAACCACTCATGCTGTGATTGTGATGTTTGATGAGACCTCGGAGGAATAGTAAAGTGCTTAGCAAAAGCGGTTCTTTAAGCCAAAGATGAGGCGAGTATAAATTTTAACCTTATCTCAAAGCTACTTCTTTTTTGCTTACATCCATGTATAATATTCAGATGACCACTTCTATGTTAGTTTTTTATTTTGGCTTTTTGGTTTCGCTTATGAGGTTGATTTGTAATCGTGCTAATGTATTATGTGTTGTATGTGATACAGAGGCCACATAAGGTGTATCCGATTGACCTAGCTCAGTTTCACTCGGCTGATTATGTGGAGTTCTTGCAGCAGATTAGTCCGGACACTCAACATTTCTTTTCGGAAGAAATGAGTAGTGGGTTTATAGTTTTCGGTCTATATTTTTCGTCACACCTAACAAGTGTTGTATACAATCGAGATCATTTGTTGAATTAAGTACGTCTGTTGGAACTCAAAGGGTCTAAGAGCTTGTTGTCAAGCAATCCACACAATTGATTCCCACGACTCTTTTCATACTTAAAGCTTTGGTAAAAAAAATTATTCTCATTATAATTTAAAAACCCTCATACAACTAAAGTATAAGAATTTGAGGTATGATTAAGTTTGTAGATTAACAAAGGATTTTTCTATATTGCAGAATACCAAAAGGAACGTTTCTGCTTAGATGATTATATTCCGCCATACGTTAATCCCAATGGTCATATCATAATCAACGTTTCGGGCAACGAATGGTACACTTTATGTGATTTATCAGTAAAAGTAACTTTTATTACTGCTAAAATCGTTAAAAATCATTAATAATCATTAATACATGATTTTAGTGAACACGAATAGAAATTGAGTTGTTGCTCTGACCTTCGATGCAATTACATTCATGTCTAACTGTTCTATTAGCAAAGTTGCGACTTAACTTTGTAGGCTTTGAAAGGAACCTTGGTATCAAACGTTTAATTAAGAAGTGTATATTGATTTTAGCTACCTGGTGCGCCTTTTGCTGTCGCTGCATTTCATCGAATTAAGAAGATGAAACTGTTGGTTTTAGGAGCACATCACTGATTTACCTAAATAGATTACAAACAGAAAGGCCTGCACAAAAGGAAAAATAATTCAGGTCCCAGCCACTAGAAACCTAATGGCATGCCATAAGAACCAAAAGGATAAATTACTAAGACAATGTCCTACAATGTAGGAGATATTTGAAACATGTCAAGCCTTTTGGCCACATGACTTGACAACCAGGTACTGCATACACCAGTGACCAGACTCACAAAGAGCTCCCTTGCAGCAGACCAACTGATATATGCATTAGACCTGACACACAGAAGCAAACCTCACATACCATGTGGAAGTGCCAAATGACAAAACACAACAAAGAAAGAAACAATTGGTTGAAATATAAGAGCTTCATATCACACCCAATAACAACCCACTGTATTCCTTTTTCCACATAACTTTTGACCTGCTTTGCTGACCACGACAGAAGAATGTTTCAGAGACTCGCAATTTACAGGAACCATAAGCCACTGCCAGCAACGCCGCAATAGGTAGGGAAAATATGTCGCGTATCAGCTCTCACTTCCAACAGATATTAGAGCAATGATTTATATTAGAGTAAATCCTTTATAAGTATTTATCAGGAAAATATGTGATCCCAAACACCCTCTTAATGTAGCATAGCATTTTCAGTTTAATCATGTTAATGGAACGTGCTGTGTGAACTAATTTTTTGTATACTTTAGGGTCCGTTTGGTTTGAGGGGTTAGTATGGGTTTTGGGTTTAAAATTACAAATCTATTGTTTGTTTACACTTTTAGTAATTAGGATTAGATTTATAAACCAAAAATTAAGGGATGTAGAAAAGGGTGTTGGTATTATAAATAATTTTTAATTCATATTTTAATAAATAATCTTTTTTAAATATTATTTTCTTTCTTTACATTAAATCCAAATTTAAATCCCAAACCAAATTAATAAAAAAATCCAAATCCTAATCCTAAACCCATCTATATACCAAACGGCACCTTAATGTTATTAAACTTCATAATATATAGCTCTTTCACCGTCAAAATACAGGAATATATGTGGGACTGTTAACATCTATATAGCTGTTTAACTATTATATATACACCAAGGTTGGCTGTTTTGGCTTTCATTTCATATGTATTTAGTGTTCCAGGTAGACAAAGTAGGAATAAATTTTCCCAGATAGAAATAAAACAAATTTTAACCACCAACAGGAAGCATATGAATATGCACATGTCTAACTTCGACATACTTCTGTGGCGTGCGAGTATCATATGCAACTAGCTCTCGATAGAACCTTAAAAGTGGACGCGATCATTTCGACCCGTTTTGACATTTGCTTTAACTCATGATTGATTAAGGCTATATGTTATCAGGGTATAGTTTTATCACTAAGTGCAAAGGAAATGTGCAGCTGGGTTAGAGTGGCCCAAATAGCAGTATAATGCTTATGTCCTCCTGTATGCTTTTAACGAAAAACTTATTGTTTTACTTAGAATGTTTTATGCATATATTTAAGGTTTTACGCTTAAGATATAATTCAATAAAATGCAGGCAGCCCGATCCAGCCCACACATTTTCAACTATAACTTTTGACATTATAAATGGACTAATAAGATGGTGCACTGCCCCTTTTAAGTTAAGTAACAACTAAGAAATGAATATTTACTTATTTTAAACTAAATTTATCACAACATGGGTGGGAACCAAATGGCTTTAAGCTATTGAACTCCTTCATTCATGTGGTCGCAAATCAAGCTCACAAATTACATCCCCGCCAAGTCTTTAATTCCTCAAACCCCAATCAACAATTACATATAACCCATGTGCAACAAATTAAAAACAACCCGTGTGCATCGCACGGGTCTGCATGCCTCGTGTTTTATATATGAGTGAGTTTAGATTACTATTGGCGGCAGAGATTGACCATGAGTTTGGGTTGGATAATCAAAGTCAGGATTCACTAGAGTTTTCAACTGATGTCGATTTTGATGTTGTCGATTTTAAACAAGGGATGGATGATCTCGATTTTGATGTTTTCATAAAAAATATCTATTATATTCTAAGATTTGGTTTGTATATTTATTGTGCAGTATTAAAGATAGGCCTGAATTAATACCACAACTCAAATTCCTGCATAGGCTTCAAGTTTTGTAACCATTGCTATAAAATTTGTACATAACCCACATGATTAATTGTGTATACAAAGTCATTTTATTTAATGTGCAGTATTGAAGTGTTGTAACCTTGGATGTGAAAGTTGTATAAATTACAAAATGTTATGTAAGTCTTTCGTAACAATTTGCATTAAATAATAAATGTTATATTAAATACTCACTTAAATCACATTATTAAGTTTGTAACTTCATAAACTTATAGCATTCATGTACCATATGTTTAGTCTATTTGATTTTCTTAGCATTTAAAAGAGTCTATTTATATGTATTTATTTAATATGTTTAAGTTACATATCTAGCTATGAATAACACATTAAAGTCATACACACATTCTTATTCTTGCATATTTTTTCTCTCAAGCTCTAACCACCACTTTCTTTTTTGTGTGCATAATTGATTTTGTTTGTTTAATTTAATTTTGTGTATCACTTTTTTAGTTTATTGTAAATATGTGATGGATGTGGTTAGTTTAATAATTCATTTCTTTTTGTGGTGTTGTAGATGTTTAGTAGTGAAGATGACAAAGATTTGGCCTAGGGGATGGAGCTTTAAAAACTGACGAATAATGATCTACATAGAAATGAAGATCCATGCTTGGTAAAACTAATTTGTTATGTGTTTATGAGATTGTTAGTGTGTTGGTTTGTGTTTATTTCCTTATACTAAGGGTGTTTTTTGTCTTTGATTTGTGTGGTTTCTTAGTTATTTCTTGGTGACGAAGAAGATTTGAAAAGAAAAGAGTAAAGAATTTGAGGGTTGCAATTTGTCAAGGTAAACGAGTGGGTTGTTGACCCAATGAAAAGAAGTATATAGTAAAAGAAATATGGTAGATGTAGTAGGTTAACATTAACTCTCATATGTCAAGTCTAATGTGTGAGAACCGGTAAACATTTCCTGATTCTTAGTATTTTAAAATACTATAATTATATTGGCGTCTTTCGATTTTGACAGTTTTCTTGGAGAAAGCTAAAAAGTTGACTTTGGTTGACTCATTTTGCATAAAATGGTTACGATTTAACCGGGTGTTGAGAGCGTTTGAGTTCCGTAAGTGAATCACTTCTGATTCATCTTTCCATATCGGAGTGTTTATGTTGTCATTTTAATGCGTTCCGGAAAGTTTTCCCGTGTTTTGCGAGAATCGTCACGCAGCGCGTACCAGCACGACAGTTAAGTAGAAAACGGGTTTAATAATCGGGTGAATTTAACGAACTTATTTGATAAGTAACTTCGTAATTTGAAATAACGTTCGTCTAGTATGTAAATCATTGAGGTGTGATTGAAAAGTTATCAGAAAACGGGTGTTTCACGAAATATAACTAAAGTCCGTAATGGTCGTAAAAGTGAAGGTTTGGACAAGTCTAAGATGACAAGTCAGATTTTGAAGTTGAGATACTTCTAAGCTTTTGAGAAGGGTTTCGGTTAAATTTAAACTAAACTCGTATTTTGGTCCCGACACGTCCGATAGTGTTCAAATGAATTTTGGGAAGTTAAGTTAGAAATATGTCGTGTAAATAATCTAGGTTCTTGGAAAAGTGTTTTTAAGTTTAATAAAAATACTAAGAAACTTTAGGTAATGTTTTAAATTGATAAACTTTGAGTTTTAAGTAAACCCGACATAAAAATAGGCAATCTCGAGACCCGTAGGATCCTTGGCCGGGTATGGGACAAAAGGGGAGACACCAAGGCAAAATTCTAGCTTAACTATGTCCTAGTATGGTACATATATTTTGTCATAACCTCAAACACACATTCCATGCATCATTTCAAAATCATTCTCTCGTCTCTCTTTTCTTTTGGCTCGTCCGATTCCACCAACACACAAACGCATACATTTTTGTTAAACTTTGATCAAGAATTTGAAGATATAAAAGTCTTGTGTTGATTCTAGTGTCCGGGTTATTGTTTAAACAACGTTTGGGTTGTTTCTTGTGTCAAAATCCAACCAAAAATATCAGTCTTTGTAAGTTGTCTAAACTTTTTTTTAGTTGTACTTTTATGATTCTTATGTTGTCTAAATGCTAGTTGTACAAGTTAATCGTCATAAAAATTAAAACTTGAAAGCAAAACGGTATGGTTAAAGGGGTGTTTGTTGCGTCGTGTACAAAGAAAAAGGGACAAGGAAGTGGTCATTTTAATGTCATGGTTGTTGTGGTAGGAAAACTTTTATTTTGTAAGGGCTTATTAGTGCTTATTTAGGGCTTATTTGTTTTGTCGGGCTTGTGTGGGTGGTTTCGGCCCAACCAAATGTGGGAGTGAGGTATTGGGCTCGACCGAATACCCATTTGGCTTATTCGGTTATGGCTTATTCGGTTATGGCTTATTTGATATTGGGCTTACTGGGTTTTGGCTTATGTTGGTTTCAGACTATATGGTTTGGCCTATTGGGCTTCGGCTCATTTTGGTTATGGCTTATTTTGTTTCGGCTTATAATGGCTTATGGCTTATATTTTGTTTCGGCTTATAATGGCTTATGGATTATTTTTGGTTTCGGCTTATATTCGAGCTTATGGCTTATTTTTGGTTTCGGCTTATATTCGAGCTTATGGCTTATTTTTGGTTTCGGCTTATATTCGAGCTTATGGCTTATTGGATTTCGGCTTATGTTGGGCTTATAAATTGGTTTGGGCTTTTGTATTGATTTTGGACTTATAAATTGGTTTTGGGCTTTCTTTTTAGTTGAAATTTAGACTTAAATGTATATTGGTTGTGGACTTGTATAAGGTTTTCGGGCTAATTATAAAACTTTAATGGGCCGTAAGGCCCAATGATAAGTAAATGGACTAATGGACTCAAATTGGATTTAAAAGGGGTATGTTGGACTTCACAAATGATATCAGACAAACGTTGGGCTTTTAGGCCAATAAAGGAAAAAAAATGGATAATTGCGAAAGTGGAAAATGATTAATTTTTGTTATGATTGAGTAAACGCTATGTAAACATGGACTTTTGGCATATTGTTGAAACCTTGGAAATTGTGGGAAATGTTGAATTTAAGGTTTGAGAACCTTGGGAACCTCTTACAAACGAACGGGTCATGTCGGATTTTTATAAAAATAGATCACACTTAGAAAATATTATAGAAAACTTATTTCGTGTCGACTCGAGTAAAGGACAAAAAGCGACCTTTTAGTAAACATTAAGTGTCAAGATTAAACTAACATGCTTGGATATACTAAGATGACAAGATTTTATACTTACCCCATTTAGCCCGATACAAAGACGAAAATAATATAATGTTATTTTATTATCATACACACACACACACACACACACACACACACACACACACACACACACACATATATATATATATATATTATCGTTACGAAGATGTTTATTCATTTATTTCGGATCTTTGAGTTTTACTTATTTCTCGTCGGATTTCCTCGAACCGTTTGGTCAGTTGTTTCATTTTAGTGTTGGGTATATTTTTGAGTATTATGTGTTGATGTCGCACTTGGCCCAAGTATATCGAGTTGTTTTACGTAGTTACCACACAACCATGATACCAAAACATTTTGGAATAAAAATAAGGGTTTTGTAATAAGAGTAAGAATTTGATGTGAGTAACGACGAACGCTTGTACAATAAGGCAATGTTGTACAAAATGTTAATAAGACTAAAATTAATGATTAGGTCATGGCCGGGTACCGTTGTGCGTTGTAGAGATTATTGGTGCGTTGTAGAGATTATTTGTGCATTGTGTAGAGATTATCTGTGCGGTTATTATCATCTGTCGAGGTGAGTTCTCGTAGCCCCATTTTTTAAATCTTTTCTGTTGGGGGAAAATGATACTCAAATGTGTTTTGAACTGTTTTTCTGAACTGTGCGAAATGTGGTTTTATTTTTGGGATAATTTATGTGCTTATGACTGCTATGTGAATATTATGTGTTATGATTGTTCTTGCATGCATTGAGGTGCATGGTAAGGTGTGATTAGCAAGGATTTTCTATGTTTGTAAAAGTTTGCCCTATGTAAATGCTCCAGTACTGGGAGGCCATTAGATGCGTATAACCTCGGGGTTGCGACCCCAAAAGCATTGGTATATGCTGGATTGATGACTAGCGGGGATGCTTGGTTATGGTACATGATTAGCGGGGATGCAAAGTCATGGGTTTGATCGTATGTGCATATATTCACTGTCATATTACACAATTGTCCAACTGTTGAAATATTTGCATAGCAACTGGGTTTTCTTTAAACCTACGAGCTCACCAACATTATTGTTGATGTTTTCGAGTATTATTTTTAGGTGTGTTTTGATAAAGGTAAATGGATGGTTTTGGAGACTAAAGATGTGCACCCTTGGGAATTTAGGATTTAAGACTGAGGTCTTTCTTATCATGATTGAAACATGAAACCTTTGTAAATTAATCTTTTGTAATCTTCGGATGGTATGATCTTATATCTTGTGCAATGTGAATCATTATGTCGCATTTCTGTGTTTCCGCTGCTGACGGGGTGTGACACAGCATCATTCCCAGAATTATTACTTGGGAAATCAGCAGTGTCCATACCCCCAACAGGCACAGAAGCGTGGCTACTATCACTTTGTGACCTATAGTCACAATTCAGATTAGGGTCAACTCTCTCATCATCATTGGGCATCTCAGGGTATTCATTATCAAAAAAATTTATATAATTTAAGTCTTGAAAAACATTTAAAGTATCAATCTTTTTAGAAACTGAATCTTTAAATGGGACTTACTTGAGAAATAAACTGATGTTTATCAAGAAACTCACAATGTCTGACGAGTAGAATGAGACCATTGTGCAACCCACAATGTCTTAAAAATATTCTGGTATTTATATAATAACTCTTATATAAATAAGCGTACGATATACGCGAAGGGAATGCAAGCATATATATATTATATATATGTATGTCACGTAAGCACTTAATGCAGCACGTAATGTAAGCACATAAGCAAGTAGCGTGTATGCACTTTGAAAATGTTTGATGTGATGCAATGTTTGTGAAAACGGTTATAGTCTAGGGTAAAATATGCAACCTAGTTCTCTATAACCAGTGCTCTGATACCAATCTGTAACACCCCCAAAAATCATACAACGCAGCGGAATACCACATGGGGTGCTACTTCATAATACACAGCGCTAGATACAAGAGAACGACCTCTAAATGTGTCGTTTGTAAAACAATCTCGTTGATTTTCTGAAATCAAAATAATAGTTGTCCCATAATTGCATCACCATGAAAAACTTGAATGTAAAGACTCCAATGCACATCAAATAATCCAAGCATCTAATTCACCTGAGAAAAACATGCTTAAAAGTGTCAACATTAAAGTTGGTGAGTTCATAGATTAGTTTAAATATGAATGTAAGTTTCAACTGAATGTATTTGTCCACTGTATCATCACAGTACCATGTAAAAATCCCAAAGATTTATAAAGAATGCACGACACATTTTATGTCACCAAAAGTACCAATCTTATCCCAAAGATTTATAAAGAATGCATGACCAATTTAATGTCACCAAAATGTTTCAAGTATGTATTGCCACTTTATTCAAGGCAACGTAAATATTCATGTGAGTATAAAACAATGTTTACGATTACTCTAAGCTCGTGAAACTGATGCACAAATATAACAGTAAGAATTCATATGTATTTGTTGGAGGCCCTGTAGTCCCAACGTGATCCGACATGTTATAACGTTCGTTCCCAGTGATAGCTAATCACCCGAACGGGGGTTGTCAATCCCGAATAGATTTATTTCATAACCTGCGCGCAGACCACATGCTATAACATTCGTTTGCCCAGTGATAGCGAATCACCCGAACGGGGATTATCAATCCCAAATAGATCTATTTTATAACATTCGCGCTCACCCTCCAAGTGATTTACAGTTCATGACGCTGTGACGTAGACTTGTATGTACCCATCACAGGTGTCCCCTCCAAGAACACCCGGGCAGTGATTTAAAGAATATATACTCCCGTTACCGGTGTCCCCTCCAAGAACACCCGGGCAGTAATTTTGTTGTTATCAGTTCAATCCGCCTAAGCTAATCCGTAATCATTTCAAATGTAAAGTATATATATTTGTGACCAAAAATGAAGTCAAGTAATATATCCCATAGCGAGCTATGCAAATAAGTATGTAAACCAATTTGTAAACAATCCTGTAAATGCATTTGTAAACAAGCATGTTCTCACCCCAAAAATATATGTAAAACCAGTAAAACATGGGGCTATAAACTCACCTTGAGCATAATGGTATAAATATCGAGAATAAATGTCGAGAAGCCGAGAGAAATCCTAAAAGCAAAATAAAGTCGCGTCTTAGGATTTATAAATATTACACGAATAAATATGGACTAGTTTTTATAAAAAAAAATTATATTGATATGATATTTGAGGCGTACATCTTATAAACATTATTACGTTAAAGGCAAAATAACTAGACTACGATTTCAGACTAATTTTAAAGTGTATAAAAGGGACAAAGATCAAGAGTGTAACTTAAATTTTTATAATATTTATTTCTAAATAGCTTTATAAATCGGGACCAGAAATGTAAATTCAAATTTAAACACCATGATGAACACGTGAACTCCTATTCTTCATTTTCCATTCAAATGTTTTTTTTAATTTCTTTTTGTTAAAGCCTTTATAATATAGGGACAATACATGTAAATTCATATATGAAACTCCATGAACATGACGTGAAGCCATGTTCTTCACTTTCAGTTTTCTTTCGTCAAAATGTTACTTTATTGAGTAAATATACATGAATCTTTCATTTTCATTAACATAAACTTGGTTCACATCCCTTGCCAATTCGTCATTAAGCTCTCTGAATTCTGGTTTCGTTTTCTATAGTTTTATCATCATTCAACCTTGATATAGATTACTACTAAATGAATGTTATACAAGAAAACAATGGCTCAAGTCGTACCTCCAAACAGAAACAGTTCGATGCTGAAAAAAAATGGACATGATCGAATAGTAGTAGCAAATCAACCTCATGCACGCACAAACAATAACACTATCGAAACCCAAAAATCTCGCCCTACCACGAACTAACATTACCAGCGAAGGAACCCGAACCATCTTCCTAAATATGACACGTTCGACCTTAGCCTGAGCAGACATGAACTCAAAACTCGATTCTGCCAAACTATAAAAAGAACTCAGCCCGAATGACTGATCGTATTTGACCCGAATGATCGTTCATCGCTACTATGAGCAAGACAAAAACACATCAAAACCACACGGGTATGAACACCGGTTTGAACACGAACACTAGATCGTATAAACTATAACTGCCCGCGAACGAACTTGAAACTCCAACGAACGCGAACGTCTAATGACTTAGGTATGAAACGTATAGAACAACCCAAGCACGAACCAGAAACTACAACGCAACAGAAACTTCTTACCCGAACATGAACTAATCGTATTGAATCGAAACTGGAACACCAAACACGAACATGCGAAACTAGTGAACCAAAAATTAATGACCGATCACTCTTGCTAACCGTAGGACGTAAAGTTAACAGATTATAGGGCACCCGTCTCTATGTCGTTTTAGGTTTTGTGTTTAAATATAGGAGAAGGGCGTGTATATTTGCGTGCTAACTGAAGATGTTGTGAAAAATCGTTCTTGCGGACGCCAACTTGACTTGAATGATTACGAACAAGATCGCGAACACTCACTTCCTTTTATATAAACACGCATCGAAACTTAACCCAGCCTTGACTTTCAACGTGTTCCATGCACCATGCATATTCGTGAAACACGAAAAACTTGAACATGAACACGGATCGGTCATATTCAAACCGAATAGGAACTCCAAATCTGAACATGCGACACCAAGTGGTATGATCATGAACCTGTCTTTAACCCCAAACAAACTTGAGTAGTGTGTGTCAGACGTGAACTAAAACCCCGATTATACATGGCCGTCATTCTCTTTCTCTTCCTCACATTTTTTATGATGAGTGAATCAAAAAACTAGTGAAACACCACAAGGAACCAAGATGATAAGTGTTTATGCGTGACTTGTGTTTGTGGGTTATGCCTACTGCTTTTGTAAAAGAGGAGTGAAGTGATATGTTTAATGTTTATAGTCCACCCAAGTAAGGCATGTATATTAAATTAACACTAGGGAACACTTAGGATTAGAGATTGACGTGACTCAAGCAAGCATGCTTGCTTGTTTCCTTATTTTATGCCGTGAGCTATGGCTAGGAGAGAGGACAAAAGGTGATTTTCTACATGGAGGGTAAAGGACATAGTAGTTTAGGTTTTATTTGCACATGTTAAGTGTGTTTGTTAGTTCTACTTTAGTGCTAGCATTTATACTACTAGAATTTGTAAAAACCACCCATCAAAACCATTAAAGGGTTAAGCATAAGGGACGGTTTTGAGCTAGGTCTAGGGCATGGTTTTGGAGTTTTAATATTACTAGGTGTAAGAAAAGAGATGACATGATGTAAGAGGACTTGTCTTGTGTAAGATGGATGTGACCTAACAAGGTAAGCATGCACTTTGTTGTCCTTCTTTTCCTTTGAATCAGCCGAACAAACACCCTTTCATGGGACAAGGATGAATTATTAAACTAGTGTATGTAAAAGGGATTATCCATGGGGTAAAACATACTATAGTTTATTAGGTAGTGGGAAGTTGATGAATTAATTTGTGTATGTATGTATAGAATTGGCTAAGGTAAGCATTTAGGATAAAATGTTATAAATTTTTAGGTATTGGGTATAATGGTGGGTATTTGTTGAAGTGTAGACGAGTTTATGGGTTTTCATGCATGCAAAAATTCAATTTATCGAGAAACGTAGGCGTTTTACGTAACGTATAAAATTAAAATATGGAAAGTTATAAAATATGTTCGTAAAAATAATGTAAACTTTAACTTGCGTTTTTGACAGACGTTTTTGAATGACGTGTTAAATAATTTATTAAATATTTTTATTTAATAAAATGTGATAATTAAATATAATTTAATTATTTTCGTGTTGGTATGCGTTATGTGCGGTTTTTCACAATTTGCGAGATATCTTCTCGTTTTCAAGTCAAACAAGTTTGAAAAGTAAATTTGTAAATGAGGGATAATAAATATGATTTATTATTAAAATATGCTTTGAAAATTTTACCATTTACGCGGTAATCGTTTTTATGTGACAATAAAAGATCAAAAGTCAAAAAGTCAAGTCAGATCCGAAAAGTCAAAGTTTAAAATAGTCATTTAAAATTCCGAAAATTGCCGGATGTTACAGTACCTACCCCTTAAAGAAATCTCGTCCCGAGATTAAATTTGTGTTAACCGATTGTGTGACCAAGAAAAGATTTTAGATTAAATAAATCCGTTCTAAATAAGAAACTGATAACTTTATTCAGCAAAATTAGCTGTTTCGACACTTCTCCATATACCAAAAATTTTAGCTAAGTTGACTTAGATATTAAATCCATCAAAATGGGTTCCTCAAAATAAATCATTACAGGTCTTATGACTGATATAAACGTGTTATAAAGAAAGTCTCATATTAGTGGAAACATCGAAGGAGAAAGTGTAGTCGCGTGAGTATGTCTGTATAGAGTCTTAAATGTTCAAGGACGAAGTCTCGTTTCTGATATCTATAATGTTCGATGATTAATAACGGATGAGGCTAATGAGTGTAAGTATCCAACTTACTTGGCAGTACTAGGGTGTATTATGACCTAATTGTTGTACTATTAGTCTGCAATGAATAAATCAACCGAATACTATATCGATAGAGTGTTTTCTGGTTTAAGGGTGGGGGTTGAATTACCTATTGGATAAAGTCGTACAAGCTGGGACCGCTCCAGGACCCAACAACAGTAACATAACGACAATAACTATAACAAATGGTGATGTGATGCAGAGAGTGAGGACATTCCGAGAAACAATATCCCCATAATATAGTTCAACAAATGGGAGGAGCTCACGGGAGAGCTTAGGCGATAGACGGCAGAATATGGTACTCAGTCATTAGTTCGATGATGAATCAACTCCATTAGTTCGAGTGTGCACAAGTCGGTTAGCTCCACAATCAGTTCATGATCGTAACGATTTGTAACGGCAAAAGTACTAACCTAACAATGAGATCAGATAGCTCAAGTGAGGCCTTAAGATTTTTGCTGAGTGGTAGAACACGATTGTGTCTCTAGACTTTTTCAACGTATTTCGATGATTATCGGATTCGAGTTCATACTCGTGTCATATTGGATACCATTAAGCCCACTCATTTATAATTTATTATTTACATAAAGAAGCGTCCCAATTTATGTAAATAATGAATTGATAAACTTATGGTTCGGTGATTTACAATTTATTTATTTAAACGAAGAGGCGTCCCAATCCTTTCAAATAAAGAGATTATAAATCATCCTACTTAATAATTTCTGATGCAATACGGGTATTCACATAACCTCTAAGGTGATGGATGACATGACGATGCATGTGCTCTAATGAGTATGGGACGAGTGTTAAAAACTCATCTTCGGAGACAGGGAGTAAAAATAATCAGGGGAAATCGACATAATGTTCAAATAATTGATGAGTACTCGATTAGAGTAGATAAGGTAAAGGTCCTTATGAATGAGTCAACATAGCAATTATCATATCAATCCTTATATTACAAGTCCCGCCCATACAAGACTTGCAATACTTAGATTCATACACAATTCTATGTAAACAAAATTTTGACGGTTTTTCGTGTAATACGATATTGTATACAGTTATGAGAAAAATATTCTTAGAGACCATTGTTTAACTTACAATGTCCGAGGAGTAAATGAAACCATTGTGCAACTCACAATATCTGAGGTATGAATGAGACCATTGTGCAATTCACAATGTTTGAGGTATGAATAAGACCATTGTGCAACTCACAATGTCTTAAGAAATGTTCTAGTATTTATACAACTAACTCTTATATAAATAAATGTTACAAGTAATGTAAGCAAGTAAGCAAGTAGTGTGTATGCACTTTGAAAACGTTTGATGTGATGCAATGTTTGTGAAAACAGTTATAGTCTAGGGTAAAATATGCAACCTAGTTCTCTATAACCAATGCTCTAATACCAATCTGTAACACCCCCAAAAATATCAACAACGCAGCGGAATACCACTTGGGGTGCTACTTCATAATACACAACGCTAGATACAAGAGAACGACCTCTAAATGTGTCGTTTGTAAAACAATCTCGTTGATTTTCTGAAATCAAAATAATAGTTGTCCCATAATTGCATCACCATGAAAAACTTGAATGTAAATACTCCAATGCACATCAAATAATCCAAGCATCTAATTCACCTGAGAAAAACATGCTTAAAAGTGTCAACATTAAAGTTGGTGAGTTCATAGATTAGTTTAAATATGAATGTAAGTTTCAAATGAATGTATTTGTCCACAATGTCATCATAGTACCATGTAAAAATCCCAAAGATTTATAAAGAATGCACGACACATTTTATGTCACCAAAAGTACCAATCTTATCCCAAAGATTTATAAAGAATGCATGACCAATTTAATGTCACCAAAATGTTTCAAGTATGTATTGCCACTTTATTCAAGGCAACGTAAATATCCATGTGAGTATAAAACAATGTTTACGATTACTCTAAGCTCATGAAACTGAAGCTAATAATAAAAGTAAGAATTCATATGTATTTGTTGGGGGCCCTGTAGTCCCAACGTGATCCGACATGTTATAACGTTCGTTCCCAGTGATAGCTAATCACCCGAACGGGGGTTGTCAATCCCGAATAGATCTATTTCATAACATGCGCGCAGACAACATGCTATAACGTTCGTTTGCCGAGTGATAGCGAATCACCCGAACGGGGATTATCAATCCCAAATAGATCTATTTTATAACATTCGCGCTCACCCTCCAAGTGATTTACAGTTCATGACGCTGTGACGTAGACTTGTATGTACCCATCACAGGTGTCCCCTCCAAGAACACCCGGGCAGTGATTTAAAATAATGTGTTCCCCTCATGGGTGTTCCCTCCAAGAACACCCGGGCAGTAATGATTGTTGGCCCCGCAGGCGCCAATCTAACATTTTCCGCGCTCACCCTCCAAGTGATTTACAGTTCATGCAACCTAAGCTAATCCGTAATCATAAAAGTATAGTATGTGTTTACGGTTTTATTTTTTTACACAATAATCCAAGTATTCGTTATCTCCTCGCGGGATTATATAAATGGAGTATGGAAATCAAAGTAAATGCGTTTTGTACACATGTATCCAATGAGTTTTGAAAATGACCACTTAATGAAAATTAATCAAACACGAAAGCTATCCAACAATTAACAAAATAACTAATTCATAAAACTTAAAGGTTTAAATGGTAACAACCACAAAACTACAAGGACTGTCTTGCAAAATATTTCAAATGACAACATGCTTTATACACATTCACGTGAATGTGTACTATGTCCAGACCTTCTTCTTGTCCCCTCACAATATATATATTTTATTTGTCATTTCCTATATTTTGCTTCTCGCTAGGAAATTCATAACAAGAACGAAACAAAAACGTAGAACTATGATGGTTATGACAACATTAATATTAAGAGTAGTACCCAGACATACAAGGAATACAGTTATACCTTAACGTGGTCGTGGAAATGGATATGAACGTTTAACGTCGTTGGAAAAGTCGTACAAAATTCGACGAATAAGGTAACAAGGGTGACGCTCGTCATAAGTCACTACTCTGGGTAACGAACTGCGACCTCAACAAAAGTTTCATGCATTTTGCATGCTCGCGAGCAAGAACAACTCGAACATGCACGAGTATGAACATTGTCGAAACAAGCTTCTATCACCACCCTGATACTCTAGCTTGAATGTCATAACTTGAGAGTCTTTCTTGAACTTGTTTGCGTGCGTCGTAAGCTAGAACCGAAACAAACAAGATATGCTAACAACCAAAGGTTGTGCACCCTTTGTTCTTGTGTTCTTCCAGCCGAGCCAAGAAGAGGAGACCAAGTGGGTTTTGATTATACGTACGGTCGAGAAGATAACATGAAAGTAATTCAGAAATATACCTCGGCCAAACGATGGAGATAAAAAGACGAACACAAGCTCGAACACGAACACGAAATAAAAGGCTCTCCGCGAATGGACGAGATCGCGAACAATAAAGTTGAACCGATAGAGCCCATAAATTCTGCCCGGACATCCTTGTGAATTGTTGATCGTGAACCCATCAGTAAACATGGCTGTGAACACTAGCATGAAAGACACGATCATGAACACGGACCGGTCATATTCAACTTGTTCGACTAGGCACTCGAAACATGAACATGTCCCGATCACGAACCATGACTTAACCCGAACGCGACACTAGTGCAAGCACATATTGAATTCAAGCACGATCACCATAAATTAAACTAACGAGACACCAATCACGTACTCGAACCGGCGGCTGACGAACCAAAAATAGAGATGTACAAAACAACTAGGCGTGGCCCAACTGTTGTTAAACATTACTTTTGCTATTACCTCCACGGGTAACACACCATTATTTTATTCTTCAGTTTCTTCTCTAAGTGTGCCGTATATGTGTGGAGAGAAAAATGAAGACTTGCTTTGTGAGAGTATAAAATGAACTAGATACATGTCTCTTCTTCAAGAACACTTTAATAAATTGTTAAAATGTGGATTTTATAAGATTGCTGATGCCGTGAATGAGAGAACCAAAAGGGAAAGAGATGTAATTTTTTTTTCTATCTCAACAATGTGTGTAGTTTACTTTCTCTTAAATATTCAATATGGGTAAAGTTTTATGCATTGTTTAATGATGGGAGACAAAGCAAGATTTGACAAGTAAAAAGGGTGTTGGGCGTAGGAATAAAAGGAGGAAAAGATGGGATTTGATGTTTCTTGCTACGGGATGCTAGAGAGAAAGAGCAGAAGATAGTATTTTGTAGTAGGAGGTAAGTACTAATATAAGTCTTGTGTATTATAAGGTCAAGCATTGGGAAGGTTGACATCCTATTGTCTAATTAGGGGGAACAAAAGATGAAAGACTAGTCTTGAAAGGTGATGTTGGCGTGTGAATGTGACCAAGGGGACAAAAGTTGAATGACTAGTCCATTTGATGTAAAGTTGGTCTCTTTTCCTTTCCCTTAAAATCAGCCGAATATGGCATGCTCAAATGACAAGAGTTGGTGATTTTTGTCCTTTGGATAATAGATAATATTTTTTTATGTTGTTAGTGGATTAGTTTGATTTAATTATTTTCGTGTTGGTATGTGTTATGTGCGGTTTTTCACAATTTGCGAGATATCTTCTCGTTTTCAAGTCAAACAAGTTTGAAAAGTAAATTTGTAAATGAGGGATAATAAATATGATTTATTATTAAAATATGCTTTGAAAATTTTACCATTTACGCGGTAATCGTTTTTATGTGACAATAAAATATCAAAAGTCAAAAAGTCAAGTCAGATCCGAAAAGTCAAAGTTTAAAATAGTCGTTTAAAATTCCAAAAATTGCCGGATGTTACAAAGATGAAGTCCAAATTCTCAAATTTTGGCAAATGTTCAAACAACTTCATATCAATATCTCTCTT
>BQNB010000230.1:0-22655 GCA_026074375.1 Tanacetum coccineum
TCACCACACCACAAAGGGTGTGTTTGTTTATATGGTTAACACCACAAGAGTGCGTTTGGCAGTCACCACCACCACAAGGGTGTGTTTTCCAGTCACCACCACCACCACAAGGACGCGTTTGGCAGTCACCACACCACAAAGGGTGTGTTTGTTTATATGGTTAACACCACAAGGGTGCGTTTGGCAGTCACTACCAGCCACCACCTATGGGTGCGTTTGGTTTAACCAAAACCACATAGGCTGCATTGGGTTTTTGGCAGCACCAAAAGGGTGCATGTGGTTTTATTAAGCAGCAAAAGGGTGCGTTTGATTTAGCAGCAGTTAGGGTGCGTTTGGGTTAACAGCAGTTAGGGTGCGTTTGGTTTAGCAGAACTGCCAAAAGGGTGCGTTTGGTTTAGCAGAACTGCCATAAGGGTGTGTTTGGGTGAGCATAAACAACTTTCAGGGTGTGTTTGATTTATATAAATCGATTAATAAATATATCGTAAGATTTTATAAATATAAAACCGGATTAAATGGTGGTTAATGGTTAAATAAATGTGTTATATATTATTTGATCTCGTATAATTATATATATTGATCACGCGAGTATATTGCAACATAGTTTGATAAAAGGGGAAAAACATTGAGTTTTGTAAAAAACGGGAAACGTTTTATAAGCGAATAAGTCATGCCGAAATTTCTATAAATTTCTATACTTAGTAATTTTCACTATAATTTCTATTATTTTAGAAACCCGATAAAAGGAAGAAGTTATATAGTCTTTAAGCTTATCAATTCGTAATTATACGATAACGGTAACCTGGTAATTAAACGAAAACTATACTTTTACAATCGAGACAACTATTTTAGCTAAAGAGGAAACGAAATACTAAATTATAAAATATTATTTTATAATTCCCGATTTATAGACAAAGTAAAAACTTTAAAACGTGTGTTTACCTTTATGCAAGAACTCTTTATTAATTTAATAGGTGATTTCTGAACATGTGTCGAATTATGATGTTTTAATTAATTACTCACGTTTCTTATATAATACTTGCAAGGTATTATATACTTTTGTTTTATTTTCATATATAATACATGTCGCGTATTATATACACTTCGTATTATTCTTTTGGTTGTTTGTCCTTGTTATATAATTCACGATATGAATTATACACTTGTTTAATTTTTCATATATATACGGAATATATTACATACTTTGCGTTACTTTTCGATTTATTTTATTTAACCAACCACCAAACTATTACAACTTGGAAATCTAAATCTTTAATCAACGTGTCGCGTTGATGTAATCATCCATCGGAAAACCCAAATACATTATCCTAGGCTAGTGGGTCATAGCCATTAAGATAAACCGCAACTTCCTGGTCGAGCCGTTCTGGTTTCCATTTGTGTTGTGCTTAATATGTGCATTCCTGCCAATCGTTCTACATCATCGAGGTGAGTTTATAGCCCCATGTTTTACTGGTTTTACATATATTTTTGGGGTGAGAACATGCTTGTTTGCAAATTCATTCACATGATTGACTTATGCTTGTTACATGATCGTTTACAAATTGGTTTACATACTCATTTACATAGCTCGCTATGGGATACATTATTTGACTTCATATTTGGTCACAAATACATACTTTACTTTTGAAATGATTACGGATTAGCTTAAGCGGATTGAACTGATAACTACAAGTAAATGCTCGGGTGTTCTTGGAGGGGACACCTGCGAGGGGTACATATTCATTACTGCCCGGGTGTTCTTGGAGGGGACACCTGTGATGGGTACATATGGTTTTCATTACTGCCCGGGTGTTCTTGGAGGGGACACCTACGATGGGTACATAGTGCATCGGTTTCATGAACTTAGAGTAATCGTAGTCATTGTTTTATACATACATTTGGGTGACTATTATAATGATTGAAATGGTCATACACACTTTGCAAATCTTTGTTGCAACATTTATACTTAAACAAACCTATGAACTCACCAACTTTATATTGACCCTTTTAAGCATGTTTTTCTCAGGTGAATTAGATGCTTGGCCTACTTGATATGCATTGGAGTCTACTACATTCAAATGATCAAATCTCGTTGTATTGTTTTCAAGTTTTTCATTGTGATGCAATTATGGGACAAATGTTATATCAATTTCAAGAAAATCAACGAGATTACTTTTCAAACAACACATTTAGAGGTCGTTCTCTTGTATCTTGTGCTGTTGTATTATGAAGTAACGCTCCCGGACATATTTCCGCTGCGACACATTTTTGGGGGTGTTACATCATCAATCACACTACAATCTCAATTCGCATACTCCAATGGATTAAAAGAAAAACCCTGTCTAGATAAAGCTTAACAATATATGGCACCATCATTAACCTGTAAAAACACAAAAATAGTGTTTTGTAAAAACGCAAAACAAATTGAGCCTTTCCAAAACTAATAATAAACAAAACAAATGTGTACAAAGATTAGTCATAATTTACCTTAAACTGATAAGATTAATTGAAAATAAACACCATATGAGCAAAATTATGGTTTAATTATTGACAAAAGATCTAAAGAACACATGTTTTGAAACTAGTTGGGTGGGAAATTAAGTTTTATACCAAAAAATGAAAGTAATGTTAAAAAGTCAATAAACCGGCGTAAATGATAACCAATCAAAAACATACTTTAATGAATTAAAATGTCAAGTATAATAAGCATAATAAGTTTTTCGTCAGTTCAATATGCATAACTAGACTCGGAAGAAAAGTAAATACTTTTACCCTTTTATTAACGTCACCGTCCTTCACTAAAATGTTGTGCATTACATAGTTGTACAACTATGGAGGGCATAAATTAAAATTTTAAACAGAGCAAAATTGCTGTGGGGTCAGCGAATCAACTTAGTGGATCAGGCCCGTTAACACAGAGAACTGGAAAAAGATCATACTTTTCAGCCTTGTAAGGACCATTAATGTTAGCTTTTGGTAGCCGTGTTCATTGTTTAGGTAATACTCGAATACATCGAAAATCGAAACCGAACCGAACCGAAAATAACTAAATCTAATTTGTAACCTCATCGAATTTGCCAAAACTGAACCGAACCAAATTAAATATTCGGTTCTCAGTTCGGTTATGGTTTTGACAGTCTAAACCGAAAACGAAATTCATATATATATATTTATATAAAAAAAATATTAAAACCCTTTTCTAGTATAAAGATAACATCTTTTTAAGTTTGTAATTTTTATTGGCTAAAAATCTATATACATAAAAAAATAAATAATTAAAATTATGTAATCTGAGTTATTCGGTTCGGTTTTCGATTATGATGGTTCGGTTTTCGGTTACAGATCGGTTTAATCCAATTTGAATTCGGTTCGGTTATATCCCGAAAAAAAAATTAACCGAACTAACCAAACCGAATAAACCAAACAACCCAATAACCGAACCAATGAACACCCCTACCTAGAAATGTTGATTAACATTGACACGGGTGTTTTGAATTAGAGGGATTAAATATGAGGTTTAGGTGTTTGTGTTCGCGAGTTGTATCGGGTGGGGGGGGGGGTGTTGTTTCGGGGGTTGTTTGATTTGGAGGGGGGGAAGGGGGTTGAGGGTGTAAGGGGTAGGGAGGGTGGGTTGTTGTATATGGCAATTTGGGTTGGAGTGGGGGGTGTTTGGGAGTGTGTGGTGTGGGGTGCGCGCGAAGAAAGATAAGTGTATAGGATGTTTAGTATCCAAAGGGTGGGGGTTCACGTTTTTTTAAATGGGGAAGTTAGATCTATAAAGGAAGGGGGGGTAATGTTTGGTTGATAGGGAGGGGAATGGGTATAGGGTTTTGGGTTTGGGTGTTATGGTATAGGGGGGTGGTTAAATGTTGGTGGTGGGGGGGTTTGGTATGTTGAGGTGGGGGGGGGGGGGTAGGGGTGGTTAAGGGTTATGGATGGTGGGTGTTTGTAGGAAGGTGGTGGGTATGAGTGGTATAACCTAATGAGAAATTGCTTAATGGGGACTTGTACTCTTAACTTCATTAGTGAACCCAAATTTCAGCCGAGACAGCCACGAATTATGATTTTTGAGCGGGTTAATACACAAAAATGTTACTAAAGTTTGCCCAAATGTTCACCTAAGTTACTAAAGTTTTTTTCGTTACAAAAAGGTAACTCAAGTTTACTCAAGTATACGGGTGAATTTATTTAAGGGTAAATAAGCCAAATAATAAGCCTCTTTGTAAAGGTTCAGTAACCCAAAAAATAAATCCGTATACTTGAGTAACCTCTTTGTAAATGTTTTAAAGGTTCAATAACCCAAATGATAAATCCGTATACTTGAGTAACCTATTTGTAACAAAAAAAAACTTTAGTAACTTAGATGAACATTTTGGCAAACTTTAGTAACATATTTGTGTATTAACCCTTTTTGAGCTTTTGCTAAGCTTATGGGACATATCCCTGCTTAAGCTAAATTAACTAGCTAATTATTGCCATTTCAAATTGTATTTGATCTTGCAAAAGCAAAACCCTTAAATTAAATAGTTTGAGCACATACGTTTTCTGAGCGAGTATTTGCTCCAAAAACTTACAGCTCAGCGAAATATGTAATCAAATTGTCACTGCCAAAACCAATAATCATTAATGTTTTAGAAGAAAAATATGTTTTACCTCACAGCATAGAATTATTTAAATACATTGCTAGTAACATGAATATACATGTTACCACTAGATAGATCGAGTAACCATAGATATATAACACAACATACTTAAAAACAAACTAAAACATTACTCATACTCTATATACTCCGTGGCTAGATAGCCTAAAGTTTGTGTAAAACTAAGTGAGCACCAAACTGAGGTTGTAGAGTAAATTTAGAGTGCGGAGCATGTGTGTATGATGGAGAGACCTCAAAAGAGAAACGTTGTAGAATCATTGCGAGCGCCATTTTTGCTTCAAGCATAGCAAAATTCTGGCCAATGCATATACGAGGGCCACCACCAAATGGTAGATATGTGGCTTGTCCCTTGGTCGCCTTTGACACACCTTCGGAAAATCTTTCAGGGTTAAACTCGTGCACATCTTCACCCCATGTATCTTTGTCGTGGTGTGAAAGCAATATGTTTAACTGAAGAAGTGTTCCTGCAGGTAAGGTTAAGTTACCTAATTTGGTTTCTTCATGTATCATCCGTCTTAGTAATAGTGCTGGTGGATATAGTCTAAGAACCTCATGGAAAATTATGTTTATCTGCAAAGCGAGACGAATAAGATACAAAATAAATAACACTTCAACAATGAGAATATATACTTTCACTATAATAGAAGTGCGAGAAAACTTACTACTTTTAGGTGACTCAACCCATCAATATCTGGCTTTTTGTCCCCGAAGACATGCAATACTTCCTCTCTAGCACGTTTTTGCCAATCCGTGTGATGACCAAGTAAAATCATAGTCCAGACAAGCATAGTTCCAGTGGTCTCCTGTCCTGCAAAGTAGAAAAGCTTGCATTCTTCGATGACATCCTCAATGCTCAATCCGTATTTACTACCATGTTGTTTAATCTCTTTGTAATTGGAATCCAAAAGAATTCCTAGAAGGTCATCGTTGCTAGTTTCTCCAGCTTTCATAGCAACCACTCGTTTATCAATAATGTTCTTTATAGAAGCCTTTATTTCCCGATCAATCTCTTTCATCCTGTTGTTGCTCTTTGTCGGCAAAAATCTATCAAACTTATTTGATTAGCACAAAATACCCAAAAAGAGTACAAGTTTTAGTATCAAACAAGTAGTACATAACCTGAGAAACAAACTCACCTCAAACCTGGAATGTAAACCGATTGTGCAGCCTTTACAACTAACACAGCTTGTTCTCGTTGAAGTTCAAAAATCTTTCTTCCTTCATCATAACTACTACCAAAAGCGGTACGTGAAATTACATCAGCTGAAAACGTTGAAAGATAAGTCCACACATCCACTTCACCCGAGCTTTCCTTGTTTAGAGTTTCTCCCCATTTGTTCAACATCTCACTACAGCTCACATAAAATGCAGGTACCATATGCTGCAAAAGGTGTATAACAACGTCATTATTATAGCTTTCTAAGCATAATGTTACATCTTGATATGAAATTAGAAATAGCAAGAGACAGAAACCTTGAGCTTCTCAACATGGAACGTGGGATTAATAATTTTTCTATGTTTAACCCATTGATCAGCTTCGGCGTCGGCTACACCTCTAGCTAACAACTTTGTCAATGGATTACCTCCCCTTGGTTTTTGATATTGATTATAATTATTCAGAACTTCTCGTATCATAGCTGGTTCTGATAACTGTACCACGGGCTTTATCCCGAGCCATGTAAAACAAGTCTTACCTATTTTAGCAAGAACAAAAACCAACAAACAAAATGTAAGGTAGACATACAATTATATGGGGTGTTTGTTTCAAGGGGATGAGTATGAACTAGAAGGGGCGACTTTATTCGACAATAAAATTGTTTCGTTGGTGGGTGTGGTAATCTTGTATTTAAAAATGGGTATCATAACCACAAGCTAGACATACTTAAAAACCCGACAAGGATGATGGGTTTACAAACCCGGCCATTTTCATTTCCACACCGATAGTAATTCCCCGTTAAAAACCAAACGCCAGTTAAGTGTTGATGACAATAAAGAAGATTTTGATCAATAAAGTACTCGTTCCGTCCAAAATATAAATGTTCACCTTCCTATTTTTATTTATCCCAAAACATATGCTTATATCATATTAGTATTAGTATCATATTTCAACCAATATAATTATTTAAATTATCGTTAAAAGCTGAAGATGGTATTTAATTATAGTACATAGCTTCATTTTTTAAAACTGTACGAAGTGACTAGTGAGGAAACTTCACTCGTATGTCAAGTAAGATGGTATACTACGGTGATTTTGCTAAGGGTATGGACAAATTTATTAAACTTTTGCATATGTCATCACAAATGAATGATTAAATTATATCCTTTACCTTAACCAACATTTATCTCTATGTTTTTTTTATAAATTTATACCTTACTTTAACAAGTTTTATGAAAGAAATACCATATTAAAAATTTAACTACAGTAATAATTAGAGATACATAGTACATACCATGAGTAGAGAGAGCGTTATAATAAAAGGGCAAAACACGATTAGCAATATCATGATTTAGACTCATGGGTTTTGACTTAGCTTCGTTCGACATCTGAACAAGTTCTTTCAAGTCTCCAAACATGAACTTGTACCTTGTACCATTAAGGCCTTGCTTTCTTAGAAACTTTTCGATCTTTTTTGGTTTGAACCATGACCAGTTTGCTATTCGATATATTGAGTATACGAAGATTGATGCTACTCCAAGTGCAAAAAAACATGTAGTCGACTCCATGGTTTGTGGGTGTAGAAATGCTTGTGATGGTGATCATAAAATAAGTGAGGATACTTTATTGACGGGTAATGTTCATTTATCATGGCTTTAGTAGTTGATGGTTATGGTCCCTGTGGTTTTGAATTTTCCTGGCAAGTCCTTCTAATAACTTACGAGATTATACTAGAGTGAATATTTGTGGTTTGAATAAGAACCCCTAACGAAGTTGACGAGTGATCAGATTTCATGATGTTATCACAAGAGCTCATAGGTTAAAACTTTAATAAGTACACATGTCAAAGTTTTTTTTTTTGAACGGCGGCAAATTTATTAAAAAGAAACTAGCAAAGTGCTAAAAATTACAAATGAGATTTAAGCCAATCTATCCAACTATTAGACAAACTACCTCTATGTTTAAGCCAAGAAAAAGAATACAAGCGAATATAATCAAAGATGTCACTTTTCCTCAAGGATTGAGAGTTAAAGATGACATTATTACGGTACCGCCAAATAAACCATAAGGAAGTCGCCATGATAATTAGAAAACGATGCTTTTTCTCTCTAGAAGCGGACCACGAATCCAACCAATCGATCCAATAGGCGTTGGAATCGAAAAGAGGAAAGGCTTCTTCGCACCACCTCCGGATAATTTTCCAAACTTCCTTAGCAAAGTCACAACCGAAAAATATATGTTGATTAGATTCCACATTTCCACTGCAAGAAGGGCAAGAGATCTCTGGGATTTCAATACCTCTAGAAGATAGATTAAGACGATGTGGAAGTCTATCTAACTTCAAGCGCCACATGAAAATGTTAACTTTGTAAGGAAGTGTCTTATCCCATGTCGTCTTAATATCCAAGGAAGGCAAAATGTGGTCATCAATACGTCGACGTAAGGCTGCTACAGAAAAGACTCCATCGTGCGCAAGCGACCAAACACATTTATCCTTTGCTTTATTGATGTCGAGCTCACTGATTTTAAGTAACAGGTTGTTGAGATAAGCAGTGTTGCGAACACCAAGCGTATTACAAGACCAATTCCAAGACCATTGCCCATCGACAATACGATCCACAATACGACAATTCTTCTCTTGGTCCAACCGAAAGAGTCTATTAAAATGCGTATATAAAGGTGAGTTACCATGCCAAATATCCTTCCAAAAGCGAGTAAGGGAACCACAACCCACTTGAAACCAAATGGTGTTCGAAGGGAGAATAGAACTCGAGTGTAAATAATTGGAAGAATCGACAATCCTAGACCAAATACCTGTGAATTTACACCAATTGTGATCGAACCCACCATCACTATCATGCAATGCTCTAATAACTTTCGCCCATAGTGAATCTGGACTGGAATAAAAACGCCATCTCCATTTGTGAAGTAAGGCGAGATTAAAAGATTTGAGCTGCCGATATCTAATCCTCCTTTGTCATACGAGGTCAATATCTTAGTCCATTTCATCCAAGTGAGTTTTTTAGAACCTTGAGAGCTTCCCCAGAAGAAAGACACTCGAGATTTCTCCAAAGTTTTCAGAATCGCTTCAGGAACTTTGAAGAAAGAAAGGTAATAAATACCAAGACTCCCAAGAACGGCCTTGATAAGCGTGAAACGTTCACCAAAGGAAAGAAGGTTATTTTTCCAAGATGAAAGCTTTGAGTGAAATTTATCGACTAAAGTCTTCCAATTCGCTGTGAGAGACATGTTAGAACCGATAGGTAAACCAAGGTAGGTAAAAGGAAACAAACCCGCACTACAACCCGTGTTAGAAGCCATAAGATGAACATCTTCTTCAGACACACCAATACCATAGATGTTGGACTTGTGGATGTTTATTTTAAGACCTGATGCTAGGTGGAATATCTGAAAAATACGTATAATATTTTCCATATCATGTATGCTCCATTCTGTGGTGGTAATGGCTAAGATTAATATTAGAAGTGCCAATGTTTAACCCGCGAATAAGCCCGTTTCGAACTGAATCAGAAAGGGCCGCATGCAAACCTTCCATAATGATGATAAATAAGAAAGGAGATAAAGGATCCCCTTGTCTCAAGCCTCGCCTAACGTTGAATTCAGAAGTGGGGCTGCCATTGATCAAAATTGATGTCCGAGAAGATTCGAGGCAAGCTTTGATCCATTCCCTCCAAGTAGAGCCGAAACCAAGGTTACATAACATAAAATCGAGGTACCTCCAACTAACCGAGTCAAAGGCTTTTTCGAAATCGACTTTGAAAAGCAACATCTTTTTCTTTCTTTTTTATACCAATCAATAACTTCACTGAGAATGAGGGGTCCATCAAGAATTTGACGACCCGCAATGAATGTCGTTTATTCGTGACTTAAGATTTTGTCTATCACTTTAGAGAGCCTATTTGCAAGAACTTTGGCAATGATCTTGTAATGAGTGTTTATGAGAGAGATAGGCCGAAAGTCATTGATAAGAACCGGGTTAGCAACCTTTGGGATGAGCGTGATGAAAGACGAGTTAGAATCCGGAAGCATCTTTTTTGAAGCGAGAAACGAAGCCACGAATACGTGAATATCCGACTTTAACAAGTCCCAATATCTCTTAACAAAGGCAAAGGTGAAACCGTCAGGACCGGGGGCTTTATCACTTCCGCAATCCCACACAACATCCTTTATTTCATCTATAGAAACGTTAGTTTCTAAAAGGGCCCGGTCACATTCATTAAGTCTATACAGATAGGGTGTAGAAGGGAGATCGATTAGAGAGTCGTTTGCTTAAAATTTCTGCTTGAAAAAAATTAAGAAACACCTCTTTGATTTAGTTTGGTTCCGTAACCCAAACGCCCTCGAACGATATGCCATTAATAGATATACCTCTACGTTTTTGGTTAATCAAACTATGAAAGAATTTGGAGTTCTCATCTCCTTCAATGTCACATTTTAAGCGTGACTTTTTAATCGAATCCATAGCCTTGAGGTTATCAAGCTTGTCAACCTCGTGAAGAAGGTTAATACGCGATTCACGATCATCGTTAGAGGCGGAACCATCTTCTATCTTGTCATTCAGAATCTTTAAATTCTTCAAAACTTCAAGTCTTTTGGAAGCTTCATTGCTTCTGGTGGAGGTATGCCAATGTTTGATCTTTTGTTTTAAAACTTTTAGTTTTTCGTGAAATAACATGTTACTAGAACCATCATGATGACCCAAGAGCGATAATTCTGTGTTGATAACCTCATCAAAGCCTTCACGACTAAACCATGAATGAAATATTTTGAAAGGAACCGAGCCACAATCACGTTTACTACAGTGAAGGAGAATGGGAATGTGGTCAGACCACATGCGATCGAGAGCTGTAATCCGAATGTCTGGGAGCAGACTAATGACCTCTTTAGAAATTAAAAAGCGATCCAACTTGCTAAGCTTCGTCCCTTGTTTGTTCATCCAATAGTGAAAAAAAATATATATATACATTATCCCATAGTGAAAAGTATAATGGTTATGTAATCTTAAAAGTCATTTTATATTTACATAAAAAAAATATAAACTATACATCTTTTAATATTGTTTTAAGAAAACTGTTATAACGCATGTTTAGATACGATGGACTTGTT
Organism: Tanacetum coccineum; assembly: GCA_026074375.1. Taxonomy (NCBI): domain Eukaryota; kingdom Viridiplantae; phylum Streptophyta; class Magnoliopsida; order Asterales; family Asteraceae; genus Tanacetum; species Tanacetum coccineum. Next base: position 10,945 of record BQNB010000230.1, read on the forward strand.
ATGCTTAACAATAATATTTTTATTTCTTCTCTTACAAAGCTATTGGCTAAGTTCACATTGATACTTGAGAGTTTGATTCAGATGAAAAAAATAATTAAAAGAAAACAAATACGAGAAGTAATTAAAATAACGCATTTCAAATGCATATATAAAAATGAATTATTTCCTTTCAAATTTTCTCTCTATATTTAAAATATGCGGTTATAATCAATTATCACATTGCTCATTTTAATTATTATTCTCATAAGATCTCTTCTCCGATACTTGATAAAAAAATGCATACAACATAAACAGGGTGCATACAAAATACAATGTTTTAAAAACCGGGTCTCTAATCGATTCAGTTGAGTCACCGGGTTACCGTTTCAACCAGTTCGACCACCGTGTCAATCCGATCTAAACAAAAATAATAAAAAAAATATTTGTAACGATAAAAAAAAGTATAAAACTCATGAATATTCCATATATTGAGCCTAAAAACCATTTAGTAACAAATATAACATGTAAAAATAAAATTACGTCGCAAATCTATATAATTAACTTGCTTTCTTTGTAAAAAAAAACAAAACCCGGCCGGGTCTCGAGAACCGAGTTGACTCGGGTCACTTCAAAACCGACGGGTCTAACCGGGTTTCGAAAATATAAAACCCGGTTTAATTCTGCCGGAACAGGTTCAACCGGCCAAGTCGAACCGGGTTTTAAAACATTGCAAAATACATTTAGATGTTATTAGCTAGAAATGACGATATTTACACCTTATTAAATAGTTTAGCTAAATGTGTTACCTAAAAGCCACTTCAATTCACATTTTGGCTTTCGTTCCCTAGATATGAAGTTCCCGTGACAAGAATTGGGCTAGATAAATGCGATTACTAAACGGGTGTGAGTTTATCATCTTTGATTATGACATTGAATCTTTAGCCAATGAAGTTTGTAGGTGTATACGAATAGAAAAAAATAAAGAGGCATGTAAGTTGAAAATGTGCCGTCATTTTAGCCAATGAAGTTTGTAGGTGTGTATGAATAGAAAAAAAATAAAAAGGCATGTAAGTTGAAAATGTGCCGTCATTGAGGGTGAAAAATGTAAATATATTATCTTACATATGACCATACGTCACATAACATGTCGATACTCTACTCTGAACATATTATATATATTATCATTTGAGATCCATGTTACTATTCATTTTAAGCACTGTACAGTGCTACAGTGCTGGACAAAAAAGAAGCCTAAAAAATTTGGGCCGGCCTAATTAGTTTTTTTTTAAAAAAAAAAAATTGTTGGCACAAAATAGGAAGGAAAAAAATGTTACAAAAGTACCGACGCATTCAGATAAAAAAATACTCGCGGTAACATTTCCTATTTGACTTAAACAGTGCCATTTTACACAATAAGACCAAAAAAAAAAATTCGCAAAAAAAAAAAAAAATTTAACGCCACGCAACAACGCAAAGTCAACGAGAAATGAATAGATAGATTTTTTCTTAAACATGATACTGAAAAAGTAAACCCGCACTATTAAATATGACACCGTAAAAATAAACTCGCACAAAATTAAAGGAAAAAAAAGAATTAATGACAAGCAACAACGCGCGAAAAATTAACGCCCCGCAGTAACGCGCAGGAAAAAACAAACTTACACTATTAAACATAAAAAAAGCGCGCGAAAAAACAAAAAAATAAAAAATAAAAAATAAAAAATTAACGCCACGCAAAAACGCGCAAAAAATTAACGCCCGCAGCAACGCGCGGATATCTTTGCTTGTTTACATTGATAAAGACATGCAACTTTCTTTCTCATATGCTCAAACTATATCAACTCCGTAATGAATACTTGAGACATTACAAGTTGAAGACCAAATTTCTATTAAAAGATCAAATTGATTACGAAGTATTTTCTTTAGCTAACTCGACTAACAGTTTAATTATTAATTTTCATAACGGCAATGAATACTTTATTAGTTTATTATGTTATCAATATAAGTAAAATAAAACTGCACTAACATTTCACAATATAATAAATGTTACAATTAATAATACTGTTGACAGGTGGAGAAACTTAGAGCTCTCTCCCAAAACACATTCTAGAAGAGAGGTCTCCTTCTTATCCAAGAGGGCCGAGCTAGACATATTGTCCTTTCTGTAATTTGTCTTGCATTTGGTTTCCTCTTCCTTTTTAGCATATAATTTTGAATATATACATTAAGAAAAAATCTATCTATTAATTTTGTAGTCCTCAATAGTGTTGAAAGTTATTCGACTGTTTTTGTTTACAGTTGACTAAATTATTGGGTAAACATCAATGCCACGGTTTAGATGTTAACGAGGATTTCAGCCCACGCTTCGTCGTGGGGTGCTGAATCTTATGCTGTTTTAGACACATGAGCGAATATTTAGCGTCGATACGTAATGCATTAGATGTTTTAGTTCATATGTACACAGTGGCGGAGATAGGGAGAGGGCCCGGGGGCAAGTGCCCCATAACGAAGAAATTGTAGTGTAAATTTTCTAAAATAACTGGTTTTTTCGTAATTCCCCCCCCCCCCAACAATAACCAATTTATAGTGTAGTTCTTAAAATTTATGGAAATGTGACCCCTCGAGCAAAAATTTCTAGCTCCGCCCCTGTATGTACATTACAGTACCTACTGCATATCAGCTTTCTTCAAAATAACGTTGCTAGTGTGGTTATACTGTTTGCAAGAGCTGGATGTTTCTATGCAGGTTACACATGGTTGTTCACAAAAGCTTGAATATTGCAGTTCTGGACTTCCACTTACTTAATCTCCTTTTTTCTTTGTTTTTGATGATAGTCGTGGCTGGAGAGATCTTTTTGCTGACACCAGTTTTCTAGTGGTGATGTTTGCTCGCTCGGGGAGGGCGTTGCTACTGTTTTTACAAGCAATGAAGATATGTTTTAGCGGTGAGTTGAAAGCTTTGACATCAACGCAAAACAAACCTCAATAGAGTTTCTTTTTCTCAATAGGCTCTGACAAATACAGATTAAATTCAAACCACTAAAACCAATTTTTTTCTCGAAGTTTTCTCAACAACTTTATCTTGATTCAGTTTAAATAACTGAATTCCAGTCCCCTAAAAAATCAGCATTACATTCTCTTTGTTCTTATGAATCACCTATCAAAACTGTTCATAGTCACACACCGATCAACATTGCCACACACTATGAACGACAGCAACGAAGAGATCGGTGGCATCGAAGAGACTGTAGCGTAGGTGACATTCGACACAGGTTAACTCATTCTTGTCTAAAAGTATTTTTCAACTCATGAGGGTACAACATGAAAACAACAATAATGCCACCAACCAAAATATCTTCTATCAATCCCGAGACATAAATCCGCAGCTAAAGGGAAGGGTCAACCCGTTGTGGCTGCAAATCCAATAATTTGTCCCGCCAACATGCGGATAACCTCGACTCTACACACTCTATTTATAGTCACAGGTAAACCTATTCTTGTCTCAAATTATCTTTAACAACTTGTTAAAAGATTTACCATCAACAATAACAATAACAACAACAACAACAACAACATTAATCTACTTATACAAAAGGCAGTCCCGTTGGCAATACACATTTTCCTAAGTACATAAACAGGTAAACCGAGTTTTCTCCCAATTTTATCACACCCAAAACAACAACACTTTTAGCAACCATTAACTGAATCCAAACAATCACAAAAAACAGAAAACACAAAACCCTAACCCTAGTAACCTTAAAAAATTAAAACCACAAAACCTTAACCCCAGTAATCCTAATTAAGAGAATCGTACAAAACAAACTTAAATCGAAATAAAAAACTTACTAACCCAGAAGTAAAGAATACCATTGAAGAACCAACCCCCAACAATCATGACAACCCCACAACTAAACCACCCTATGTAATCCGTAGCAGAAAACCGACATCTTATAGATAGAGGGAGATAGAGAGAAAGGTTCGGTGGTATGTGGTATGTGTGGTATGTGGTATGTGTTTGATGTGTGTTTTTTGTTTATTTTTAATACATATTGATAAATCTCGACACGTACCCCCACGTGTAATAAAAAATAAAAGTTAGGATTAGTGTATTTAGGAGAATGTGTATTGCCAAACGGGACTGCTTTTTGTATAAATAGTATAATATTGTTATTTGCTAATTTTCTTGTTACCACATCATTTTACATTTTTACCAAATATATATCTAATCTAAAATTTAATCTACTTTATAAAAACAAAACTATAAATTGAACAAGGACTACTACAATAACTGAGATGATGAAATTAGACATAAAAAATCATTACAACGTTGTTTACGTATGTCATGTAAAACAATGATTTGGGATGGATGATGATGGTCATCGTATGTTCGGTTTTCCACATTCAGTATGGACCCCAAGATAAGATCAAGGATCTAGAGTCGTGGCACTCCCATGCGATCAGTGTTTGTTTTGTATGTGTGTAAAGGTTGGATTAGCTTCATGAGTTGAATTCAGCTTTCTTGGTTCATTTCTTGGAAAATGAGACTGGTATTTATAAGCATGCATTTAAGGTTTTGTGTCACCCACGAATGCCATCTAACGGCTAGAATGGTTTACGTGATGGACATCCAGGAAGGAGACAAAAATGACACGTGATGTGAGATCTTTGGCTCTGCCAAATATAGATTCTAGTCCAGCCGCTGCGTGAACATATTCATCAGGCTTTGTTTGTTTGTGTCTAGCCTCGGACCTTGCTTCCCAAGCGGACCATGATGGGCTATGGCCTTTATGGGCATGTCTTTGGCATGTTTCGAGTGTATCGGCTTTAGCTATTTGAGCTGAAACTCTCACACGCTATCAAATGTTAATATAACAACAACGATTAATAATTATCGTTAGCCACTACAGTAAACTATTAAATATTATTAGTGATATTATGTTTCGCATTTTCTCTAATTTTTCCAAAATTTATTTTGAAATGAATAAATCGCTAATAAAGTCAATATATAAGATACAAAATTTGATAATAAGGGTTATCTAATAGTTTCTCCACTTTCTCTCTCTTAATCTATCTCAACCTTAAATCTTCAACTTATCCATCTTCATTTTAACACTTAATCTAACATTACCGTAATCACCTTATCATTCTTCCGGCCTAAACCCCATAAACTTGATCTTCTCCACGCGCCGCAACGCACTGCTTTTTTTCTGGCAGTTTTTTGTACTTTTTCCGGCGTGTTCCAGGCGGTTTGGAACACCACCTCCTACTAGTGGAGGTTCCCCTTACTTTTTAGAATGTGATCCACGCAATCTCATCGCCATAGCTATCACCGGCCGCCGACTACCGCCATTTGCCATCACTGGGCACCAGAAAATTATGTTTTCTGACAGATGAGTCTTTTTTTCTTTTCTTGACTTTATTATTTTCATTTCACCTGTCACTTATTTGCTCTGCTTTTGGTTGTGAATTGTTCTTTATTCTATGTTTTATTTTCCTTCCGCGGCAGTAGGTTTCTTGCTATAACACATCTGATTTTCGGATAGCAACGGAAGACAACCGAGGGTATTACTTCATAGCACATAATACAAGTTATAGAAAACGACCTTTAAATGAGACGTTTTAAAAAAATAATTACACATTTGATATATAATAAAACATCAGAGTTTATAAAAGTACAAGTTTCCAACAGTTTAAACATTTCATAACGTTTTTATAAGAAAATTTATCGAATGGTAATAATATGCATAGTCTTCAAAATATCCGTGCGACTTCCATCTGAGTTAATACCTTAAGGACATGAGATAAAACATACTAAAAACGGTCAACAAATAATGTTGAGTGAAATTAATATGTTTTATAAATAAAGCAGTGGACCACAAGATTTCTGGTTAAAGTTGACTAATGAAACACATTCAAAAGTCGAAAACATTTATTATTGCCCTAAGCCCATGACACCGAACCTTAACGTTACGTGCAAATCCTATCCAGATTTGTGCCTTGAAAATTGATGTTCTGCCAAAACACCTATGTAATACTTCGAATGTTAAATGCGTCCGTTTGACATGGTATTAGTTGTGCATACCCGGACGGGGATTGTCAGTCCCAATAGATCTATTCACAGCATTCATGTTTACTTCACTAAAAGTAATTAACGGTTCATGATATATGAGACTTAATGGCAGTAGTGGTACTTAGGCAATAATATATCAGGCATAGCATACAATTTAAATACTTGTGTCCATATGTAAAAATAGCACGTATCTCCCCCGAGGATTTTATAAAACATATAGTAAGTAAAAGTGGGGCTATGAACTCACCTTTTACGATAAAAGATAACGGAATAAGTGTCGGGAGTCGAGAAAAATCCTAAATGCACCCTAAAATAATGTCGCGTCTTATGATATATAAATATTACGCAAATAAATATAAATAAGTTTTTATAAAAATTTAACATTGTACTTAGAGTTTTAATTTTTATAAAACAATCGGGCCTAAAACAATGTCCAAGTTAATACTTATAAGCCCAAAACATATGGGCTGATTATAATTTTTAAATTTTAGCCAACTTTAATGGTTCATAATTCCTAAACTGTAAATGTCTAAATTCGGTTCTTACGTCCACGGAAAGGTAAACGAGTCTATTTTTCCGATATGTAGGTTCGACCACATCGGTTTTTATGAAAATAAGGTCAAATGGCAATTTTACTAACATGTATCCAAGTTGATTGATTTCCAGTTTACTACAGTCTTGGGAAACGGCCGTATCTCCTAAACCGTAATTCCGTTACGGCTGGTTTAAGCGTCAAAATTTAAGCTAGTCAGTCCTCTACATGTTTTCTATTTACACCAACAGTGACTTCTATACAATTTTTAAGAGTTATAGCTCATTGAAAACTGGTGTGCAGTTTATGACAACTTTTACCGTTTATTTTCTAGTTTGATCATCGGGTATCGTCACGACGAGTGCCACCCGGGGAAACGAAGGTAAAAAATAGACCTACATCAGTATATTTTTCTCTAATCATCAAAGTCCATGAATTTCTATAGTTTACTACATTTATCTACTGATCAAGATCTGCCCAATTTAAATGTGTTACAAATCATAATTTTACCAAGTTCTTGTCCCAAAATTTTAAGTACAATGCCAAATATTTGCCAATAAATACATGAATATGAACAAAACATAATAATCTCTATAAAATACAAAAATAACATAAATAGTTTACAAGAAAAATTAAAGAATATAATTGAACAATATCTTTACGAAAAGAAGTTAATGATGGTGTGATCAAATGGGAATTAAACAAAGGCTTTCACTAGAAATCTAACCCAACCAAATATACTTGAAAGACCCCTTTTAAACCATGATAAACATGCACTATAACCCTTGAATAAGATGTGCTTATGATGATAATTGATAACCTTGAAAAGATTATAACCAAAGTACACTACAACTAGCTTCCTTATACTTGAATCTTGAGTAATATAACTTGCAAAATTTTTATGGATGGTGCTTGTGAAGCTTATGGTGGTCGGCACAACCAAGGGACAAGAGAGAAAGATATGTGTTTTTGTTGAGTGAATTATGAGAAAGAGATGGTGTAGATGGTACTAGTTTCCCCAAGACATGCAAAGTTACTAGCCAAGTGTCCCACTTAGCTAGAAACTTTGACATATATAGAAGTTTACTACCACATGGACTTTAGTCCTTGTGGTGGATGATTTTATTAAGTGAATGGGAGGGAGTTTTGGTTTAATTTTGTATAAATTTTGAATAAGTGGGTATTTTTAGGGCCAATGGGTAACAACGTAGGGTAAAGCAAAAGTTTAGACGCGACCATGAAGAGTAAACGCAAATGATAAAAATAAAATTACATCATATAGGATACTTATGATAAATAATAAAAATACATGGGGCATGTAGACTAATATTTAGTCTAAGGTCGGGTTCACGTTTAATAAACGTTTTACTACGAACGCGAGATAACCTATCCGGTTAACCGTAAAAATAATTTTTTACTCAAAAGTAAAATAAATGATGAAAGTATAAGATTAAATAATGACATGGAATTTACGAGTTGTTATAGTCTCCCCCCGTTAAGGGAACTCTGTCCCTAGAGTTCTACGTGTGTCGTCAGCTAGCGAGGCGGTAATGGTACTTGCTTTTGAATTGATCTTCATGCTCCCAAGTGTATTCAGGCCCTCGCTTTGAGTTCCAACGAACCTTAACGATTAGAATCCTTCTTCGCTTTAGTTTCTTTACTTCACGTTTCATGATCTCAACAGGCTCTTCTATAAAGTGTAACTTGTCATTTATCTTGATTTTCTCCAGTGGCACTTGTCATTTATCTTAAGATGTGACATGTGAAACGTATCATGAATACTGCTTAAATCTTGAGGTAATCTCAGTCGATAAGCTACGAGGCTAATTCGCTCAACAATTTCGAATGGTCCCACATATCTTGGTGCCAGCTTCCCTTTCTTACCGAAGCGTACCACTCCCTTCCAAGGTGATACTTTGAGTAACATTCGATCATCGACGTTGAACTCGAGGGGTTTATGTTGGTTATCAACATAACTTTTCTGACGATCTCTTGCTGTCTTAAGCCTCTCCTTGATTTGGATTATCTTTTCGGTTGTTTCCTAAACAACTTACATGCCAATCAACTGAATTTCACCAACTTTTGCCCAATAAGGGATGATTTACACTTTCGCCCGTACAACGCTTCAAACGACGCACACTTAATGCTTGAATGATAAATATTGTTATAGGAAAACTCAGCTAAGGAAAGATGAGTATCCTAACTTCCTCCAAAATCGATAACACATGACCTGAGCATATCTTCTAGGGTTTGGATAATATGCTCACTCTAACCATCAGTTTGAGGATGGTAAGCCGTACTCAAATTCAACTGTGTTCCTAATGCCTTTTGAAGTGTCTGCCAGAATCGTGACGAGAATCGGCTATCATGATCATATATGATAGACACAGGCACACCGTGCCTTGCTACAACCTCGTTGATATAAATTCTCACCAACTTCCATCTTGTAATCTTCGTAAATAGGTAGGAAATGTGTAGATTTAGTCAATCAGTCTACAATAACCCAAATCGTATCATGCCCACTACTACTTCTGGGAAATTTTGTAATCAAATCCATGGTTATATTCTCCTATATCCACTTAGGGATCTCTGATTATTGAAGTAATCCTGAGGATTTCTAGTGTTCGGCTTTAATTTTTGAATAGGTTAGACACTTGCTAACATACAGTGAAATGTCCTTTTTCATTCCTGGCCATTAATACAAATCTATTAAATCATAGTACATCTTATCTGCTCCCGGATGTACAGAATACTTTGAGGTGTGAGCTTCGTCCATAATCAAGGTTCTTACATTTCCTGACGATGGAATCTAGATTCAGTCCATGAAATATAATCCACTATCATTCTTTCTTTCGAACTGCTTATCTAACCCTCGTAGCATTTCTGCTGGGGCATTGAGGTACTTAGAAGCTTCGCTCTGTGCTTCCAATATTTTTGTCTTGATGCCTAAATAGATCGTAATGCTCATAGCACGTACTCGTCTTGGTTTGATCCTTTCCTTTCTACTCAATGCGTCTGCTACTACGTTCGCCTTACCTGGGTGGTAACAAATTTCGCAGTCATAGTCGCTGAAGAGTTTAATCCATCGCCTTTGGCACATGTTTAACTATTTTTAATCAAATATAAGCTGTAGACTTCTATGATCAATGTAGGTAACACTCTTTTTCCCGTACAAATAATGTCTCCAAATTTTAAGTGTGATACTACTGCACCTAATTCCAATTCATGTGTGGTGTAATTCTTCTCATGTACCTTAAGCTGCCTAGATGCATACGCAATCACCTTGCCCCTCTGCATCAACACACACCTAAAACCTTGATTTGACGCATCACAGTAAAACACAAAGTCACGTAGTCCATCGGGAAGTGCCAACACAAGAGTATTACACAGTTTCTCCTTTAGTGTCTGGAAAGCTTCTTTTTGTTTATCACCCTACTCAAACTTCTTATTCTTTTGAGTTAACAGGGTGAGAGTTTTGGCGATCTTAGAAAAGTTCTCGATGAATCTCCGATAATATCCCGCCAATCCAAAAAATGAACGAATTTCTGTTGGTGTTTTAGGAGCCTTCCAATTCTTCACCGACTCAATCTTGCTAGGGTCTACATGAATACCATTGTTGTTAACCACGTGCTTGAGGAATTGCACCTCCTGTAGCCAAAATTCACATTTTGTAAATTTTGCGTACACCTTCTCTTTCCCGAGCAACTCTAAGATTATCTTTAGGTGGACTTCGTGTTCTTTGACTTTGAATAGATCAAGATATCATTGATAAACACAATGACAAATTTATCCAGGTAGGGTTTGCAAACGCGGTTCATTAGGTCCATGAAAACCGCTGGCGCATTTGTCAACCCAAAAGGCACTATGAACTCAAAATGTCCATATCGGGTTCTAAACGCGGTTTTTGGAATGTCAGTCTCATGTACTCTTAGCTGATGGTAACCCGAGCGAAGGTCTATCTTGGGAAAATAACATTCACCTGCAATTGATCGAATAAATCATCAATCCTAGGGAGAGGATAACGATTCTTTATGGTCAGCTTGTTCAGCTCTCGGTAATCAATGCACATTCTGAAAGCGCCGTCCTTCTTCTTGAAAAATAATACAAATTCTCCCCATGGAGAATGACTAGGTCTAATGAAACCCTTGTCTTGGAGTTCTTTGAGTTAATTAACCAATTCTTGCATTTCCGAAGGTGCCAATCGGTACGGTGCTTTTGCCACTGGCATCGCTCCAAGAATTAGGTCTATGCTGAATTCTACCTCACGCGTGGGGGTAATCCCGATAGGTCTTCAAGAAATACTTCAGGAAAATTGCGGAAAATTAGAATGTTTACGAGTTTCTTTTCATCGGTCTTCATGCTCAAAAGGCGATTCTAGTCTTTTTCCAATCGTTCTCCATGAACTTCAAGTGTTTCACCATTCGGTAGCGAGATACAAATTATCTTTTCGAAACAAATGATTTTCGCCCAATGCTTCGTTAACCAGTCCATTCCTATTATTACATTAGAACTTCCAAGCTCGGTCGGTAGTAAGTCTATTTTGAATAAGTGGTTTAATAGGTTTAGAGTATAACTACGCAAAACGGTGGTAGTGCTTACTACTTTTCCATTAGCTAATTCTACATCATAACTAATGTCTAGCGTAGAAGGAGCAATATTAATCAAGGTACTAAAAGCGGCAGACACAAAACTTTTATCGGCACCCGAATCAGATTAAATACTAGCATAGTGATTGTTGAGTGGAAACGTACCCGTAACCACATTCAGGTCTTGCTGAGGTTCCCCGATCCTTATAAGATATGCTCTTCCACGAGCACCCCCATCTTGCTGATCTTTCTTGTTGGGACATTTGTTCCTATAATGTCCTTTCTCCCCGCATCCAAAACATGTCACAACCTACTGCGTGTTGCTACTCGTGGCATGAGTCTTACCTCTGCAATCTTTGGTTTGATGACCTACCTTTTGAAAGATCCTACACTTAACTGTGCACTAACCAGTATGATGCAGCTTGGATCGATTACGTAACGATAAGTTTCCAGTATAACCCCTTTGTAACATCCGGCAATTTTCGGAATTTTAAATGACTATTTTAAACTTTGACCTTTCAGGTCCGATCTTACTTTTTGACTTA